>VWZY01011341.1:255432-277101 GCA_013399075.1 Chloroceryle aenea | reverse complement strand
AAGAAAAAGAAAAACAACCAACCTAACTTTTTTGATAGTAAAATCTCCCGAAGTATCAAGACAAAGTAACATTAATGGGGAACATAATTAACATTAGCAAGTAACAGACTAATGGTAAAAGCCATAGAATTTCAGATCACAGATCTTCCTTTGTTAAATTCTACTTTTAAAACCCTGCACAAGCACTTTGGTTTCTAAATGCCACCTCTGTCAGAGACTTGTAGAAATGCTGGAGTATTCCTTCAAGCTCCTCTGCAGCAGATCCCATCCCTAGATTTGCCAACTCAAGAACCAGCAAACAGAACAGGAAGAATCACTGGAAGAGATAACTCTAAGCTCATGCTGAAATTGAGGCTTCTTACTGTGCTTAAAATTTGTAAACAATGATCTGGCTACTCTGACATACCATTAGTTTTAGAAAATGAAAATTATCTCCGATAGAATCTGTTTTACCTAACTGCCTAAGCAGATGAAAGTGGAGGGAAATAAGGCATATCAATTGCCTACTCAGCACAGCAGAAATCAGTTGTCATCCTCTCACTTCAGCTATGACCTGTATTCAAAACAGTATCTCCCCTCCTTCCTTTCCTTCCTCAGACATTCTCTGGAATAAAGTATTAATTCAGAATGATACATAATCCAAATGTTTATCTGCAGAAAAGCTCAGTATTAGCCCACAAATGTACTGTAAATATTAATTCATTTCTGACTATTTTGATTATTTTTTTTTGTATGGCATTATGAGTTTGTTTTCAGGACCCATCAATCCTACTAAGTTATTGTGACTTACGCTTGGAAAGTTGAAATTCTCCATTGATGACAGAATATGTAGTTGTAGAAAAGAATAGGAAAGATGGCTTTCATTTATCAGTTGTCAGTATTCAAAAAAGATGGCAGAGCAACACTGATCAGAGGAATATTCCAATGAAGTTTTTGCAACCTGCTTTGGTAAATCTTCTAAGTTGTACTTTGTAAAACTGTGTTACATTCTTCAGTGTTTCTCTTCCCTTTCCTTACAGTTTCATTGTGAAGGTAAACATCCAGAAAGTAAACAACTCCAGTACAATTTACCTTGCAAAACCACTGCTACCGAGGAAGTGTGCCTTACCATTTCCAATGGTGTGTGGGCTGTTTGCCCAGCTCCCAACGGATGAGGAAGACTCCACTTCCAAGATGCTGCTACTGTGAGACTTTGGGATGTTACGCCAGGCAGGAACCAATCCACCTGATCGCTTCATATGAACGTCCCTCCAAGAAGAGAGTAATTATAGTTTAATATCTTATTAATTTCTCCAGGAGAAATTATATCTACCTTTTATTTTTATCATCACCTGTCTATTTGCATTTTAATTTCATTTAAAATAAAGCTTACTGTAAGAAAATCTTAAGAGAAATTGAGAAAGAAAAATTTAACAAGGGGGACAATAATTCTATTCTCCTCCACAAGAGTATGCAATCCCTATTAAACCCTTTGCCTGATAGCTGCTCTCAACAGATTCTTACAGCTGAAAAATCTACCATTTTCTCCATAAACAGTCTCAGTTTGTGATCACATAACAGTTCCTAAGCCACGGAGAGAAACACACTGTGCTGTCTATTTCTTTCTGCATAGAAATACTGCAAGCACCTTGCAAGATTTCAACAAACCTCTCAAACTGAACAAGACAAAGATTTTTATACAAGGCTCTTGATTTCTCATTTTGTACAAGGCTTCTATCAAGCAAAGGTTTAACTGAAACAACGAGGTCTATGAGCCTCTCAAAGGACAGGTATGAAGTTCAAAACTTCAGTTGAGTTTTTAGATCACAGACTAAGGGTACGACTATTTCAGTTGCACCCTTCCAGTCAATATTTCTCATTTTCAGAACCCTGTTTCTTCTCCTTCTCACTAGTAGTAAGCTATCAATACACCAACAGGAAAAACAATCAAACTCATTCAGAGTGAGTGTCCTATTTGCCTTCTAATTCTTCCTTGCTTTAATAAACCTGTACAACAAGCTGTACTAGGAGCCCACTGTGGGTGGGTGGGTTTGGGTTCTGCATTCAGCTGATTTTTCGTTGTTGTTTGGGGTTTTGTTTTGGTTTGTAGGTTGTGGGGTTTTTTTGGTGATTTTTTTTATCTTTGGTGTGGTTTGTTGGTTAGTTTTTGGTTTGGGTTTTTTTCTTCTTCTTCATGTTCTACACCATGATGTTACTACAGAAAAGAACTCAAAACTTCAACTGCTCTAAATATTAAGTTTGTTGAAATCTACCTGTGGGTGCTTGAGTTTTCAGGCAAGGGCATGTCCAGACTAACTGGGCTGTTGCTGTTGCGTTCACTGCTTTCATAGCCAGACTCCATCCTCTGTATTAGATGAGGATGTTGATCCATCATATGATGCTGGGTGCCCCGGCCTAGCACACCACGCTTGTATCTGCCATTTGACTGGCTTGATCTTGTTTCTTGAACACCGTGTTCCTTCACCTCATTCTCAATAAGCTCTTTACCTGTCAAGACAAAACAATATAGCCTGATAGAAGATCCAAGCTTCAATACTACCAAATCATATCATATATATATATATGTATGTTAGCTTCTCAACCATGCTTAAACCAGAAGTGCTGTCTTTAATTTTACACTAGCAATATTAAGCAGAAGAAACCCCAACACTTTCACAGCATTCCTAGTAATATTAAGCAACAATCGATTCTACAAACTTATTTTTTAATCTCTCTTCTTTAGGACAACTTACCATATCCCTCCCCTGGTAACAATCAAGTCTGAAAAGAAAATCCCTTCCTCCTCATATCAATTTGTATTTGCACAAGATCTTTTTACAGTATACCCAACTGTATTTCCAGTTTCTATTTGTTATTGTAAACCATCACATCTACTTCAGATGCTGCACTTTTTACATTGTCTATTTTGCCATTTAGGATTTCATAAAGCTTATATAACATTAGCTCATTGAGGACAGGAAAACTTTTTTTTTTTTTTAATTACTTCCCTACCAATTTCACTGTGTTATCCCACTTGCCTCTTGTTTGCTCCCCTTGCTTCCTTCCCTGGAGCTATGTTCTCTTCTCCCTTCACATTCCCTACACTATTTCATTTTGCTTCCTGATTATTTTCAACCTTTAGCACCTTCTAATCGTTCCCTTCCTCAGGTCCCCAGATTTCTGCAACAGCAACTCTACAGTCAGTCACACAAACCTCTTTCTTCTCATCCACACACTGCCCTTCAAGCACTCTGAGGTGAGAGTGCAGCAGCTCCAGTAGCATAACAGCACAGAAACTGGGAACCAGTAAACTTCCCTCCACACACCCTCCGATCAAGAGGAGTACCCTCCTCTTGACAGGGAGCACAATAGCTTATGTTCATCTCTATACTGGGGAAACAGAAATGGGGGCTGGGGCAACAAAAGATACCTCAAGTTGTTTCAAAACAGATTTTATTACCTTCATAACCAGAAAATCTGAGGACGAAGTCTATACATAAAAGCTGGATAGCTAGTATGGTGCAAAATGGTCCCAGAAAAATCACTGCTGGCTGCCAGGCTCTTATCCTCACAACAAGAACTCAGCACTAACACACAAGGTACTTACTGCACCATAGTCTGAGCCACCATGTAAAAATACCATGATGAGCCAGAGAAGACAAAAAAAGGTAATAAAAAAAAACAGAATAGGCCATTCCATGGGTAGACACTCAGTAGTCTACCCTGTATCCGTTTAAGCAGCTCAGCTGGTAATGTTTCCCTTATTGTTTCCTTACATATGATATCTAGCACATAGAAAATAACCAGAAATATCATACATGCAACATGAATACCCACACAGAAACTAGCCTTCTAGGACATGACCCACCACTGACCTAAATGACATGTTTGAAATTTCACTTTCCTACTTTACTGAACTGGATGGAAGAGTGTTATAAATTCCACACATTCTGAAATACATCTTTTTTTCTCAAACTCTTACCTGCTTCTTCAGAGAAGGGGCTAAGCTGAGTGTACCCACAATGTTTCCTCTTGTCTTTACTGAAGATGCTGTCTATATTCAGAGACTCTCTTTTGGGTCTCCAGGTTGGCCGGTACCTACTAGACGAACTGGATTTAGACTCACTACTGGTACTCTCCACCTCCCAGTCTCGAGAGTGTGCAGACTGGCTTTTTGAGGGTCGTGTTTCAGCCTGGTCCACACTACTCCCTCCACGAGGGGTATTCTGGATGCTTTGAGAAATCTGCTGTGGTCTGCTGTGGATCATATTGCTCACTGTCTCTTTAAATTCCCTCAGCCTGCTGGTGCTGCTGGATGGTTTAGGGGCAGTTCTGGGGGCTTGTTTCTCCTTCAAGGTTTCTCCTGCAGTTTACAGAGACAGCAAAAGCCACAAAAATTAGTTCAGATTAAACTAGCAGCACCTTCTTACAGACTTTGAAAAATAAAACACAAACCACCCAACAAAATAATACCAAAAGAAATTCCCCAACCTATACAAAAAAAAAAAAAATCAAACACAACCAAAAAATAAATCAAAGACAGGACAAGATACCAAGATGTGAGAAACAAGGAGGGAAATACATGTACACACTGAGGATCTTAAAAACATAGAGAAAGACATACTAATATCTGAAATAAAGTAACATCTCTTGCCTTCACTGTGGTACCCTGATGACTGAGCCTCATCTCCTTTTCGCCGAGACCGGCTAGAACTCCTCTTGCGATCTGCCAGCGAGCCCTTTTTGGAAACAAGCCTCTGATTGCACTCACTGTCAGTCAGGTGCCCTGGAAGGACAGAAGAACACAGCAGAGATGACAAGAGTCTTCAGACCGAGTGTTCTGTGTGCTAAGAGGAGCAGGGCTCTCCTGCTCCTTAGGACCTGCAGACACTCTAATGCAAACTGGCAGGCTGAGGTAAGTTTTTCTATCAAGAGTTATTGGTTTTGTCCCAGTGTGTTCTGGTTTTAAGGTCATAAAAAGAAACAATACAGCCCCTCCAAGGATGCTGGCTGATGACAGCTCATCCACAGGGAGAGGAAAAGTTGACTCTTCCTTGTCTTCTAATAGTCTAAGGACACCACTTTCTTGCTTTCTGAATACTTTCGCAGTTTTAACGGCCATAAACATGAAGCTCCTGAGGACAGCTTGCTTGACATTACTCTGGTGAACAAAGACTCAAACACATAAATGAGTCACCATGTAATAATCAATTACTGCACAACATCAGTTGCTCTGCACTAACTACCCATCTGCACTCTCTTTGGCCGTATACTAAGTAATCTGAGTTAGCTTCATCTGCAGCGAAGAAGCCCCAGTTTATTCTCAAGGGCTAAGCCAGCTAATTCACATCTGCCACAAGCTAAGAGCATAGACACAAACCTTCAGCATGAATCAACTGACACGCAACAATGTTCCCTTACTACAGCTCATGTGTCTGAGTGTTAGTATTTTCTCTTGCACATAATTTATTCCCCATTTCCTCACATCAGATGTAAATTAAGAGTATTTGACATTGCAAGTTTTCTGTATTGCCTTTGCTTAATTTTATGGTTTTCACACATTCACAGTCCTAAACCTGCAAGCACAAACACACACAAGGCTTTACTCACGTGAGCAGTCCCAAGCAGAGATGCAGGATAAGAAGGGAATTTATGAATAAGCTACAGAGACTTTTCTCTAGCCTTTACATCACCAACCTTCACCTTGCATAGGATGATAGGAAAGGAAAATCCCTACTACCCAATAATGGATTAGCAACCCCCAGGCTACACATCTGGCTGCGTTGTGCCTTCCCCCTGCTCTAGCAATTAACATAAAAGTCAACATTTAAAGCAAAATTTTATACTTAAAATTATACCTTCATCAGCTGAAAAAATAATTCACTTCAACTACAAGTGCTACAAAGATACTAAAATAAATGAATGGGAAGGAATCCAAAGAACAAAAAGCAAGCTATCCAAGACTTGCATTTCTATTCATTTGCAAAGTGAAGAGTAATTTTGTAGCCAAGTTCTTTAGAGAGAATCAGATTACATAAAAGAAAAGAAATTAAAGAAGTAAAAGAGAAATGCTGGCAGTGAAGACAGAAGATGTGCAAAATGTAGGTGACTGAGCAGAAGTCAGTGCTTTGGGGAAATTTTTTCTTCCATGACAGAATGGACTGTCGTACCTCTTTTAGGGACTGAAAGAACAGTATTGTCCTACACCTTGTAGTGACTGCTCTCAATCTAGAAGAGGTTTATATCTTGCTTCAGAGTGTACAACCTCTCTAGTTAAATATTTTTCCCTCCCAAAGTTGTTTCAACCTGATAGAGAGTGCTTGGTTAGCAACCTTCAAGTACTGCAAGAGAAACTATTCAAAGATATCTAGTGTTACTGGAGCTAGCTTCAGATGTGCCCAGACTTAGAGCCCAACTTAGCCTTGTAGTGCAGGCTGTTACCTTTGCATCAATAATTTCTCCTCCTTTCATAAACTGCAAATTTTGTCCTATTGTCTAAACTGGAGATTTAATAGCCATGGAGGAGATGCCACAATGAAGTCTGCAGGATGTGAACTGTGATGTTTTTTGGTTTTTACTTGGATCCTCCGGAACAATGACTAAATCCAACATAATGCATGAAATACAGGAATTCCAAGAATCCCAAGAAAATCAGTTAACAGTTAACAGTCTTTTTCTTTTAACTGACTAAAATAACAAGCCAGGACTTCTGTCTGAGTGCCCAATCATATGCTTAAAAGGTGTTCCTTACTGAATGTATCACTTAGATACCTCATCCCCCAGAGGTGGGATGGCTTCATAAGCAAACAGTGATATTCAGAGGAAAAGTGTGTTTTTGTAGGGGTGTGTACGTATCTAAGAACATGTTAGAGAGAAGAAGGAAATCCAACAGGTTATGACAGAATACCCCCTACTCCCTCCCACTGACATCTCAGTTGCATGAACAGGGCAGCCAGTATACGCACATTTTTCTCAGCAGCACAGGTTGGTAGGAGCACAAGAGGGCTTATGCAGCCGCTCTTCATGCCCTCATTCTGAAGTACCCGGGTGCCTGAGGTCATACGACCCAATGGTGGTCCTTCCCTGGAGGACGATGTGGGATAGGGTCCATAATTTTCTGGGCTGGAGTAGTGGGTAAATGGCCATTAAATGAAGAATCCTGCTCATGCCCAGAACAATTCAGGTGACAGGTCAATGTGGATGGCTTCTTTATAGCCCCACGGATCAGCGTTTGATGATTTAGCAGTTGTATAGTTGTCAGACTGAGTTTTTTGGAAAGGTTCCGGGTAGGTAAAAAAAAGGAAAAATGCCCAGACAGGTGGCTAGCTAAGGGGAAAGACTGACCATAGCTAAGGCTGAATCAGGGAAGATGAGGACAACTGAATTTAGGTGGAGAGACAGGCTAAGCTGAAGGGAATAACACAGGATAGAATCAGTAGGAGAAGAAAGAAAAAGAAAAGGACAAAGTCACTAAAAATGACAGAACAAAAGGTTACATGCTGAACTTCATGCTTACATGTTTGCAACCATCCCCTTATCCTCCCCTTTCTGCTGAATTCTACATGTTAAGTTTTTCAGGGAGGAGTTTAATCCAATGAACTCTATGGCACTTACAGACCATGTAAACAGTATCCCACTAGCATTTTCAATTTAGTCTTCTTCATACTCTGAGGATCAACAAAAGTGTTGTTTCCTTATCACTGAAATTCTGCTCCAACTTTCTCTTCTTTCTCACACTCTATCTAGGACTATGACTGGAACCTACAGTGTTAAGTATTTGCCAAACAGTAGAAGTACTGTTGAGCTATCCAAAACCATGTGTTAGTTACTTGGACCTCTGATGAAGAAACAAATTGAGTATTAAAGAAAATACACTTGAAACTTTTTTTTTCCCCAGATTTTGATATGAAAATTATTTGTACCACTGACTGTTTCAAATGAACCAAATGTCCACAGTACGAGGGTGCAACTGTTTTGCAACTAAAGTGGTATGATAGTTGTTGTCACTCTGGTACAACAGACAGTTGCTGATTCAACTCTTAAGTCTTCTAAGAAAGTCTATTTAAGGTACAATAGTGACTTTTCAAACAGATTTCGTTCATACTTCTGGTGCTTGAGGTCTGACCTTAACTCATGCACTTCTTCTTCAGAAGTGATGTTAGAACTTACTGCATGCAGAAACAGGCTGACTAGGGTCACTAGGCATGAATAATAGAGGAGATCTAAGCCTTCAGACTTCCAGTTAAACTCTTCAACTAAGAAGTGTTCATGCAGACTGCTCTGCTGCCTGAAGGAACATATACAGTTGTCTTCTCATTGCAGATTCTCACTTAACTTGCTTCTGTGGCACAGGCAGTAAATCATCTTAGGCTCCCTCTAGTGCAGCAAATACCACTAATACCACTTGCACACAAAGTCCTCAGTGCCCAAGTATGAGAGATTCTGATGATAAAAGTGCCTTTCCCACACAGCTCCTGTGATGAAGCAACTGCCCATAGATGACCAAGTAGCACACGTGACACTTACCAAATCATACAATGGCACTGTACAGACTCCCAACTCACAGCATTACATTACGAAAAGAGCAGGTAAGATTGTGGATAACAGGAAAAACTCTCTGTACATGTGGGTCTAGCTAGCTACAAGTAATTTTTTGTAAATGCCAGTAGTTCATTACAAGCCAAAACCATTTAGCATACTAAACACTGTCCACTATTCTGTTACAGGTTGTATATACAGGGATTTTTTCCACTGGAATCCACTGCAGTCATATTTAATGACAATGGTCACACAGATATAAGGGTATCTGCTACCTGTGTCCCTGCTGCTTTGTGAAGCTGCATCATTCTCCACATTGTAGATGACTGTCCCTTGCGAGTCAGATGAGAAGTGACTGACCACAGACTCATGGTGTGCCTGTTTATAGGGGTAACTGTCTGTAGAGGAATCCGTCCTGGTATCACTTGAGATGGAAGGTTCTCTCCCTAGGGAAGGAAGCAATGTCAAATTTTATAATAGCCCTAAAAAAATGAAAGTCAGGAGAGGCTAAAGAAAAAAATACACAGAAGTTAACAGAAAAAAAGGAGTACCAAGCATATAAACCCAGATTCAAGGATGCCAGAGCTTATGGGACAAGTCCTCTCCTTATCCCAAGTTATAATAATTAACACATTTCATCTATTATGAATCAAAAGCTTGTCTAGCAAAATTTGATACTGAAATTTGACTAAAGCAAAGTAACCTGCTCCTTCACAAGAAGCTAACATTGATCCCATGCATAAGTAGGATACTGAAAAAGATGAAGCAGCATGATTCAACTTCAGCACAGTAATTCCTAAACTTATTAAAAGAGGAGAACAACACAACTTCCTTCCACCGCTTTCAATATGTAAAAGTAAAAATAAAGAGTTTGAGGCCTGATGGCCATTTTGTGTATGTGATGTATATCCTCCCGGGTACAGTATGTTTATTTCATACCTGTTTCTCAGACGAGAAACTGAAGGAAAAAAAAAAAAAGGTAATTCTGATGTTAATCGCAAACACTCAAAGCCTGAGGACACTTCACCTTTTAGGTGAAATCCTGTTTAAGGATCCCGAACAACTTCTGAAATCAGAAACTTCCCCTATCTCCTTACTGGTAAAAAAATCTCAGTGCTCTAAAGAAGCACAGAATACAGCTGTACTCTGATGACAGTCACCAAAAGAAAGGTCAATGTAGGCAATAGAAATTATCACTGTGGAGCTGAGTACTAGAAAACAGTTTGTAAAATCAAGTCTTTATTCAACAGAAAATCAGAAACAGTTAAGAGCAGTTGTTTGCACTCAGCTTCACATTTCATACCAGCATCTTTGACAATCTTTCCTCCATAATTTGTAGTATCAGATCTTGCTGTGATTAGATGCATTTATCAGATTTCCCTGACAGAATTCCAGGTAAAATATTGTGATTGTTCTTTCTTAAATTGTTAATCTCTATTCATTTCCGAATTATGGGTTGTGGATGTCTGATAACACTGGGGAATCCAGAGGAAGCTGAGGTTACACTTAGCAAAAGGCAAAAAAGCTATTTGAAAAAGCTTTATTAGGGTAGAAAACTCTGATATTAACAAGGCTAGAAAATAATTCATCTTTATATTAGACAGGAAAATGTGTAGATTATAATTTCTCTTGGCACGTCAATCTACAATATCTGACAAATACTCTTAAGAGCTTGGTATATACCTTCAGCAGACCAAGTTCTAACCTCTGAAGCACCTTATTCAAACATACCTTTCTAATTCAATAGACTACCACTAATACAAAGAACTCAGAAAGTAACAATGTGTTGAAAGCCTCCAAGATGTTAAGTGCTTCATATCTACACCTGTACATCTTTTTGGATGTAAAAGAGACCATGAAAAATGAAGCAGTAAACACAATCTATGGGCATAAGCATTTGCCAGTCCCTTCTCCTTCGGTCTCCCATACACCAATTCACCTCTCTCACGCTGCTTTATCTCAGTAAAAGACGAGCCAAAGGCTGCCGAGAAGCTGCACTAATTCTGTCTCTCTCTTTTTGATTTATAATAAATTTTTCTTCTCCTTTCCCCCACATGCCATCGCCATCCTAGGAAAGGACTAATTTACATTTCCTTAATATTTCTTTTACCTAACTTCCCTCCAGAGTTCAGTTCTACAGCTTCCTTTAATTTTTATGTGTTCCTGCATCTCTGATCTCATGCCCTTCCTGGTAAAACTGCCGATGGATTTATGAACTCATTCATAGAGAGGAACAATAACTGATGACTTCAATGTCCCTGCCACAACATGTCCTTCACTTTTTTTTTCCTCCAAACCATTTTGGAAAAGATTACTAACCAAACAGTGTTGGACTGAGAGAGAGGTTCAAAGGTAGAACACTGGAAGTCCTCTTCAGAATTCTGTATTAGCTTTGACAAGCAACAAGGACCCTTGCTAACAAAAACACACCCAAAGAGAAGAAACAATTTTCACATGCAGCGTTAGAGCATAATATAGTCCAGACTGCTTACCTGAGTCTTCACTGTCATAGCAAGTCCTGCTGTATTGATGTAAATCCACTTGAGGGGGCAAGTCTTGTGTTGACACTGGAGTTCCTCTTGGATCTGCATACAGCAGCAGCAAAGGCTGATAGTGACCCTTAATGCACTTTGTCACAACATCTTTCCATTTTGGACCAATCTGAATTAAGAACAAAAAATTAAAAAAAAAATGCACAAGAAAGATCTACTGCCATAATTTCCTATAAACAGCTCTTCCTTTCTCTTCATACTTATTTCTGAGTTTGATTTTCCAGTGATGTTCTTTAATTCCTATATCCAGTGTTGAATTGGACTCAACAAGAAAGCTCTGGAATCCATCCAGCTATAATCAAGGCATTCACCATCTTATGGCTAAACAAATTACAATTCTTGCTAAAATTATCACTACAGAAATAACTGTGCCCTTTCAGATTTCTTTTTCCGTAAAATGTTTTTCAAGTCTAAGTTAACCATTTGGGTGTCTGAGTATTTCTGCTGTTACAGAGCCTCTGCAAGCTATTTGATATGCCAGGAAATAATTCACAGAGTTGTATTAATCTCAAAAATCTTCCCCATGTACCAACACAGGCTTCTCCTAATACACTGAACATCTATTCCAATAAATTTGCTCCACTCATGAGTATTCTAACAAAGCACTGTAGTACCTATCCTTAGTAAAGCTTTGCTGCGGAGAAATGTGAACCAATGGAAGGATTAGAGTTTTCCCTTTGAGACTGTGCTTGGCATGACTACAGGAGAAAATTCTCCTCTCACATATCTTTGTGCTTCTGTGACTAGAATAAAAGGAGAGTGGTGTGAAATAATGCCAAGCAAACTAATGGGATGTAATAGCAGTGTGCCAAGATCCCAGCACTGGTATCTCTAATGTTAAGGACCTCATGCTTGGTGAAAAGGGGAAAAAACAAAACAAACCAAACCACTATCAGAAGAAGTGGAAAATTTGTTGTTGGCAGCAACTGCTAGGGAAGACTGGCATCTAGATAACGTCAACAAAGAACCTAAAAAGCAGGCACTGAATAGCTATACCACTTGTCAGCAAGTGAAAGAGATGTATGTTAGCTGTGTGCAAAAGCAAACTGTAGGTTTTCAAGCAACACCATAAAACCAAGACTGGCATCCAGCAGAACAGGACTAAGAATAAGGCTTCTGAGATTCCTGGGATGCTTTTTTGAAAAAGCTTTACTCTGCTCAGAAATAGGATCAACAACATTATGGATCTGGAGTGGAAAAATGCCTCAAATTTCTCAAAATCTGAAGAAAATGATATGGATCTACACACAAGTAGCTAACAGATTTCTAATAGATTATTCTTCTAAACATGGTTTTCTCACCTCTTTGACATGAGCATCATCAAAGTACATCCACTTGCGGATTTTAGTTTGGAAGAAGAAGGTTGAATAGTGTTTTCCATAGTAACAGATCATTCCCACCAAATACAGCTCTGAGTGTTTTGCTCTGTCATCAGTTACTCTGAAGAAGAGCTTAAAGAATGGAAGGAAGAAAAATTGAAGTAGAAATTAATAAAATGCCCAGAATTTTACACGCCAATTTATGTTTGAAGACCTCAGAATACTACAGAGAGGCATCACATTTTTACTTCAAAAGATAGAGAGCACAAGGCAATAAATACATAACTAATTAACCCGCGTTTAAGCAAACTCAGTGACACAGACCAGAAACATACTCCTACCAGCTGCTCAAGCATCAAGCCAGTGTCAGGACTGTGGCTGTATTTTAATGAAGGCATTTACAAAAATTATATAATACCTTTTCAGAATTTTAAGTGTGGGTCTATTGAGAAAATTTGCATTCTCTGTGTCACGCTTGCTGATTATATCAATTAATGTTTAAAACATTAATTCCTCTTTGCTTTGTAGAAACAAAGCTCTTCTGACTATGAACGGTTGGCATTTTTTCCTGACTTAAGCAAAGACAAATTTATGACAACACCATATAAAAGATGAGTAGAAGATAGTAGTAGGTCAAAAAGAAATCAGCACACAAGAAAAAGATCTTTTATGACTTCACTATGTTGTATTAAAAAATGCACAGGACTCCTGTTTTAGTGCATTACTGTTTGACTGTGCAAGGATCACACTGTTTCATAAGGACATTTCCATTAACTCACACTGATTTTGGTACACTGTGCACTGGCCAATGCATTTTTACATATATATAATATTTTAATGTAATATTTCAATGATATAATAAGATATGTCTACAATTTGGTATATCAATAATTCAGCTCTAAAACATCAGCTAACATAGAATAAATGAATCCTCTAGGAGACAGATCCCAAACACTACTTCATTTAATCTGTCATTCAATCACACAGTGACAGACACCATCTCCCAAGATACTGCTCAGTTATTTATAACTCTTAAGTGTTATGACCACACACTTCAGTGAAAAGAGGATTTACAGTTAAAAAATACAAACCCAGAACAAACCCAAACTACATTTTGCCTTCGAAAGAAACAAACTGTTCTTCAAAGAGAAAGAGTACATATGCATTTTCATAGAAATAGCACAGATCTAATCCAAAATGTCTTTCACTTGAAAATATTTTTTGATTCAGGTAAGTTTTGCTTTTGAGAGTCAATTTTAATCTTCAGTCATTTCAGAAATTCAGTATGCAATTACATTAGCACTTTCACAGGTTTTGAGAAGCATTCAGAAATGGATCAGATCCTTGGACCTGCCCTCCATTCCTCTTTTTATGGACACCAGGAAGGTAAAGGTGGTGACTTCTTATTCTTCTCAATCCACTACTCCAGTCTACCATGAGAAAGACCATGTTTGTAGGTAGAGTCAAAATACAAAGAACTCACATCTCCCAGTTTAAGGCAAGTGCCCAGACTGTGAATCACATCCTCAGCCAGATCAGAGTGGTCTGAGTCCCAAACCAAGCCAATGGTGATGATTTGTGGAGAGTTCATCAGCACACGACGAATACGGATCTTTTCCCCACAGTTACTCTGAGGATGCAAATCAAATGTTGAATAGAATCCTTCTGTTATTATAATGTTAGAGCAAGGCACTAAAAAGTATACATTTCAAAAGCACAGCTTCCAAAGAGGTGGTGGTGAAACACAGCAGATATAATAAGCTCAGTGTCAGGGTAAGAGACTCTTATGTCAAAGATGAGAAGCATTATCAAGACTAGCTGGTATTTGCAAGCTTTAAAGTGAACACTGCCTATTCTTCCCCATACTACTCGTAATGACTAAAAGGTATAGCTCAAAAGCAGGCTTATTTACAAAAAAATTAATCAAACATACATGTAATATCCCCAAAACAGTCTTAGGAACTGGAGGTAAAGTTCACTTTCTTTTGATCATTATCTCAGATTAAAAATATTTACAGAGACTGATGCTTTATATGACAGCATCATAAAAACCTTTGAGGTACTGCTTTGCTTTTAAAATTGACTGGCTGTTGTACAAGGTACCTCAAGCATCTCATCTTAGACAGGATTGGTAGGTTTGTATTCATGAGAGCAGCAGCTTGAAGATCACGAGTTAAGAGGTGCTTTACTAACCCAGAACAATTCTTCATTTCTTCTTTCCTCTTTCTCCCCCTCCCCCCCCCCCTTTTTTTTTTCCTATTTTTTTAATAAAAAAAACTACCCGTGTTTATCGACTGATCACTCTCTAGCCAGACTACTTCTCAGAGATAAGATTGCTTGTAAAGCTAAGACATTTCTCAGTGGTCCTTCCAATCCATCACCTGTTGAAATTGTGGGCATATTTAAAGCATCACAAAATAAGTTTTCCATCTGAATTAAGAGGTTAGCACTGTAATTTTAAAAAACAGTACATTATCTTTTTTTGGGGGAAGGGAGGACAGCTATGACAAAGTCCTTTTGCAACACTCACTTTCCCCTTGTGGCAGATCACAAAGGGATCTCCACAAGATTCCAGAAAACAAAAGCCACAAAATTTTCATACTGAGAACAGTTTTTCATGTCTACAGAGACCAGTTGCACAACTGGATTATAATCATTTCAGACACTAAAACCAGGGAAGAGATCATAAAGCATTTCTTCCCCACAACAATCTAGAAATGTTACTAGAATTTCAGTCCAAATTATCAATGAGAGACAAAAATGGAAAAAATCAAAAACCAGAAAGAAATGAGTTTAACAAGGCAATGAAGACAGATTTATTATTTTTTTACCAGGTACAGGACTGTGATGTTTAAATGTAGAGATGAGGTTTTAATATTAAGATGACTACATTCACACAGATTTTGCAAGCATCATTTAAAGTACAAGCATTCCTGTGGATTACCTCACAACAAACCTATCTCTCAAATAGTGCTATTTGCTTCAGCTAGTTAACATCAGCATTTTCTGCAAGACAGGAGGAATATGGCATCCTGATAAAAAGCTTTCCTCACATGACTTTTAGGCCACCATTAGCTAAGCCTGAATTGAAAAATTTCCCAAATAGAACAAGGGGCAGCAAGTACTGGTAAGCAACTTTATCCAGCTGGTTAGTTCAGTGTCACGGGAGTTCATCCTGACAAACAATGGCTTTCCATTAAACTTCCCATGCTTTTGGTATTAAATAGCTGGACTCACATGAATCATTTAGAGAACAATACAAGATCTTCTTTTACTCACATAAGTGAGGAACTATCTGTCAATGTTCAAAACCAGAAAATAATGTTCTGATGGAGACAAAGTGAATGTTTTAGTGTGTTACAGAAAGCAGGGGGATAAAAGGAAATACTTACACTTCCTTCATTGAGTAAGTGAGAGGTACTGAATTCAAACCCAAAGAAAACTCTTGGACATCCTTTACATCACTGTAATGATCTAAAACTTGAAATGCTGATGAGTTTAAAGCACGTATCAGCATAATCCCCAGTCCTGTTTGTTCCCCTCACAAAAGGCAATCTGAAGATACGAACCGGACAGTTTCGCAGGTCTCCCATAGTGCTGGCGTTCTGCAGCAGCTCTCCAAACATATCTGGAGTGGGTTTCTCTCGTCTCTCCAGCATACAAATAGCTTGATTACTTCAGTGTAGAGAAAGCATGGAAAACAGAAGTTTAATGGTAAAATTAAAACACAAACCCATGTTAAGTAAGTATACCTTTGCTTAAGTTATATGAAAAGATAAGGACCTTAAAATATACAACACTTCCAAAATTTAATCTTGTAGTACAGAAAAATCACAGAACTATTAAGTGTGAATGACTATACCTTCCATTATAATACCACACACAGAAACAAGTAAAACTTAAAATAGGAAGAGTTCATAGTATGTTTTAAATTTTACATTTTAATTTACATTTAAAAGCAAGTGTTATCATTTTTATAAGTACTTAATTTCAAAATGAAGTATTAGCTTCAGAATGCTTCTTTTCAGTTAACTGCAACCCTAGTAAAAGTAGCACAGATATTGCATCCTTAATAATAAAACTACAGACAAAAATTGGTTTCACTGTCCAGGTTGAAAGATGACAGTAAGTAGACAAGAATTCTACTGCTCAAATCATGTTCAAGCTTAAAATGGTTTAAGAGGTAAATAATCTATCACTGTTTATTAGTGGTTTTAAAATCATGTGCAACAAGATTAAGATATTTCATATAAAATATTGAACACCATTTACATAATTATTTTCTTTTTTTTCTAACAAATAATATTCTGTACAGAGAGTGTTTGCTGGTACCCCAAAGCAGAACTACAGCTGGATGGAACAGCAGGTAGCAGCCACAAGGGGGGATGCTTTACAATACTCCCGACGCTGCTAACACGGGAGTTTTCAACAGAGATCTGCATGAGAAGAACAACCAGCATTTTTCAAGACAATTTTTTCAGGCTCTGTAACTACATGTCTCACACACAGGACAAGAAACAATGGTAGGTTTTCATCCCAGTGAAAATTTCAAGGCAAGTGAATAACAGACTCCTGCCTTGACCAGATTTAAGCAGCTTTTAACTGAGCAGCCACCTACTAAGAGACTTGTCTAGCATTCATTCAAATGAACCACTACAGAGCTAAAGCTATTGCTCTGTGCACCATCTCCTTTAATGAAAGCTCACAATAAATAACCAAGGGAGTTCCCCAATACCTAGAAAAAGTGAGAGCTATAGCCATCCAAGAAAGAGGACTGAGGAATTACAGGCTGGTCAGTCTCATTCCAGTACCTAAGGCAGTGACAAAACAAATCCCCTTGGCAGTCATCTCCAGGCACACGAATGACAAGAAGGTGAGTCAAAGCAGCCAGCATGCATTTACCAAGGGCAAACTATGCCTGACTTGACTATCTCCTATCATAAAATGATGGGTTCTGGTGAGGATGCAAGAGCAATGGGTATCATTTGGTCTCTAGCAAGGTTTCCACAGGGTTCTTCCGGCCAAGGTGGGAAGCATGGACTGCACAGGTAGAATGTAATGCAGACAAAACCTACCTGAACCTTCAAGATCAGAGGATCAAAACCTAACGAGTATCAGTTAAGAGATGTGTTCCTTAAGGTTTAATCCCAGGGCTGATGCTATTTAAAATTTTAATTAACAACCTGGGTGATGAATCAGAATACACCCACATCAAGTTTAACAGATGACACCAAACCGGATGGAGCAGTCAATATGCAGAAAGAAGTACTACCATCCAGAAAGATTTTGACAGGTTGAAAGAATGGGCTGGAAGAAGCCTCATGAAGTTTAGTAAAGGAAAATACAAATGGGCACTGAATGGCTGAGGAACATCATGACAGAAAGCTGGTAAAGAAGCTGAACATAAGACAGACTCTGCGCAGAGGCAAGCAGAGAAAGGACAAGTGGCAAGAGATGCAGAAAGGGAAATTCTTATTAGGCATGAGGGAAAAAAACCCAAAATTATTCACATAGAGTAGTTAAGCACTGGAACAGGCAGCCCAGAGAAATCATGGAATTTCTGTCCTTGGACACTTTCAAAACTCAGCTGCACAGAACCCTAATCAGTTGCATCTAGCTCTGAAGTTAGCCCTGCTCTGAAAAAGGGCAGAGTAAATGTCCAAGTATCCTTCCCAGCATAAATTATTTTTAATTGTTCTTATCTTGCTTCTTAACTCATCTGCTTACATACTTAGATCTTTCAAAATGTGCATGAGCCCTTGCCACTACTGTTGCCAGAGACACACTGATCCATACCTAAACTGATATCTTCTGCTCCACTAAATCCTTATGTTCTTTATCATAGTTATCAAAGCTCCACTGACTTTGAATAAACCACATTCTGGACATTTAATCTTGTGAAGGTAAAGATCAACCTGCAATACCACTATAGAGAAGAGAAGGGAAAAAAAAAAAAAAAGAGAGGTTCTCTTGCCTGTAAAAATCTCAACTCACCACAGTGAAGTTGTGGAAATATAATGTACCATCTGGATGAAAGGCAATGGGTCAGAGGTGGCACCACAGCTGGTACAAACACACTAAAGAGAAAGAAAACATATACAGTGACAAGATTAATGATGTATCTCCACACAACAATACTGCTTGTGTCTTTTTTACCATGGCAATGTATTGTAAATTTGATACTTAAGAACTGGTGATTTGTATGAAGTTTGCTTTATCATCTCACCTGTTCAAACAAGGTCATTGCAAACTTCTGATGGGCAACACAATGTGGTGCAGTGCAAATATCTTCCTTTGTCTCATCTGCAATGTGGAAGTGAATTCGCATTAACAGGTTTTCCTAGCCAAAGAGAGAAGCAAAAAAAATAAAACCAACACATTACATCTTTTCAACTGTAGATGAAAGTTACAATATAAATTACAAAAGCATCTCAGATACAATAATGTTTAAGTGTTGTTCACAGAGATGGAAAGCTCCTGTAAATTTGTCGAAGTTGCTTAGAAAACAAAGAATTTATAATTTCTTTGATATAGAAGAAAATGGTTACGAGTTCCAATTTGAAATGCAGTGTCAGGTAACCTTTCATTTTCTAGAATAGATGAAGATTGTCATTATTCTGTCCAGTGCTCAAGCAACGGTGGATTTGACCAAATGTAACAGGCAGAGCTGCTCTGCAGTTTTAAAATCACTGGGTCTCCTCTAACTTCTCTTCATCAACACAAACTAACATGACTTGATTTCCATATCCCACAACAGCTTTGAAATATGGCGAATAAGCTGCATTTTATCAAAAAGGGGGAGACCTAATAAATGAGGCGGCAGAGTAAATTCTGCATGAAACAAAAGTACTGAACATTTTCTGGATATTAGTTCACAGAACTAATCTCTTTTCAAGTTCCCAGGAGGTCTTGTCCTAAGACCTCCTCTCCTCCCACCGTGACCAACGGTAACCTGAGGGTGCCAGCAGTCTACTGACACCTCTTCCAGAGGCATGCTCTTCACTAGCACTATGTGCTGCTGGGATGGCTTACAGGCTTGCAGGTCAAGCAGGTCAAAATTAATTATTAGGTAAAATAGCTCTGGCCCTGCGCTGTTTCCCCTGAATTTTAGATTAAGATTCTCTGCCATTTAAATTTCTCCCTTCGGGGTTGAAAAGGTTAACTAAGTGAAAAACTATGGAATTATCTCCCCTTTAAAGCCTAATCTCAAAAGGGAATTTGTACCCTTTTTAACTGTCCTTGCACCAGTATGGTTAACCTAAGAAACCTGCTTGCGGGGACTCCCACGGCAGTATTAGATGGGCTATTTAGATTAGCTTTCTCAAGGAAGAAACTAATCAAAAGTTCCCATGTTCTACACACAGAACTCTGTTCAAGTGCTGGACTGTGCTCACAGGGGCTCCTGTATCGGGTGATGCAATTTATTTCATTTTGAGGCTTTATTGGTATGATAAACTTCAATTTTAAGCAAGCTCACTGAACTCTACTGTTTTGCTGTATTAGTATTCTACGAGCACGGGTTATTTTGTGATATCATAAGCCCATTATCAGTTCACTCAGTTTGAGAAGAACTGCAACAGCTACGTGCATTTATTCCATTCCTGTGATCTCTTACAGTTAGAATCTCTTCCTGTTCAAATTTGGGTAGGAACGGAGAGACCATTGTGTAGTGAGTCCATATCTGTGCCTGTCAAACCATCTTTCATTTATACTCACAAAACATTCAGCAGCATCATCCATGATGCCCAGCTGGAAGCGTTGCTCATCCTGAAACGTCTTTGCGAGAGCAGTGCGGAGGGCATCGGAAGGCAGCACCTTCTCACTGCTACACTGAAACTGGTTGAAGATACCCTAGTAAGAAAACAAAAAGATAGTTAAGTTACTGTAGTGTCAAAACATTACTCAAGTTATATGAAAACAAACAACAAACCTTTAGCTCACTTTGATCAAGCAACACAGATAACACACACTGCTACATACTGCCCTCCTTTAACTCCTTTTATTTGTGTCTTATCAGGAAATAAGCAGATAAGCTGGGAGAAGGTCTGCACAGCCATCAGATCAACCTATGTTTCCCTGCCATTTCTCAACAGAGGAATGGTACAATTTATAGTGTTGACGTATTATCTACTACAGATGCAATACACCCATCTCTCTTTACTGCTCTTTTTAGTTTGGTAATCCTTATGGTGCTCATTGATGGGTGAAGGCCCACTGTGCTGAAGCCAAAAGCTCTTCTAATATTGCATTTATTAGAGTATCAAATAATGAGGAAAGTGGTAATGAAGAGAAGGTTGTGAGACAGTGGGTCTCACGCTTCATGAATTACAAACAATACCTCTCCTCAGTTATCTCTTATATACATGTATAGAAAAATGGAAAGAATGACAAAGTCTCTGTACTTAACATACTTGATTCCCATTTCTGTCACTCTCATAGCAGAGCAAGTTTCATGTCTTATTAGTAAATTTTCTCACTCTTTTTGAGTGGGCCTCAAAACAAACGAACAAAACCCCAGATCAAATACAAGCAGTGAAAGGTAATTCCATCCTGCTTCAGCACTTTAGATTAAGTAATATAAAAAAGTAATATAAAAAAACCTCAAAAATATGCATGTTTGTGCTTTAGAAATGTGTTTATTCTGGTTACAATCAATCTCATTTCATAGATCTGGAAACCAAGCACACAGCCTAGTGACTGGCACACAACCTCACTGCAGGGAACTGATGGACTGGTTTACTTCAATGAGAGTTCTGAAATGGCTCTGCACACTTGGTGGGGAGGAGAAAACTAATGCTGGCTGCAAAGTAGATAACAGCAGAAGCAAGCACGTAAACCAAACATCTAATTTTAAATTTCCTTTTTTAAAAGGCTAGTATACTTTACTTTTACCTGTAACACACCTACTAGTTAACATAAAGACACTCAGTAAAGCAAATGTGATGCTGGTTATTATAAACAACTGTATTTCACAAGATCCCATGTTAAACATTTTTTTGCATCACAAAATAGTGACAGCCTTCACAATTAAAAGTAAAAAACTTCCATTACAGTTAAACAACAGAAAACTGAAATGCTACCAAAACCACTGAACAGAAATAATTCAGTAACATCAAAAAATTCTGTGAAGAATTCTAACATGCATAATCAAGGAGTAGCAGATCCAAATATTATATAGAAGAATGATTCCTAAAATTTGTAATGACAAAGCACACAGTGGTATAGTTTTATTTAGACTACAAAGGGGGGGGGGGGGGGTGGCACATGATAGACACATGCAG
>VWZY01011341.1:219457-250700 GCA_013399075.1 Chloroceryle aenea | reverse complement strand
AAAAAAAAAAAAAGGCAGTTTGAGAACACCAATCCAGAGGGCAGCAGAGAACAAGTAAATTCTTTAAACAGCCATTCCACACACCCCCATCCCCCCCCACTTAAGGAGTTCATGAAGATTAATGTGACTATCTCCACGGTTTGAGGCTATCCCTTGTATATACCTTTATCCTTTAGTATCCCTACCTTTTCAGATGCACGCAAACAAGACAACCTATGTTTCTGGTGCTTAGGCTCTTCTGGAGGGGTGAGGTGAGGTTTGCAATCCCAGTAACAGAGTTAAAGGATACCCTTTATAAATAACTCACCTTCAGACTATTTGACTAGATAACAGCATAAATATTTACAATTTCCCCCCACTTTTATGTACTCACATCAACATTTTATACAAGTTAATAAAGGTGGAAAGTTATCACACTATCACTCAGAAAAAAAACCAACAAAATTGTGAGTTGCTTTATGAACATAAGGGAACGAGTAGTGTAACAGCTTTATAACAGACTGTAGATAGAGAAAACACTTAAGATTTTGGTTTGGATTAAAGCCAGTTGGAATTTGTCAAGTATTGGTTACTGCCCATATTCAGAAATACAGAGATTCTTTACTTGTTTACACATTTCTTCAGAGTTTTCCACTGCACACAGAGGTTTGTGAGCTGTAGGGATTCTGCAGGCAACCACATGCAGTTTTCTAATGTGTACAAAAGTAACAAAGGTTTTCATGTGACTACAGATTTGTTGAAAACTAAGGGTTGTTAACACCTTCTGACCAAGCATGGCGTTGGTAAGAATTTCAAATAGGAACCAAACCAAAAAAATCTTTGCAGATATCTGGGAGCAAAAGCAAAGAGCAGCAACATTTTTCAAAAGCTGCTTAATTTAAAAATAAGTATAGAGCTGCGTGCATGCAATTCTTGAATTCTGCCCCTCTACCTGTTGCTGCCAGGGTTGTCCCAATGTACTGCACACTTTAGCAAGACACCAAAAGCAAGGGTTCTACCAACAAAACTAAACAGTCTTCGACCCAATGTCTGCTTTTAACACACATATTCCAGATATGCTGTCATCTTCCAGTCTTACGGTAGTGCTTTCCCCTCTCATACTGGTGCTGCTAATCCAGATGCATCTTGGTCTGGAGAACATCTTTCAATATGATTTCCATAAAGGTTCATCCTCTTCTTTTTCCTTTAACATTTGGGAATTTTTCCTCTCCTTCAGTACTCATGCTCGGAAAAAGACTTTTAACTATTATCTTTCTTTAAAATCTCTCAACTTTGCCTAAATCCAAGGTACTTTCATTCAAATAGCAGGACTTGTCTGATATCCTGGCATTTCCCTGCCCTATCAGAGGATCAAAGAATCTTAAAATGCCTTGGGTTAGGAAGGGTCCTCTAAAGGTCATCTAGTCAATCCCCCTGCAGTAACAAGCTAGATCAGGTTGCTCAGAGCCTCATCAAGCCTCAACCCAAATGCCCCCAGGAACATGGCCTTCACCACCTCCCTGGGCAACCTGTTCCAGTGTTCTGCTACCCTCACAGTGAAGAACTTCCTCCTTACATCCAATCTAAATCTACCCTTCTCTAGTTTAAAATCACTGCCCCTCATCCTATCACCACAAGCCCTTGTAAATGGGCCCTCACAGCTTTCTTGCAGTCTCTCTTCAGGTACTAGAAGGCTGCTACAAGGTCTCCCCAGATCCTCCTCTTCTCCCAGCTGAACAGCCCCAACTCCCTCAGCCTGTTCTCATAGGACGGGTGCTCCAGCCCCCTGAACATTTTTGTGGCCCTCCNTTGACTGTACCTCTCAGCTTGTACCTCATTTGCCAACCTGCTGATGGTGCACTCGATCCCACTGTCCATATCATGTCCATATCACTGGTGGAAATAGTAAACAGTACGGACCCCTGAGGGACACCACGTGTCACTGATCTCCATCTGGTCTTTGAGCCACTGACCACTACTTTCTGGATGTGACCATCCAGCCAATTCCTTATCCACTGAACAGCTCACCCATCAAATCCATATCTCTCCAACTTGGCAAGGAGGATGTTGTGGGGGACTGTGTCAAAGGCCTTGCAGAATTCCAGTTAGATGACATCCACAGCTCTTCCCTTGTCCACTGAATTAGTCACTCCATTGTAGAAAGCCACTAGGTGGGTCAGGCAGGGCTTGCCCTTAATGAAGCCACACTGGCTGTCCTTGATCACCTCTTCTAGGAGAATCTGCTCCATCATCTTCCCAGGCACAGAGGTGAGGCTGACAGATTGGCTCTTATGTTAAACCCCAGAACAGCAGAAGTTACCATTATGTAACTTCATTTGTGACAATTTCTTAAATGCTTTTCTTTCTGTCCCCATCTCAGCTACCAAAGAATGCCAACAATCACTTGGCAATAATCAAGGGCACGATCCAAGAATTAGATTATTTGTCACACTGAATTTAGTGAACTCAAACCAGATCATGTCTAAGTGACCACATCCCTATAAGAATGGGGATGTATTTAATACTCCATCTTTTCTCTGTCCAGATAGCTGTACTTCTCACTTTGAATGTGCCACCTTGTTCCTAACCCACTGTTATAACCTGTTCTGATGATATTGCTGTATCTTCCTGTCTCATCACTTCAGTAGGTATGCCTTGAGACAAATCTCCCTCCAGAAGGAAATTATTTATCTACTTTCATGCCTAAGTCTCCTAATTGATCTTCTTTTGCAAGGTAAAAGCCCTCAACAAGATAACTAATTCCAAGCCTGTCTCTGCCCTGCAAAGTCACTTAACAGTAGCAAGACAGCTATCATACTGCAAATATTGCCTGTGAACCTCAGATGACCTTAACTGAACCTTGCACTGTTTTGCTGTATTTGTAAGACATGCTGTCTGTCCCTTTCATTACTGCACATGGTATTCATCACACACACACACACACAAAAAAATCTACCACAAAGAATGTATATACTTAGTTAAATTTTCAACCCATTTGTGATCAAAGAATCTCATTTTAGAAATAAAAATATAAATCACTATATAAATAAAAATATAAATCATGTTATTTCTAGAGAATCACAGAATGTTAGGGTTTAGGAGGGAGCTCAAAAGATCATCCAGTCCAACCCCCCTGCCAGAGCAGGATCGCCTAGATTGGGTCACACTGGAACATGCTGCCCAAGAGGGTTTGGAATGTCTCCAGAGAAGGAGACTCCACACCCCCCCTAAGCAGCCTGTTCCAGTGCTCTGTCACCCTCACCCTGAAAAAGTTTTCCCTTAAGTTTACAGGGAACCTCCCATGGTCCAGCTTGCACCCATTGCCCCTTGTGCTATCATTGGATGTCACTGAGAAGAGCCTGGCTCCATCCTCCTAACACTTGTCCTTTATATATTTATAAACATTAATGAGGTCACCCCTCAGTCTCCTCCAAACTAAAGAGCCCCACCTCCTTCAGCCCTGCCTTATAAAGGAGATGTCCCACTCCCTTTTGCTGTGTTTGCATCAGGTCCATTTCTCCCACGAGGTTTGAGCGATACAAGACACACACAAAAAAATAAAAAAAATCAGAAGCACTAAGAATTAATGGGTAGAGACAAATGGAGATGAAGGATTGTACAAATTTACTCAAGTACATAACAGTACCATCTAGATCTTACTGTCCAGGAGCATTTATGACAGTTATTGTATCTGCATCTACAAACAGAATTGATGATTTTTTTAAACAAAGACCTTAAAGAGCTGAGCCATTTAATGCAGACATCGATATTTACATTACAAAACAAAATATGTAAATCAACAGTTCTGAATAGCCAGGCTTAAAGCTAAATGGCCTTCACTGCTCTGACATTAAAGTAGCTCTGAAGGAAAGGTAGCTTCTGCATAAAGTATGATATGTATCAGCCAAATTAGAAATTAGAAAAAAAACACAACAAACAAATGTTTTTTTACTGGCTGAACTAATTCTTCAAACAGTAAAGAGGCTCACAATGATCTGCACTCCACTCATAAAAGTCCTTGTATCTGAAACTTTACCTACAGTATTTTCACAATTTAGCAGCTTGAACATATGTTAAGAACAGTACTGGGATTGTCTTGGACTGGTATCTGTGAGATTTACCTTTGCTCTCATAGATCTCCAGTTGCAAGTGTGATTACACATATTAAATCAAATATCAGAAATACTTTTCCATTTGTTGAAGAATTTCTAATTATACTTCCAACTTTTACCTTAAGAGCACAGAAGATGCAAGAATCACCCATACATTTGTGCGTTGTTATCTGCCGGAAACTGCGGCGAAAAATGTCCAGATGCCACAGAACCTGAAACACAGAAAGGGGCACAGCCAACGTTATGAATATATACAATAAAATACTGCAGAAAGCTCCGACTACAATCACGCATTAAATAATCCCAGACGCACACTACTGTCAGTGAGCATCACTTTTGAACTGGGATGCCCTGTATGTGACTAAGTTGACATTTTCACCTTTCCTCCCCAGCTGTAGCATTCAGATAGGTTAATTTATAGTAGGGCATCACTCGGAATTTCTTGCCATGTACTTTTAGGTTAAGAAATGGCCATTGCACAGCCGTACCGTGAAGCTGGGCAGAGATGCCAAGGACATCCCCCTGACCACTGGGTCTGAAACTCACCCATCCTTCCGTTTTCTAGGCAGCCTCGTTGTTCTGAGCAGAAAGCTGAAACGCTGGAAAAATGGAGCACGCCCAGCATATACATTAACAAGTTCCTCTAAGTCAAACCGATAAATTACTAGAAGCTGTTATGTGCAATATTCTCATGAGTAGGTGCATTTACATGCCTTGATTAGTAGCAGATTTCTAACCCTAACTTGTGTGGGCAGTGACTTTTATCTCAGGACAGGCATGGTGGCAATATCAGGTATGTGACTAGGCATGGTCCCAGCATACAAATGCGATCAGGCTTTTCTATGTTCTGTTAGCAGCTTCAAGAGGCAATGTTTGCTATAATAGCACCACGTTTTATTCTCAAGGTTTACCACTAAATTTGTGCAATCATGGGCAATTATCTAAATTCTTATCTCTGAAATAGCAACAATACTATCTCTGAGGTGTTTCACAGTCAGGTCTTTAAATATAAACGGGGGTGGCACTGGCTATTTCAGCTCTGGATAGAAGGAACCGGACTTTCTTGCAAGCCTCAGCGTCAGGGGCCTTTCAGGAGGCAGACGCTGGCACTGAAAGAAGCCCTGACCTAAATCGCATCCTGCCAGGTTCCGGACAGAGAAGCAAGGTCCAGGCTGGCATCTGAGTGACTAATGATTCATTAGCATAAACAGAGGAATCAAACTTCTTATTTCTGATTAATTTGTCCAGAGCAAGTGGCTAGAAAAACTGAGCACTCTGTAGAGTTTCAAGAAGCACTTCTAGCTGGAACAATTTGTTAACTGAAGCACAGCACACAACTATTACCTAAAATTATATTTAAAAACATGGTTATTGAATATTTAATCTCTAAAGTTTCCCAGAACTTTAGAATTGTCATGGCTATATTTATACTCAAACTCTCCCTATACTTAAGGGCCTGGGAGACAGCATAAGCATTGGAACCATCTGATTACACACAACATTCCTAAAGAACTACTGCAGGCTTCACAAAAGGACAAAAGAATAGCACATTTAGGAAGGAGTCCAATTTTTTGATGTATTTGCCTTTGGAGTTTATCTTGAATGTTTACAGAAATACTTAAGAGTAATGAGGGACAAGCATTCAAGAGCCTCTCAGGCTAATGCTGCATGCTAAAAGTTTAAGCTTGAGCCCCCAGAAGTATGTTTTTTATGAAATAATTACCATCTTGCTTCATTTGAAATTCAGCTTTGACTGTAACTCTTTTTGGTATCCTCTCTCTTTTGAGCTTTGTAAGAAAACGGTTTACGTACAAGACTAAAGGCCAGGACACATGCTTTCATCTTCATGTATGGCATGCAGCTAATGTTAGGCTCGACTTAGTTCTGACCCAGGTTCATTAACTCAGAATTAGGAGGCTGCCAGTGATGACACCTTGCAGCCTCACAGAAGCAATTAATATAGTACATCACTGGAAACTCCACTTCTCTTATTACAAATTCTCTTTCAACCAATCCTGTATATCATCTCATATTAAGCTTATAGAGGGTCACTGGTGTCTCTATCTTTATTATTTGCACCAGAGGGGTATCTTGAAACATGAAGTTAGTTGAGAACATAATTGTGTCCATGGAATTAAAAAAAAAAATCCCAAACCAAATAATAATTAAAAAAAACCCCAACCAACCCCAAAAAAACAGCCAAACCCAGAAAACCAAAACCAACACAAACAAACAAACAAACAAACAAGGGTGTGTGTGTGTGGGTGTGTGGAGAAAAAGAATCAAACAAAAACCCCAAACCTGAACAAACAAAACCCAACAACAAAAAGAACCAACAACACAGTGACAGAGTCTGTGCTACACAGACAAGTCATATGAAGGGAGGGAAAATGATATGGAAAAACAGTTTAAAACCCTGCAGCCTAAAGATCTGAATCTCAAATGTCAGACATGCAAAACATCTAAATGGTGACAATACCACTACAGCAGCCATACCACTCCACTACATTTTAACACAGGAAAAGGTTTCTCTTCCAAATCAAGAGGTAAAGACTCAATCTTCTAAACTAAGCTACAAGTCAGCAGTTAGTAAGAAAACTAGACTACATAAGAAGGATTTTGTATAAGTATTATCAAACCTTTAACTTCACTGGGTCAACAACAACAAAAAAAACCTAAACTTTTAAAGAGTAGACATGCTGCAAGCTATGCAATTTCTATTATTTTAAAATAATTTTTCTACATTGATTTTCAAGTACAGTTGACAAGTTTACACAAACAAGAGATTCAAGTACACTTAAGTGATGACTATGTCAGCACTGTTGATTTCACCAGGAGAACCTGAAAATTAAAAAAAGCTGTTCAACAATTCAACTAATCTGCATTTTCAAAAGCAACTTTATTCTATCTAGGGCCACAGCACTTATGTAGTCAAGTCTGGCTGTAACTGTTCCACAGTCAAGCCTGAGAAAATACTGCAAGAGACAGAGGACAAAAACACCTTTTCTTCTGTGCTCTTACCTGTAGTGCACTATTCAGGAAGCAGCTGTTCTGTCCTGGTTCATTGCTGAGTCCTTTGCTGGGTGCTATCGAGGTTGTATTTCGTGGAGTAAACATGCCTTGTACATTTCCCCGACCAACAGAAAAGTAATTTCTTTTCCACGACATCTTCCAGTTTCAGCTGTAGAATACACAGGTTTAATCTGGCAGATTATTGGACCTGATCAGACTCCTCCTTTCTTCAGCAAAATTCAAAACTGGAACAACATTTTATCTTCTTCAAATTACAGTTTAAATAGAATTTATCCTTTCATCAGGACACAAACAGTTTGCTGCTTTTAAATCCAGCCCCGGATGCTGTTCTTCATTTGATGCTCATGTATGCAAAAGCCTCTTTTACAAGCAGCCACATACAAAGTTTGCAAAGGGAGGAAATCCATGGCTGTGCAAGTTCATCTGTTATGCTGCTTCTCCCTTTCCCCAACAGGCAGTTACTTCAGGGGACAAATGGCAAATTGAGGAGGTCCCAGAATCAAGAGAAGAAAAACAGCAGCTACCTCCCACACCCCCAAAACAACATCAGTTTCTCTAATCCTTTTATAATCCTCCTGCAGAAGATGGGAAAAATCCAGTTAGTAAGGGAGCAGAGAAACCAAAACAAAAATAAAACCTTGGCAGCAACCTTTCAGTTACATCTATCTTGGGTGATGAAGACGACATTATCCTCACAGGGGAAAAAGCAGCAACTCCAGGACTTGAGAGTGAAGCACTTTAAAGTAGCAGAAATTCTCCAATACAGTTCTTCTTGGTCTGCATGCGCTCTTAAGAAGTTTCTTCTCCTGATCCTCTTTTTGCAATCAGAATGCTCGGCAGTGCCAGAAAGCTTGAGAGAGAAAAATAATCAAAGGCTTGCGTCATTTAATTACTCTCTTGGTTTTGTGGTGTTCTGCCAAGACCAGTGTTGCCTCACCTCCCACAATACACTGAATCTAAACCTTCCTCCACCCAAAAAATAACATGGAAAAGAACAGAGAATTCTGATAAAAGTATGCAAGAGCAAGAGGGCTGGAGTATGTTGGAAGGGTTATCGAGGAAGATGTATCAAAAAAATCCAACTCAATATTAATGTGAACTCCATGATAGTTTTCATACATATGCTTTACAACCTTGAAGTGGTAAATATCTTTCAGATCTTAAGTCATTCAATCAGTAGTATGAGGATTTGTGATTCTGTGACTACATGCTAGCATGCTGCCATCCCCTAGAACTGGGATTTTGCACTTGGAAGGTGTAGAAAACAAAGGCACGAGGCGCTCCCCTGACTCAGCAGCCCACAGCTCTCCAGAACAAAACAGTCCCCAGATTTTCTCCATCAAATACTCTACCTCCATAAAATGTTACTTAATCTAGGTACATAGGATATACAACATCTACCAAAAGACACTAATACTTCTGAAGAAGCTGGAAGAATCTTTCACTAGAAACTGCTCTTCCCACCACATGTTCACTTTTTCCCTCATCTCACAGGAAATGTAAAATAGAACCTGATCCCAGAAATTCCTAGAAACAGGAACTACAAGACTCATGGTAAAACAGTTTTTTCAAGTTCTTGCAAGTGTAGCCCACCTGGATTTGCTTTATAGACAACTGCATAATATTTTCCAGGGACATTCCCACTGACATTTAGGATTATCCTATTTTTGATATACATAGGAACAACTTATGGCTGGTATAAGCAAGGTGACTCCATTCCACGTGTACTGAATGAAGTAGCTCACGATCACAGCATAAAGTCACTACAAAATAAGACACAGATAGAGTTTGTGCATCAGCAAAAATTACCTAAGCTAGTAAGATATCCTGGGTATCTGTAAAGGCAAGTTATTCACCTTCCACACGTTTATCAATTCATCTCTTGTCAAAACACAGAAATAACTTCTTCAGCATCAGTGACTGGGTTACACCAGCCCAACCCGTTTCCTTCTAGTAATATTTTGTTTGTACTTCTAAAAAATTAATTCTACAAATATTAATGAAGTCTCGGTATTGCTGTAAGGCAGGCAAGTATCTATATACATTAGCTATATACATATCCTTCTTGGTTGTCAGTGTGCCATGCAGAATTTTCAGCTGTGCTTGCAAGCCTGCAGACACAGACCATCACCCTGCCCGTCGCGCAACATTCCTGAGCGCTGAGCGTACACAGCGTTCATTTCACAGCAATTTCAGCCTCGGTCCCCTTTCTTTGCTCAATCTAGAATGAGCCATGAGCCAACTATGCTGCGTGAGGTAATTCAGTTTCAAGCAACAATTTCAGGATCCCTGTAAAGCAGCACCACTTGCAACAGGTCTAGTGGGTACGCCTCCTTTGTCGAGGGGGAGCAGAACGCTGTGTGGAATGAGCTGAGGCAAGCAGGTTCTGTCCCAACTCACAAAAATCCCTGAGCCCAGCACGCTGCCTTCTCCGTTCCACAGAATCAGAGGCTTTCTAGCTCGCCCATCACTTGGGCAAGACAACTGCAAGCTGGCCACTGAGTCTCACAGGAACCGTGCAAGCTCCTGTGCACGTTGCATCTGCACAGGCTTAGCAGCACTGACTCCTTGCCACACGTTCACTGTTACTGCTCACAGGATTAACTCCAGTTTGCTCATTCGGCTATATGGCCTTTGCAGAACTAAGAACAAGCTGAAAATGTTTAAGCTGGTAATTATCCAGTTGTAACAAAACCAGATCTCTGCAGATAAATAGCAGCTTCACAGTTTGCCAACCTCTAAAAGCTTACCAAATTTATGTAATAGCTACAAAATGGAACCCTAATTAGTCTGAAATACATGTAAGACATTATTTACAGACACACTTAGCTTCTGCTCCACCACAGAAAGCATAACAAAAAGTAAGAACTTGTTGCAAAAAGCAACCATCGGTATTAAAATGTTTTGTTTCCACCACCACCACTGACAAGCTATCAATAGTAAAAAGGTAACCTCCCATAGTTTAAACACCCAACATACAATTGCTAAGAGAACAGATGTGATCTGCAAGAAGAAAGAGGAAGGCTACTGCCACGCAAGCCTGTCAGAAGAAGTAGGTGTAATTATACTCTTGGTTCATTACTCAAAACATTCTCTTAGAGACACAATGAACTGAGGCAGAAAGCCTAAAAACTTTTAAGGTACTTAATGAAGAACACTTTCAGTGGAGTAAGGCACACTATTAATATTGCCAGCACCATGTAAAAAGTTAACTTTATCACTGAAGAGCTGCACAGCGTTATAATAATGTTATATAAATGTTATAATAAGAGTTGTTAATGTATAAAAACATATATAAAGAGTAGATAATTAAAAAAAGGAAATTCAACACATACAGATCTTCCCTCGAATTCACACTGCGTGGCTACAGCTTTCTTTGCTAAGTGGGGAGCACTCCCAGCTGCTGAGACAGGTTCAACAGGTTCCAGCTTGCACCCATTGCCCCTTGTCCTATCACTGGATGTCACTGAGAAGAGCAAAGGTCCCACCAAACATTTTAGGCTATTGCTTGATGAACCACACCAGGCACATGGATGAACTTAAAAAAAAACAAAACAAAACAAAAACAGAAAAACAACCCCACCATTTAGGAAAGGAGATGCTTCCATTTAGCACTAGGTATGTCTGAAACCCCCAACTAAGGATTTATCATCCTGTTAAATAAGAGCAGAGGTCCAGAATTTATTTTATATTACTTCTGTGTCTGAAGAAACTTTTCAAACAAGGTAAAAAGGTAAATGCTTCAGTATCCGAATGTGTTTGTTTTTAGGAAAGACACCCTCCACCCCCAAGATCTACCACCTGCAGGGAGTAGATTGATGGTGCCAAGGGCAAACTGTCCTTTCACATGCCACACCACCTCTGAAAGCCTGAACAGATGAGAAATGGCTTCTAAATCCCTTCTTTAAATACTTTTTGTAACAAAAAAGAAGAAAGGGAGAGTTGTCCAAGACAATGTATTTTGGTGAAAATGTTCACCCAAATGGCTCCCAGCAGTGGAGCTCTTTCAGTGATGAAGCAGAGGGATCTTAACTGATCGCACGCCTGTTCTCAGCTAGAGGGGAAAAGTGCTCACAGCCAGAGGCCTGGGAACATACTTTCTCCATGTAGCTGAAATGATGAAAGCACTTGCTAATTTCTGCATGGATTAAATTATATTTATTTGCAGAGCTATCAATATTAAGACCTCCATTTACAGATTAGACATCCCAAAGGACAGCCAGCTTTGCAAGTCAGTCTAAATTCAAGCTTGAAGATGATGAAATAAAATTGAGGGCTTGAAAAAGTTCCCATTAATGAACAACCATGAGGCTGGATGAATAAGAGAGTGAACAGGGTAGTGATCAGTCTTCAAGGTAAACACCCCTGAGAGAGTTCACTGCTGCACAACTGAAGAGGGGATGAGTTCCTCTTCAAGAGGGTGTGTTCTCTTTTTCAGATCCTTAGCTAGCCAGAAATACTGGGCAGATTTCTTTGCACGCCTGGATGACACAGTGTAACTACCAAAAGGTACAGTTATTTCCTTTCATCTTTATCTCCAATATTTTTGATAGTGTAAATGGGACAATAGAGAAAACCTGCTGCTTTATGCTTGTGTTTTCTCAACTGTGACTGCTAAGGCCGGGAGAAAGAGGGAGGGGGAAAAAAAAAAAAAAAAAGCCTGGGATGCTTTTGCTGTCAAGGTTACACCCAGTTGTCAGTCTTCATCTTAAAGGAACAACTTAATTACCTGGCTCTGTTCTACCTGGGCCTACTGGGTGGAACTAGGAACTGACAGCACCTCACAGCACCACTGTTGCCCATGACAGACCAGTACTGGTCTTCCTTATTTCTCATTCTGCTATTGCACAATTCCTAGTCTGTGAAGTGTTGCACACTTAAAGCAAAGCTGTGAGTATCAAGAGACCTTAGGCTAACTCCCCAGAACCACGTTAGAATATATACTCAAGAGTTTGCATAAGGTTGAGATAAATGGTCTTTCAGATACCAGGGAGATGTTCTCACGTAACTGATGCAGAAGTCATTATCCAAACGTTAGGCTACAAGTTTCTAGTAAGGATCAGCAAAATGATCTCAGAGTGAAGACTAAAAGCAGAAGTTTCCCCAAATTCATAGCTGTACTTCATTAGAGAGCAAGGGTACAGAGCAAGCCTGTGACAAACACCGCAGGTTTCCCAGAAGACAGAAAGGCCATTTCTGAGAGACCACCACAAGACAATGGAAAACAAAACTGAAGAGACTAGGCAGAACTGTGAGAAAACTGCACTGACACAAATCCTTGACTAAAACTGAAGTCACTGCCACTGTATGTACACAGCCCACAGCCTGCAGCCTTCCAGTGGATGCACTAGTAGAAACCGTAGTCAGGATACTGATGGCCAAACTGCTCCTTGAGAATACAGCTTCCTGAAGTGGCAAGCTTAGCATTTCTGAGGTAACAGACGGCTTATAGCTTCTGCAGTGACTGGAGGAAGAAAACTGAACAAGACTTTTGTGAAGAAAGAATATGTTCTTACACCAACTTTTCAAACCAACAAATAACCCAGCATAAACAAAACCAAACGCACTCTATGTTCCTGTTAAGTGCTCAGGCCAACAAGGGGCATGGAGAGACCACATTCTGCAGAAACACCCCAAAGTGAGACTCTGGAAGCTGCTGCGGTCAAGTATAGCTTTATGCTGTCTGAAGATGTTCTCCACAGCAAGCAGTTCTCCAACTTCTTCATGCAAAATGCTTGTGGGGTTTATAAAGCTATAGTGGATTGTCTCTTAAAACAGTATAATGAAATCTTCTGAATGCTTACCTAATCTGAATCATTTGATTTTAAGCCTGGCAGTCAGCCAAAGCTATTTAAAGGCATCTCACAGTAAAAAAGCAGCAGAAAGCTATTGGCTTTGAATTGCAGAAGGTTCAGTGATGGTGAAGAGCTGGAAATTTCTACCTATTCCAGATCCAGGCGAGCCCCTCTGCTTCTTCCCTATCATCTGCAGGTGCTTCTCCAGGGCTACAAAGTCTTAGCAGTCACTTCTGCATCCCTTCTTGAGAGGGGGACATCAGCTGACAAAGACCAATCTTCAGTGCAAACCTACAACCACCTCGACTTTTGTTCAAAATAGTGGAAAACAACGTCACCTACCTGACACAGCGAGCGAGAGAGTCCAACAGTGGTGTCTAGACTTTCATAAAGAGTTAAGAGGACTCAAAATATCCATTTGACTCTCAATCAGAAAAGCTATTAAAAACCATCCAGTAAAGAGCTCTAATATGGCAACCATTCAAAGGCAAATTACAATAAAAAAATAAATTAAAAAAAAAACACAACCAAGCCAACCGAACCCACACAGTTCTAGAGCCAGCATCCAAAATAACTTAACCTGCAAGATGATCTAGAAGTTTCAGGAGGAAAGCAGCTCTTCTTATAGAGACTGCAATTTACAAAAGCACAAAGTGGGATAATCAAGCAATAAAGGGCTTCTGTTCTAAGACAAACAATGAGAGAGATGAGGTCAGAACTCCAGACGCAAAGGCCACATTATTTACTTTGTGTGGAGGCTTATTGCCAAAACACACTTCACTCCCTAGATAAAACTTTTACTCATATCAAAACCACAGTATTAATAACCACTGATCTCATGCATCATTGTGCTTTCAGAGCACGCATTTGCTGTGGAGTTACAGGCAACTGAGGCGGGTGGGCCCTCAGCTTTGTATCCTACTTCCAAAATCCTTTGGAAACACCTGAACCCCCTTCTGTTACTGGCCCAAAGGTTCTGTTATTTCAACAGCTTTTCTCTGACAGTTGAAGAGGGAAGGTATAAATATAAAATTAAGAAATACTGCCCGGTCTGAAGCATTCAAACCATTTCAAAGCAATCTGCAGGGCTCCCCTTCACAGATGCCCGGCTCTTTAAGACTGGTGCTGTACGTGAGAAGAAACCCCTGCATCTTAACACATGTGGATTTCCAAAGCACTTGCCCTAAAGTTTTGTATCGCTTTCTATGGGAAATCTAAGCTTATCCTCCCAAGTCTGTATTTAAAAAATACCCTACTTACCCCTAGGCTTAGTGCTGGCCATTTCACAAGGAGGAAGGGTGGGGTGAAACCAGCTTTTCATCCCCCTCCATATGGAACTTGTGGAATTCAGATAAACAGGGAAAACGCAGCAGCTTCAAATGTTACACAAGTGTTCAAAAGCATTTAAACATCACCAATCAATCCCTTATAACACAGAAAATCACAACAAATAAGAACAGGGCAGCTGTCAACCATATGGTGAAATGGAAGGTTTGGGGTTGATGCTAGCAAATGCTCAGCCAGCTTTCTGCTGCCAGTTATTGCATTGCCAAATCTTCACCTCGGCTCTCCAAAAGGTAGCTTCAAGATGGATTCAATATTTGTTTCAATCTTCAGATATAAACAAACGTTATCACTGCAAGATTCTGTATTTTACAGCTATCAGCTACAGCAACAAGATTTCAAGGCCCTTTTTCCCTGTGGCATCTTATTCACAAAAAAGTAATCTCATCTCTCCTCCAATAATACCACTGACGCAAGAAAACAAGTTTTCTACTTTGACTTGCAAATTCCAGACCAACAATGACTAAAGAGTTCCTAGAAGCTTTACGAAGTAGTCAGTAGTATTCAGCAACATAAGGCTTAATGAATGACAACTTTTCAAATCCTAAACTTCTGCTGCCATTCTTTTCCTGACCTTGCAGACTTCCATGGCTGAACAGGAAAAAAATAAAAAATAAAAAAATCCTCCTTTTCTGTAACAGTTACCTTGTTATAACTATGAGTTCTCCTGTCAATCTTCACACCCTGCTCCTCACTTAAAACAGATGTCAGTAGCCATCAACTCCCAAATCATATGCTGCTCTCATCACAGCACCACAAATCCCTCTGTTTCACTGAACTCTATTTCATCATACCTGGATTGCAGTAACTTCTGAAACAAGTGCTTGTGTTAACACACACGCATCCACGTAGAATAAAAAAAAACACAAGAAAGGAATAGATTTTGCAGGAAAATGAGCAAGAAGAACTACAGAACCATTAGCATTTCAATTTCAAAGGAAAGATAATGCAGATGAAGCAAGGGGAACCTAAAGCAGCAACATGTTGAGAGTAGCCCCAGACTTTGACCAAAGAGATGGGACAGCCTTTGAGTGGAAAAATAGGTCTTTCTTGTAACATGTTAAGAATCCAGTCAAATACTGCAATGCACTGTTCTCTCCAAGTAGTGCTCAAGGAGAAAGAAGACACCCAGGGCAGAAATCAGTTTCCTCAGCACAGGTACATAACGGACTTTGAGACCACTGGCTAGTGAACCCCCCCAGGTTGGGCAGAAACAATTCCTATCTCCCTGTGATCAACAGCTGGAGCCTGACAATATATTTCATAGTACCATAAAGGCATTTACTCCCTCCCTCTTTTCCCTTACCTCAGGAGAGTATTTGGTATTCAAATAATAGTTATAGCTTATTCTCAAACTATTGATTCACTGTGTTTTGTTTCCTCTAGAGCACAATTGCCACAATATCAAGATGGCTTACAACACTCATATTCTTACCAGACTAGTAACATAGCAAGGAGCAAAACTAAAGCACAATAGAGAAACTGATGCAAAGCCCAGGCAGAGAGAATAACAAAAGAGCAAGAAGCAGTTTAAGGTGCCTGTGCTTGGTCCCAGTATTAAACGCTTACATCATTTTTCCTGCCTTGTTAAAGATGACAAGCAGAAGGGGTGCTGATGTACTGTGAAACATTATATAGATTAATACTTCTACATCAAACTATAAAACCATGCACCCAGCATACACAACATGCTGATTATTCCCCTTTTTTTAAGCAGTCATCTGTGCTGTATAGCTATAAATAACACTTCAGCAGCATCACGAGTGTGCACACACATGCATAAGCACTTAAATATACTCAACTTGGGGTTAAGATCATTACTGTTCAGTTTTAGAGAAATAAGCATAAATACCAAGAACAGGGAAACTAATTTTTGCTTTGCATACAGAAGCATTTTCCTGCAAAACCCACTGAAGACCTCAGAACTTGACTAGGAATAACACTTGCACATACCACAAGAAATAACTTACTGAATCAAAACTCACCATATCCAACATCAGTTAATAACATATGGGAAAAATAAACCAAACAGGCTGGGGGGAACAGACCATGATATCCTACACCTCACCAACAACTTGGAACAGATGAGCAGAGGGAGTAGAACTCAAAGCCTGACTTCTTGCTTTCTATATGAGACCAAAACAAGAACACATCTGATTAGTGCAGCTCGGGAAATTACAGAGGAAAAGACTGTTCGTGCAAGCCAGTGAGGTTTGCTGGGTTTTGGGTTGTCTTATTTAAATAGGAAGCAAAAAGACATGACCAATCTTCAAAACTTTACACCCCAAACTTGCACATGGTGCTCTCGCCTTCCACTATCAAATAAAGCATTTGTAGTGTGCTGCCATGGCTTCCCTATGGCTCCGGCACACCGAGACCAAATCTGACTGACCGGGCTGAGCCAACAGCCATGGCCACACTGTGCTTCTCCTCAGCTGCAGCCCCAGCCCATCACACAGGCCCGAAAGAAGTGGCCATTGTGCACAGATGGGTGTGTTTTAAAGAAGAGGAAGAAGACATCAAAATGCACAACAGTCCCGAACTCGCAGTAAAACATCAAATACAGGTGAAGTCACACCACAATTCCTCCAAACACAGGAAAGGAGCCCTTGTAGAATAGAACTGCAGCTACCTCCGTTACCTAAAACTTTACTTTCATTAAGAAGCTCTTTACAATTGGAAAATCTACTCCACTTAAATTATTCTGGTGGAAGACATTCTGAAATGTGTACCAGAATAAATATTTTGGAGAAAAAAAAATCCTTGATTCTTTTTTTTAATCAAGTTGTTGTAAATAAAGCCTTCAAACCCAGTTCAATCTATTTCACTAGACAAAATCTGGGAGTAGATGGCTGTAACAGGCAAAAGGTACTTGCTTTCATTTTCGTATAGAGCATATTTGTCAGAAATACATTTCAGAAAATTACAGAACATGCATAGTATACACAGATGGAAGTTTCTTCTGTGCAAAGCAGATTGTATTCTATAAACAAGGTTTCTGAAACACAGATCTTTGATTTTATATTAGAACAAAAAGTAAGGTAAAGCCATAAGATTTGCATATGAACTTTCACAGAACTCTGACCTTTTTGAATTCGAAGTCTGAATTCAAATTTCTAAGTTACAACTCAAAGAGACTGTGACTGTTTCTGGAAGTGTTACCAGATGCTACCATAAGGAACTACTTCTACATTGATTTTAAAATCTTACATAAAGCTTTCCTTACAGATTTTAATATCTTAAAATCATGGGACTTGCTGTAAAAAAAAAAGCTGCAGTTCATTCTAGAAAATGCAGAAACGACGGCACAATTACCTTGTATTAAAACCAGGTTTATGGAGATGATGTTACTGTTCTCATCCAGAAAGGGTATTTCATCTTCACCAGAAAAGTACTTGGAAATTACCAAATGCAAAAGGGATTATTTTGTGTCCTGCTGTGGCCTGGAAAGATCCACAAAGTATGAAAGAGACTCTTGTTAAGTACAAGCAGGCTCTGTCCTAACGGGTCACAAAAGCAGAAGCTGTGCAAATGCAGTATAACACAAGCTGAACAGACCAGTTGGGGACTGGGGTAAGGAAAAGAATAATGATGTCAACAGCTTTGATTTATTTTTTCTCTGCCTGGTGATGAAATGCCACTACCAAGTGGCACCAGAAGCTCCCTAAAAAAAAAACAACCAAGCAAACACAAAACAAAAAACAAAGAAAACAAAAACAAAACAAAAACTAAGCTACACAAAAAAACCCACAGGAAGTCCTCATGAGGACATATAGACCATGAAAGGAGCCTTTCCACATTATCTGCAGGTTGCTCATTGGCAGAAAAAGCACATGAAGAGGTGGTTCACAAGAGCTCCCCTTTTTGCAACTAGAAGAATCCTGTTAAATATGAAATTAACTGAGAATTCTGTGGGTGCCAGGGAAGTTATAATACATTTAACCAAGGGGTACAGGTGGAGAGGAAAACACCCTTAATACAACTTTTTGCTGGTGGTATTTTAAAACAGAATAAAAAAACCAAATCAAGCTACATTTGAGGGTATGTACCTGGGCCTTCAAAACCAAGGTGTGGCCCTACAGCATTGCAAAGTACCAAGGCAACAACTAATATTAAAGTGTAGCTAGAGAAAATGGCAGCCTTGCTCAACTTTGGACAGTAGGATTTCAGTCTGGAGGGTAAATAAAGGATGTTTACTTCAGTTTCATTCTGTTCAGCAGTGGTTAAACTGTTTCAGTGCTGCTATGGGTCTGAGCTCTACTGAAAAGCAAGCAGCTACTTCGGTGACTCTCCCAAATCTGATCCTGCACCAATGGCCAAAACCACTTGTGAATGGAACAGACAATGTGTGTCCAGCAGAAACCACACACCCTTCCAGCAGTGACTCCCTGGAGTGCTACAAGGGTAAACACAAAGGATTACACAACTTCTGGGCTTAGTCCAGCCCAGAACACAGGGAATTTAGAAAGCCCAGCATCCTAAACTGCTATGTTATATTCTGTGTACTCAGTTCATCTTTTTTTGTCCTGTAGAGAGAAGCATCCAGCTCAAATTGATGTATCTCATCCCTTCAAGCAGAGTGCCTCAGGGAATGGGGATGGGGTGGAGCACAGAGAAGCTTTGGGGAAATGTCTCGGGCGAGAGATGACAGCAGCTTTAAGGGTTCTTCCACTCCATCACACGCAGCAGGGGGTGGGGAAGTAACTGGGTTTCAGAATTATATTGTTTGTTTGGTTTCTGGCTGTGCCATGTAGCACCCTTGGGAAAGGGTACAGCCTCATCCTTCCCTGTCCTCCTTGAGGCGGTACCAAGGGTGGTCAAAAGAGAGGGCTCCAGAGACTGCGGGGTATGACTGGTCTTAGACATAGCACAAAATTTCTGGTATGCATTTGGAACCACTCAGTGAATGACAGGCTGTGAAGCAGAGACATCGTGGGCAACAATAAAGTCGCACACAAGCTTATTTCTATTTTGTTTTCCCTAGTTCTTCTGAATTTTCTCTTTTAAAGCAGCAAGATTTCTAGTACTTAAACAAAACTTGCTTTTTTGACGTTAAAACTCTTTCAGTCTTTTGGGAGCTCACCACAGGAGAAGGGTTAGATGTGTCCACTTCAAATCTGTGGAGGACTCTATCCTACCATGGTAATCCAAGATGATCTAAAGCTCGCCTCTTTCCACAGCCCCCAGTCCATATTACAGAGCCAACCCACACCAGCATCACCTGGAGCTGGTCACAGGACAGAGACCTTCCAGTTACACAGCAGAGTCATAAGCCACGCATTGCCCACACCTTCTCTGGCCAAATGCTGTTAGGACAAGACCTGCTGGTAGTACTTCAGACTTGTGCCTCCAAGCATTGTAACCCTGTAAAATTAACTTGTTTTCCCCAGAATTCCCTGGCGACACAAAGAGCTATTAAAGGGATATGACTCCTATGTTTGACAGGGAAGCATCTAAGGAAAATTAGCAACTTGGTACAGAAACAGATGCAGATCCAGAACACCAGCAAGGTAATAAAATGACAAAAGCAAACGCTGTCCTGTTTAAAAGTCCTCTCCATCAGAATAATCAGTCTTCAAGGAATGATAACCTGACATCTGGGAGAGCAACATCTGTAAAAGCTGTCTTATCATGAAAGGTTACCATACCACAATGCTATTTTCAGTCACCTCATTATACCACAATAAATGCTTTGTTGAGAAATCAATTACAACATTTTCCTTCAATATTAGAAGAAAGCATTTGGACCCACTATTAGTAATAATAATAATATCCATTGCTTAGTCAGCATTGCAACACATAACACTTCCTTATACACATCTGTAAGGGAGACAGGAAAAAAATAAGAATATTCTATCCAGATTGTCTATACATCCTTCCTCTGTGATTAAGAAAATAAAACAAATCATACATGTATATTTGTGCACACATGCAACCAAGTGGCTGACATGGAAAAATCTTCTATTTCTGGTCAATCAGGACAGCAGTCACTCCATTTGAAGCTAAACTGCTCTGAGCCTGAGTCAAAATGTACAGTGTTAGATATATTTTCTTTACTAGACTAGAAGGAAGTTTTTCTGGCTTTTTACCATTCTTACTTTTTTCCAGTCTCTCTAGATTCTCCAATTCCAATATACTCTGGTGATCCAAGTACTCACCAATTAGGACAGCAATAGTAATGCACATGCTATTATGGAATCGAGTACACATACTTAGAGAAAACTTGTCTTAGTATTTATGAAATTCCACATCAGTTAAAAAGACTATTTTGCTGATCCAAAACATCAAAACTTGAAGAGACACAACGGGAAAATAGATGAAATGACATGGCTGTGACACTAATCTTTGGAAGAAGTAATCTTGTCTCACAGCTTACATCCCTGACAACTCCCTGGAGAAGCAGAAACTGATAAGCATCACTTGGCTCTCAGTAGATTCAAAAAATTGTGTCATACCGCAAAACCTTCCTACAAATGCATTTGTTCCAGCTCCCTTCATTTTGCTTCTTGATTAATAGAAAACCTCTTTCTTGAATCAAAATATGTTTAGAGCTATTCACAAGGGCAGTAAGAGCATAATTTTCCCTAACACATTACTTTGACAATTCCTGCTATTTCCCCTCCCATAGTAGGTCAGTCTCTGCATTTGCTCCTAAGGGCCCTTGGGTCTAGCATAATGTTGACTTTGCCATTTGTAAGCACATTATTAAACCCTGCCCCACAAGCTGACGATGCCAGCCCTCACCAGCCATTAGTTACATCACAAAGCAAGTGCTTCTGTTTTCCCTCCCTCAGAGAAGATGGAAACGTATCAAAAAACATCTACAAAACTATCTGGTTATCCTCCAAATCGCTCCTTTCCTGCCAAGCATGGAGAGCAAGCTCAGCGACAAGGCAGCAGGTGTGCCAAAACCATTGTTCAACGTGACAGCCACCACAGTCTGCTTCCTTCGCTCCTCTGGCCTTAGATAGGGAACTCTCTAACCTGGAACCAGCCTGTCTGCGTTTTTAAGACACCTCAAACTCTGAGATTACTGCCATAACCTATAGGCACAACTACATTATAAATGAACAAGTTCAAAAAACACATAAACCCCTGCATGTTCACCACAACACTTCCCTGTCAAACAAAGCAACAGGTTTCTGTAGTGCCAGTTTAAACAAAACAAACCAAACACAAACAGCCTACGGCTTCTCTAACTCCCACCAAGTACAGTGTATTAGAAAAAGGACCTATTACCTCAGACAGGCAATGTCTGAGAGTGACCTTTTTATATGAACAAATGACCCTAAAATCTCATGGCAAGCAGGGTAGGGAAGAGGGCACTCCCCTCTCTCCACTCCAGTGCCCTGGGTAGGCAGTTAACATCTCTGCCCTTTGGCTGAGAGAAGCAAATTCAGATCACAAAATTAGCACTTTTGTGGGGATGAGAAGAGGGAAAGAGAGTGGCTTCCTTGATTTCCTACTGGTTTAGTGATCTGAATCTGTTCATCAAGAAGTTATAGTCAGGGCCAGGAGAGCAGGACTTCCTCTTCCAGGTGTGAATCAACTGAGCCCTGTCCAGCAGACTATGATCAATATCTCAAGCAGCCTAAAACACAGAGGGGTTACAAAGAAGTTACTCCTAAAATAAAATAAAAAAATACAAAATAATTTTAAAATAAAAAATTGGAATGCATTTGAACAGGCAGTTTTTATTATACTGAATGATGAGGAGTGGAAATGATACAATAATTATTTTTTCCCCTTTCTGATGACAAACTCTAGGACCAGACGTAATTTTTTTTTTAATTAAAACCTCTGTTCAGTATCACCAAATGTATGAAAATAGTCTGTAGGGTTTTTTTTTTAAATCTACAAATATAAACAAAGATGTACTTCATGTTAAGCTGAAGCAGTGAGAAGTGTGGAATAGCCATGGTAGACTTCCAAAATTCACAGACTAATTACTATTTATTTTGGAAACAATACATTTTACAGAGGGTGGGGAAATCAGGAAACCAGCCAAAGTAAGTTGACTTTCACAAATTAAAATAATAGAAAAGTTCTACATATATTTAATATCTCATTTCATTGTCAACTTTCTAACAGGACTAAGGAAGCAAAACCTCATCTAAACTGTGAAAAAGCAGAAGTTCTGAGAGCTGCAGCTAGGTAATAGTTAAGCTGTAAAGTAACAAGGATGGGAAGTTAGCTGCCAACATCCCCTCCAGCTTTCAGGTGAAAAGAGATTCTGACTGGCTTCATCTTCCAGTTTATCGGGGACACTATCAGTCAGAAGCTACGGTAGGTGGACAAGAAGCAGCTTTTATGCTCTCGAAAGTGCCTTTCACACAGGTTGCAGAACATAAATAAAATGTACAAACCAAATGTACAGCAGGACTAGGATACTGAAAAACAAACTATTAACAAACTGAAGCACTATTCTTTCTTTGCGTCAGAAACAAAAACGATCCACATGGAAAACCAGCTTTTTTCTACCTTTCAGTACCAGATATAGGAGAGAATTCCTCTGGCAAGTTGGATTCAACCAAAAAAGTCACATCACAGTGGTGGTGACACTGAATTAAACCAACAGATTAAAAAAAATAATCATAAAGATCTACCTTCAGAAGCCACTTGACTGCATGAATTCCACGCTGGTGTTGCAACAAAAGCTGGAGATCTGAGCGGGTTGGGAAACCTCTCAAGAGGACTCACCGGGAGAATAACTGCTCTGAGTAATACTGGCACGGAAAAATTACTTCAGGGAGGAGGAAAGAGCTAGAATAGTGTGGGAGGGGACAACCTGCTGTTTCAAACAATAGGAAGCTGTTAAAACAAAAAAACAAGGGCCTCCCTCAGCACAGGAAAGTCTCATTTGAGAGCAGTGCCCCCGCCGCCACCTCCCAGGCGGGAGCTCTGACCAGAGCGATAAGGCCCGAGGGCCGGCCCCGACCCCCGACAACTCCCTTCGGAAGCAGGGCCAGGCAAGAGCGGGAAGGTTTTCCAAAGCCTTTCGTAGGAGACCACGTTGCGGGCAGAGGAAGGGGAGAAGGGCTGTACGGGATGACTTCATCCTACAGCAGCAGCAGCGGGCTCTGCACAGCGCGACAAGTGGACTGGCACGTCTGCTGCAAGCTCTTCGGCTGGACGGGAAGGATGCTTTCTCTCAGGAGGGGCTGATAACCAGGAGTGACATGTAGTCATCTCACACACACACAAATGAAAAGGACTCAAAAAATGGCTTCAGGTTTGATCCCTCGCTTTAGAGCCCCGAGGCTCCAATGAAAATTTAGAAGTGGATTTTCAAAGGACAATTCTTGCAGGACAATTCCTGGCACCACCCCCTGCGGTTCAAAGCCAGTTATACCCATGAAGGAAAAAAAAGAAGCGTGCTCAGGAAAACGACTTCCTACCCCAAAACCTTCCCATAAGCCCACAAGCATCATTTCCATATGATTATTCCCAGACTCTGAAAGTGCAGCTGGAGGACACTGGTGCCACACACTTTGGACATTAATTTGTTCTTCTAACATGGCCACATTCATAGCAGAAGGGAGAGCTACTGCATACCCAAGACTAAAATAACTTTAAAGAAAACTTGAGTTATGTTACAAAACACAATGCACATTATTGTCTTTCTGTCCGAGCACAATATAATGCTAACAAACAGAATCAGATTGAAATACAATAATGCTTTGGACCATACAAGGTATTGAAGAGACTAGTCCCACTGGGACCATTTACCTAACAGAAACAAACAATGCAAAAAGGAAGCAGTTGGAATAGAATTAAATCGGTTTGCCTTAAAAACAATCCAGTCTTGCAGGATAGAAGGGGCTGAGCCAAGTTTTAACTATGTCTCTGCATAATGATAGAATTTTGGCGAGACAAAAATAGGAGTTAGAACATGAAACGAAAAAAAATACAGCAAAAGCACAATATTCTAAGCAGTGTTTTACCTCATGATGCTTCTCCGTATCTTTTTTAAAATAAGACTTATGTGTGCAAATTTCAAACAAAATATTGTTGTAAAGCGTATTGATAGTGGTACAATTGTGAACAAAACCCAGTACAGTGTTCAGTCCCCGTGCTGGGCTGAAAAGCTCCTCCACAGTTGCGTGTGGTTAAAACAGCATGTTAACTCCATAGCACTCTTCCCTCACACAGCTTTGTTTCAAGGAAGCCAAAACACTTTCAAGTGCAGCTTGCAACACCAACGCAGACCTTTTCCAGGCAAAAGCAATATGCCAATCCTCATTTTTATCACATAGAAAGAGTGACCGACTCTTCCAGGTGCCTCGCACCATTACTCAGATCCACAGGTTTCCTTTCAACTGCCCGCACAAGCCTTACCAAGAGCGAGCCAGTCCAATCATTCCAAGTGGCACTATGAGCAGAGCTCAATGACCTGAGGTTGGCAGGCACCTTGGCAGAGAAAACACTAGTCTCTACACTCCCTTCCTCCTCCTCATTCCCAAGGATGAAGCATTCACCTTTCCTCCTCAGACAGAAAGACCACATAGATAAAATCCCGTGACTCCACCAACTTCCTTGCCGAGGCGGTGTGAGCCAACACTTACGGAATGGCAGCACCTAAATCGACGAGATCAAGAGCTGATGTTGACAAATTCCTATTTGCTTCAGATTCAGTTTCCATCATTTCAGATCTTCATCAGCATTTTGCTGAGTAACTGCTAGAAGTATGGATCAAACTGTGGATATTTTCATATATGTGCTTTGACACCATTTTGTGCAGTTCCTCACAGCCCATGGACAGTGGAGACTTACAGTTACCTGTCTAAACAATATCCAAAAATAGTTCTTCAATACTTCAGTGCATGAAGAAAGCATGAAAAATAGTTCTAGAAGCTCTCTTTAAAGAAAGATCAATTCTGCTTTCATCACACCTAAAATTAAAGCTTTTAAAAAACATACAGCAGCAAAGAACAGGTGTTTCACTACTAAAGCAAATCCCTCTGCATCAGGCAGGAAAAAAAAGATTTCACTCCCCGCTGCTGACAGTCAAACAGTTCAGACAGCAAGCAGAGCCCCATGCCCCGAACAGAAGCAAAGGGACATGTCCTCAGCTGAAGCACAACAGCACTGTTGTGTTTACAAAAGAGAGCTTTGCCAAACACACCAGCTAAGCATCTGACTCACTGCCACCAAACTAAAGGAATTCAGAACAATTGCATTTCTGCACAGACAGGAAGAAAGAAGAAATAATAAATAAAAAAAATTAAAAAGAAGATCACCATTTCCACTCCTAACATTTCACTTAAATTAGGACAGCACAGCAGCCCTCAAACAGCTCTGGTCAAGTACTGCAGCCCCTAGGGCTACTACGACCTGATAGCAATGCTAGCAATTACAGAGCCATACACATAAGCTGCCTCAGACTGAAACGAGGCAGGAAAACCAGGCGAGATAAAGCAACAGAAACACACCCGGAACATCTCTCTCTCCCTTCCTTGCTTTTCTGCTTTGGTCCAGAGATCAGCAATCTGAGAAATGTATCTGCAGACAAGCCCATGGATTAGACGTATGCCTGGAGCATATGTTCCCAGTTGGCAAGATGAAGAGAGGCTGTCTACAAAAATGACAAAAGCATACATTAAAAATAAATAAATAAATCGAAGTATAGATGACAATGAGCTGCAGTCTGCAATAACCATTCTTTCAATACTGAAAACAGTTCTTTTCCCCATGTCTGCAGAGTCATATGATTTGTTTCCTCCTGCTGTTGCAGATCGCGTAGCTTTCAACCCAGCAGAGGCTATGCTATAGCCCTTCCCTTCACCCTCAAACACTCTTCACAACACTCCTACTCACAGAGCTGTAAATGTCAGCACATTTAGTACAGTTTAAATACCAGAAGTTTGTCTACATGGAGAATTTTGTCAGGAATAAGCGGTATGTGATGAACAAGTAGTTTCTTGATGGCCTTCAACAAAGAAGCTGGCTGCAGAAGTTCCTGCCTACCCTTCAGAGATCACTCAATTCCTGTTCCCATCGGATTCTCTGTTCTGCAAATGGATGCCTGTGTAGGGCCACATCAGAAACCGCACCACAAAACCAATCTGGGTTATGAATAACCAGAAAATAAAAGTATGAAGTGGGCTATTTTTATAATTTCAGTTATTCAGAATACAGAGCAGCCCTGCAGTAAGCAGTTTTAACTGGTACAACACAGACCAGAAACTACAAAGGGTACAGGAGCAGAGAAACAGTAGTTACAATATCTTTTTCTAGGAGCTTTGCCACCAATGCCAAGATACTATGTAGGTGTACTAATTCTTTGCACAGGTAACTTAGAGTGTGTTTTATGATACAGCTCTACCAACCCGACAGCAGCTATTAGGGTGGATCTGTTCACTGTCACATGCCCCTTCTGCTCCCCTTATGCTAACACTGGGCAGTTTGCAAAATGAGATAGTGTATAGGGTGGTAAGTCAGCAAAAAACAACTCTACCAACAGAAATAAAAATAATAGTTATTTGTTGCTTTGTTTTTGTTTCTTTTTTCTTCCCCCATCAACTAGCTCACTAAAGATTCAGAAAAGCAGACCTGGTGAGCAATGCCTCTTGAGAGTGGCCTTAAGTTAGATTCTCTTACCAAGATAACAAAGCTGCCCCTTCATCTGCAGTCAGACGCCTGTGTGGCAATCGGTAAGAGGACAGAAGGTGTGGTTTCACTGAACTGTGGGAAACACCAGACTCTGTCAGTCTGTGTACTTTCCCTAGCCTCATGCTCCCACCGCTTCCGAGAATTGCACTGAGCTGGAGCCAGTTGTATGAGCCACTTCAGCCAAGAGCAGGCATGCCACACGGCTGAGCAAGGAGAGAGCAGGAGCGCCCAGCCGAGCCCCAGCAACCTGCCAGCCCTCTTCTGAAGCAACCACTGTGAAACTGCATTAGGTTAACATAGTGCTGTGCTCCAGGAGAGATCAGTTCAAAACAATTGCTGCAAATTAAAAGCCCTGGTTAATCTTTTCTAGCCTCTTTGTTTTAACTAAGTGTGTTCTTCTAGGACAGTGGGGTTTAATTTGCAGTACACGCACTTTCAAGAAGTCTGAAGACAGATGTTTGCCCCTTCACTGAAAACCTCTGTGATTAAAAACGTTAATTCTGTGAAGTGGATACAAAGCAGTGGCCATCAGCCATTTCTTTTTTGAGGGTGGGGAGCGTGGAGAGGATGTGTTGAGGAAGAGAAGCTCACGTTCCCACATCATTGGAAAAGACGCCAACAAATAATAAATATAACAACAGAACAACAAACTTCAGGGCAATGTGTTCAAATATATTAGTCCAACACATCTGCTGCACTCAGCTGACCTTCACATGGCAAGACAACTGCTTAAATACTGTCTGGGGAGTGGAAAAAGCACAGCAAAATCTTCCTTTTACTTCATCAGCACATCTTGCTTTGGTATGGTGGAGACAGCCTTAAAGCCAAATGTACTCCTGTAATGAAAAATGATACATCTTCCTCCTTTACTATGTGTTACTCTTTTATGAAAATCAGGTTACCTAGAGCTATTAAAGTAGCTTGCAAATTAAAAGATGAGTAAAAAGCTTTTTTAGCCATTTCTCAATATTTCTAAAGAATAACCAAACATACTGTTGTTTTGGTAGTTAGCAACTGAGAATCAGAAATACTTATCCAGTCTCTGAATAGTCTTGAAAATTAGAGGCCAGAGTTTTTATGCCCTTCACTCTCCTTCAGCCTTCCATTCTCATCCTTGCACAACCCTTTCCAATGCAACAACACAAGCATTCATGTGGCCCCAGAGACAACCTAGGCAGGGTAAACAGCAACTGGATGGAAAGACAGGCCAGGGTAGTTTGAAGTCAAATCTATGCCTAAGTGTTCTCTACATAGCTCCGCAGTATATTATTGTGGGGGATGGCTTGGGGTGGTAGAACTAGTGAAATTGTTCAAGCGGTGGCCTGTAGTCTAAAATAAAATCTAAAGCAGCTTTAAAAATAAGCTTAGGAGCAGTGAAGTGGAAAGGATTCCTTAGCATATAACATCCAGTCCTTGGCTAGCAAGAGCACTAACACCATAATTCCATTTCCAAACCTTATAGTTTGAGAAATTAATTTGACCCATTTACAGCTTTTACGAGTAGGAACAGTTTGTACATACTGCTTGTATACACACTTGCTACCTTCCACTTAACTGAAAAAAAGATGCCTTCTTCCTTATGTGTATGTACCTCAAGGCAGAGGACTCCTCATGGAAAACAGTCTTCCTTTCGTTTTGATGACTCAAAATAAAAAAAATACCAAGACAAAGCACTAAGTAACCTGAGCACATTATGAACACATCCTGCTAACAGTTTGACTTGTTACAGCTAGGAATTCTAACCCAGTGCTTTGAACTAGTTTTACCTGTAGCACTGGGAGGTCAGGAATCTACAGAACAGTCAGGGTTTAAAGGTTACCAAACAGAAGCAGGAACTGAAATACCACTCTTTAACAAAGAGGTACCACCTTAAAACCACAAATACCACCCAAAAAAACCCAAAAAAAACCAAAACAACAAACCCATTTCTTGTTGCTACTACACTCCTAAAACCAAAAGAAAACCCAAGAAAAGCAATTCTATTGCACACTTTTCCCAGTGACAGTGAAACATGCTGCACTCCATTTAATCAATCCTGCTTTTTGTGACTTCCACCTCAGGATATGGACCAAAGCCAAAAGAGGCTTTATAAAAGTTCTATCAAAAAGAGATCATAGAAGGTCTTCTGGAGTACAAGTGAGACACCAGGCTATAGATGCCTGTTAATCAAACAAAGCACTGAATTAAATGTCTTGGCCAGAGCATGAGCACATTCTTTGAAAGAGTGTGATACCACGCTGTGTCCAAAGCCACAGGCAAGTGTTCTGCCACCAGTGCGGGTGGGGTGGACACACACACTGTTTATGCCCTGGATGGCAAGGCACAAAATTTGTTTCTGGGCTCTTAACTAAAAGATGAGGACAGGTTGGAGGTGGAAGTTCACCTTGGAAACTAACTCATATCAGTGTGAAACCAGAATGAAAGTAAGCTCAAAATAAAGTTCTCCCTACCTGTATTAATTTGTCCCCTTTGATGTTCTAGTTCTGCAGATTTATTGATTTTTCTATCATTTAACAACAGAAAAAAAAACAAGATCACAAAGCCAGTTATAGAGAAGACAATGGGACTCATAAAATTGTATCTTACACCGTTTAAAATTTTCTACACATAATTATTTTTAGTGTTTGCCCCATGACTGAACCTTGGCAGACTGACACGCAGTCCAGATGTATAGCACAGAACTCTCAAGAGGATTTAAATCCATATCACAATATTAAAGTCAATAACACCTCGAACTGTTTTCTCATTATTTCATTAGAACAGCCACTATTTCTTAAAACTGCAGCCACCTACAAAAGCTTTTGCAGATGCTTAAAATCCAGTGACTTTTTCAATAGCATATACAATGACACATTATGAGGGTTATTGTTTGTTTCACAGCGAGTGAAATTGGCTTAAAATATTAAAATACCAACGCAGAGGGTAAGAAACAGCTGATGACTTCCAGAAGAAACAATGAGCCAAGAAACTAAGGAAAGTCACATCCGTCACAGTAATAGGTGCTGTAATGAAAAAATATACTTAGCAGTTAAAGAGATTTTCGGGCAGAAAAGTAATTGACAAGATTTCACCCTGTAGTTTAATCCTACGGCATCCCGGACAGTAAATTCACCTTAGCCTGGGGTCCTAAAGCTGCATCACCCCCTTGGACCGCAAATCTGCTTCTGACAGAACACCGGTTCTCTCTGCTTAAGTATGCAAAAAAAAAAAAAAGTACTAATTAAGCACTACAGTAATGTGACATTCACTCAGAGGTTCCTCTCCTCAAGTGCAAGGCACACACAAAGCACAGGTATGCATTAATATACCCAAAGACTCCACTGGTCTTCAACCGTGCTAGATTAACATACTACATCCCATTAAAAAGCTCACTGTTAATTTAAGTCAACAGGGATGGTGCATATTCCAGGACAAAGGCTGCTTCAGCCCATTTATCTGTGCAGGATGCCCATCTATCCATGCAGGATGCCCACTACAAAGAGCAACACAGAATATCAAGTAGTCTATGAACATCAGCAGCTAAATTTAGAGAGTAAAAATATCATCCATTGCATACTGATTAGACTAAAACGCTACCATGGAAAGAGATAAAAGAAACCTGCAGAAAGATGGATTCATAGGTGTGCACTCCAAACTGAAAATAGCACATTTCATAACAAATATATATGGCCATACATAAAAGTGGTTTTCTTTATTTTAATGAGGAGTTACTCCAGGATCCTGCTCTGTAGATTTAGTGACTAAATCTGCTTTGGAATTTAGTGCAGAAATTAGATGTGGTAGACATGGGCCTTTCCAATTCGAGACTTCAAGGGGGAGTCTTAGCCTACATTTCTAGCATAAGAATACCAAAGAGACATCCTTGTCAAGAGCCCAGCCTGATAAAGCCTTGCTTTACCACATCGTATCTTTCTGCTACCCAGAAAACGACAGAGGCCCTACTGTCAACTTTATATTCAGGTGTTAATCCCCTTGAGTAAGGATTTTTTTTTCATTATTTATTTCTGCCAATTTTAACTTAGCTGGCAAAAAGTGAACACATTAGGCCAGAAATTAGAACTGCAAATATAAAAGTCTATTTACCATGGAGATTAAGTGAGTGTTCAAATAAAGGTTTCAATGTCTTCTCTCTGCTTATTAAAAACAAAAACACAAAACCCACAACCAAAGCCATAATTGATACTTTGCCTTTCTTCATCAGGGCTAGCAAATGCAATTCCTGTGCATGTGAATATTTAAGTGGGCTTGCACATTCCCATCTAACTGACAAGGGGCACGGTCATTACTCTTCTCCTATAATCTTTCCATTGGCAAGGGAGGGAGACCAACTTAAGGCACCTTACACCCCTCTTGTACTCCAAACACGAG
>VWZY01011341.1:193434-216911 GCA_013399075.1 Chloroceryle aenea | reverse complement strand
CCCTTCAGCCGCGCTCGGCCCCGCCGCCAGGGCCGCTCCCTCCCAGACGCGGGCTGCCCTCGCCCGCCCAGAAAAAGTTATCTCAGGGGTGCTGCTTCCGTAAATCACCCGGGTAAGCAAACCTCTCTCCTAGTGGATTTTAGCAGCATACTTAAAATCTTTCCCAGCTCTTTGTGGGAAGCGGCCGTGGCCGCGCCAGGATGTAGCACTGCCACAGCTGCCCTCCGCCAGGCCAAACGGCGGCAGTCCTTAAGCACACGAAGGCCACAACTTTCCTTTCACCCCAAAATCGCAGTACCGATTTTCCCACCCGCGAAGGGAGGCTTGCCCGTTCTCGGGGCGTGTCCAGAACCAGGCAGAGAACAACAGCTACCTTAGATACGGTATTTCTGACAGAAGAAACCGACCAACTTAGCATGGCACTAGATGGATGTAACTATTTCATTCGTACTATCACGCCTGGCAAATGAGACTCAAAACATAACTGGGACAAATCAAACCGTTATCACTACCCTCTTCCCTAATCAAAATCAATTGTCCTCTTACCCTGCTCAGTGATCCTCTCAACGGAGGAAATGCGCTGGAGGACAGGAGACCTTTAAATCAGTATCTGCATCACTTCCACTCAGCTGGGCAAGTAACATTAAATGTGGAAGAGAGAACAATTAAATGGAAGATACAAACACTAACATTTCCTACTCGAGAAGCAAATCTGAACATAAACGCGGTAGTTCCTATACTCTGTCATCCTTCCTATTTATATCTAATCCTTGCAGAAAACACTGTGTTGCCACATACCCAGCCATGAAAGCACATCAGCCTCACTTAAACCTTGAGATGTTTGCTGGGAATTCTCAAACGGCAGGCATGCAGGCACTTTTTTATTTCTTCTACTGACAGCGTAAAGCCACCAGTCTACACCAGCTACCAGCATTAATCACCACATCCTCCAACTTCCAGCGCAACTTGATGCAAGTAACTTCTCTGCTCTAATTCCTCATATTTGAAACAACAACAAATGACTGACTTTCCCAATTCTCAGCTATGCTTTCGGTGATAGTTCTTACCTATATATATTTAACATGAAATCTTAACAGAGAGGAACGTGTCACTCAATGTCCAACTAATATAATAAAGTCTTTATTTAAGCTTCTACAGATACTTCCAAACGATTATTCCGCAGAAGTCCCCATTTTAATTTCTTTCTATGCATGGGTTCCACCAGCAATTGTGCCAGCAGTCCCCAGAAAGTGCTGGCCTTTGAAAGTGCAGCATTCAGAGCAGAAGATGAGACACAGCGTTCCGGTTTCCCTATAGGAACAGGCTGAGTTCTGCTTTAACACAATCTATCAGAGCCTCAAACAAAATTCTGCTTTTCCCTTCGGTAAAAAGGAAGATCCTGTAAAAGATACACTTATTAAAATACCTGAATTGCATTCAGTTCTCATTTTCTCCTGTAGAGATTTTTCTTTTTTCCCCTGACATTTTTAGGCATTTATATGTCTAAAAGCAGTTTCTTCATACTTATAGACTTTTTTTTTCCCTCCTTATTTTCTGAGTATTTGTAAGATCTGTGTTTCTGCTTTACTGAGCTTAGTTACCCAGGATTACCACGCTACATAAGCAGGACTATCTTTCAGAAAATGGTGAGAGATGGAATGTTTTCTAAAACAGAATTTCCCATTCATACTAATTTCAAACTGCACATGGACAGAAGTTACATTAAGTCCTTAAAAAAAAAAAAAGGGGGGGGCGTTTTAGAGTAATCTGAATTAAATCAAAATTGATGGTAAGCACCAATGTTAAACACTTTTAGAACTAGGGGATCTCATCTTCTCGGCTCTCTAGACTATTACTCAAACATTAAGATAAAGTTGCTTGCTTTTTCATGGTTCATTCTAAAACTGAGAAACAGTGTGGAACAATCCAAACAGTTATAGCCACACTGAAATTAAAAACCCCAACACACTTATTGTCAAAAGCTACGTTGTCATTAGTTCATTGATGCTGTTTTCAATTCAGCATCTTATTTTCTAAAATTTTAGTGGCCAAAAAAATAGTGGGATTTTATTTTAAAATATGTTTAGAACAAATGTAATTACATTAAATACACTCAAACACACTTTTCCCTCAATAAAAAATAATTTTAATCACTTTAAAATGTCAAATTAAAAAAAGCCTTCCTTGATTGTTATCCAATTGTTATTCCTTGCTTGATTGCACCCTTTTGATCACTGAGCTCTCACCCTTAGAAGGTAGCTGGAAGCTGCCTCTTCACAGCTGACAGATTGACTGTTGTCTGTAGCATGTTTGTAGTGCTGTTGCTTACCCAGACCATTGTGCTGCCTTCCTGTTGCCTTCCCCTAGATCCATCTATTAAATTAAACCAAGATGTTTTACACATATTACCATCTAGCATAGCTATCCACTGACAATGTTGAATATTCAAAACTTAATGACTAAAATTACAGCTCAGTTCTGGTTTGCACAGTGAAATCACAACCAAATCGGTTCTGAACCTTATTTTATGTAAAAAACACTGGATTCTTTTCCAAACCTTGGTAGCCTAAGTAAATATAAAAAATAATAAGAGCACTCACATACTAAGTTTCTAACATACTAAGTTTCTAACATAAGACAAAAAATTCCTTTCCTTCTATTGTAAGGAGACAGTTCAAACTCCACTTTACAGTGGAAGTGGGTGCATCCATCTCATAGTTCAATTTTAGGCACATAAAAACCCCTGCATCGAAATACTGCTGAAGGGTAACAGAGTAGCACAGTTTAACATGGTCAACAGAGCAGAAGGGCCTAGAAGAAGGACCATTAGCTTTCATTTTTCATACCAGTCACCTATGATATTTTCATAAACCAATGACCTTATAATAAAGATGAGCCACATCCCATTCTGGAAGTGCATCAGCATCCAGGGCTGTGTTAAGCACAGACCTTCCTCCGCTGCCTTCAGAACTGAAGCCTACTACTTTGAGACATCACTAAATGGCAAGTTTGGACTGTAATTCTGCTAACAGAGTCTTCAAAACACCACATGTCAACTTACACTTATAAATAATGCTTCTATTATGTATCTTAATACTGTAATTCTACAAAGAGACAAGTACTAGGTGCTTTAAAAGGGCATCCCACAGCCTACTCCAGCATTGCATGGTGAGACATCCCTCCTTTACCAAATAAAGGAAGGCAAATGGAAATTTTGTTAGTCAAGAGTAAGTTAATTACCTTCATTAAGTCAAGCACAGAAATTGCAACAGGATGCACCATAAACAATAAAACGGGTGCTGTGTTTTCTCAGTAGATTTTTCAAGTGCAGCTAAGTAAGGTCCAATTCCATGAAAAACTAAATTAAGGCATCCACATTCCAGCTCTAAGAGAAAATAAAGAAGTGAGTTTTCTGATCTAGCTATGGCTTTCAAAAATAGTAAGATAGAGTATGAAATTATCCACTGACCAACAGCCTTCTGCTGCTGTAGATTTCATTGCTACGCAGACATGCCAGGGAAAACCAGCAATATCACCCTAACCTAGAAGGCTCAGCTCGACAGCACCCAGCACTCCCAAACCCCAGGGAGTTCTCAAACAGATCATCTGAATCACACAGTGCTGGGTTTTGCCTCACATACCCAGAAGCATCGGTACAGCTTAGAACTGCTTGATGAAGTTGCAACATCTTGCAACTTCTATACTATGGTGTCTTTATTATACATTCCTCCTACATAGTCATCTCATCCTTCCAATTCCAGTGGCACATGCTATTGGCATTCTCTTAGAGATTTAGCATTTTTGGCATATTTTTCAAATATTATTTTATCACTGAGTATTCATCAGCAATAAACAGTGATACTTTGTATTCCACTACAGTCAAGGTTCCCCTATTTATTCTAAATAGCTGTATCACCTCCTAGAATCATACAACTAGCCCTGAATTTTAAGTCTAAAAGCAAGAATTTCTGGCTCTGACAGTTAAGAGTATCAGTTAAATATGGCCAGAGCCTGAACAAACACAAACCTGTGAGTTGTGCCACATGTATCTGTCTGGAAGTTGGAAGGCTAATGATCAACATTTAAATAATCAATGTTAGCAGTAACTGCCCTTGTAGAAAGTATGAACATGACCATCCATCTAGGAAAGCAAGGTATGTGATGAAGGTAAGACAATTTACAGCATTTAGCCCAAACTCACTATGGGATGGAGAAGCAAAATAGTAGGGTAAGAGCAGTCAGTAATGTAGCAGAAGAGAGAGGAGTTACAATAATCCTCTCATATGCAAACCAATATCAAACATATCTTTCAAATCACCCTGATTCTTTTCTGTGATATGCAAAAAAATTTCTACTTCTTTAAAACTCCAGAAAATTCCTGCTTCATCCTGCAGGGTGTTGGACCCCTAAGGTTCCCACATCAGACTTCTGCCTTGTATTTAAGGCTGCTCACCACCTCTCAACCTGTCAGGACTTCCAGGTTCTCTTGCGTAAACATCTCAAAAGGGCAAAGACCCAAAGGAGGAGAAGTGAGGGAGAGGAAAGGAGGAGAGGGAGAAGGAGGGGGAGGAAAATAAAAATTTAAATTGGAATCAGCTCAGTAAGTTGTTAGAAAGAAGGAATACTGAAATGATGGAATTTCCTTCACATTTCTTAAACAAAAGTCCCCATTAAGAAAAGCTTGAAGCTGTGACAAATTCCACTCTCAGCACAGAATTCAGGTTTGGCTGGCTACACTACACAGGTTGGCTTTGACTCATGGAATCACTTATTGCTCTTGGAGAAAATAGAAGCTAAAATTGCTAAGCAAGGTAATTTCCAACTGCGATGATTAAAGATGTGTGTTCTAAGGTATAATGATGCAAATAGAGACTCAGAGTATGCTAACAACACATGTTACAGCCTCAGGTAACTGAGGCTTGCGCTCATTCCTCAGTGGAGAAATGCACAATGGAAATTGGAAAGGATTTTATAAACAAAACAATTACCAACAGTATACTCCTTATTTTCAAATGATAATAGTATGTTGAATCCTCAAAGTGCTGAACTGACAACTGAAAATGAGAAAGAAATAAAAGTTGACTACTGATAAGCCTGTCAGAAAAGGGCCTGTCAATAGGAAAGGAGAGCTGAAAATCTTCTGTGGTACACCCAGTAAGTAGTGACGTTCCAGCAAAAACAAGATGAAGGCTACTGAGTTAGAGGATGTTAGAAGTGGAAGGACTGGCAATATGGAGTCTGTCTGCATCATCATTTTATCTAGGGCATACTGTCTTAGGGCAAATTGTCTCTATTTTTTCATCAGTAACATTCCAAAAAGTCCATACATACTGTTGATCAGTCTTAAAATAATGTCACTCAAAATACAGCTAAATAAAGAAAATGTCTTATGAGAGGCAACTCAGCTGGGAACTGTGGCTCTGTTCCTGGTCCAAGATCTAACACTTTCAGTGATGCAATCTAACACCACTCATCTTGCCCTGCCTCTCATGGATGGACCTTACACTTGACAACTCCCTACCTTCTTGAAATAGCCTACTACATACACACACACAAACATGCCTTCCAGTTCTCTTCCTGGGGGTTGCATGCTCCCTCCCTCTCCCCAGTTCAAATTATTTTAATCTTCACTATTAGGCCCAGTTTTCTAAACCTCAAATTATTTGATTACTCCTCTCCCAGGCTCTGTTCAGCTGAGCCGTATTTTCTTGGGGGATTTGCCCTAACCAGATGCAACACCAGATGCACAAGGACTTACCCAAAGATAAAAAAATTATAATTCTGTATGTTTTACAGCCTATACTCATTATTTTTATCCCTCCTGATATAACATTTGTCCTTTTAGAGTGTCAGGAATTGTGGAGAATTGTCACGCAATTACTTGTTCCCTACCTGTTATTTGTGTGTTTCGTTATTTCCGTTAAGTGTAGAACTTAAATCTGTTCCTATTTATCCCCTAAGATTTTCTCATAACAATTCTGTGATCTTAAACTCATGTCCTATGTACATACATGCCTGCAAGTTATGGGGTCATTTTTAGTGAATCCATTTTTTAAGCACAAAGCTCTCAATCAAGGTCATTAATGAAAAGATTGAAGTGAAGCAGAATGAGCTCAGACCCAACAGACCATGGGGATCCACATTCAATACAACCATTTCATTCTGACAGACAATCATTAATAACCACTCCACATCAGCTTCTTTCAGGCCACATTTCTTCACTTGCCTATAAGTTTATCCCATGAAACAGTGCTGAAGAACTCATTAACATGAATACACTGACATTCTCTTGTCAATTCATAGGCCTTATTGTCATGCTCCAGAAGAAAATTAAAGTGGCAGGACTATTAACTCTTTCTAAATTCATGGTGGCTGTGATTTATGTTGTTCTTATCTCCCAGAGGCTTATTATTTGCTGCAAGATTTTCTTCAAAAGGTGGCTCCTTTTCACCCCCAACCTCTCCTTTTAATTTTCAGGTCTTCCAGCATGTCAAACAGCAACTAGTGGTACTGAGATACCCTCCATCACCTTTTTTGTTCCCTTTAACATGTCAAAGGATGAATTTCATCAGGTCCAGCCTAATAAATAACCTACCCTTCAAGTACTACAAAGTATGCAAAAGGCTTGCCATCCATCTTACACATCCTCCAAGCTTTTTATTTCCTTCTTGCACTAACTGCTGCTTACTTATACTCCTCTTCTGCCAATATTTTGAGGATATTTTCATAGTACTTTAAGTGCATCTTATGAAATTGTGCAGCCTATCAAAACCCCAACATAACAGAGCTGTGGATATTAATGGCAGCGAGAAGCACACTGGTGAGTGCAGCTCAGTGGGCAGCGGTGCTCCAGCGCTGCCTACAGACTGCACAGCCCTCCTGGAAACGTCAAGACAAGGCCGTGGGAGAAGAAGGAAGGTGTACTTCTGAACAGTTCAATGGCAATATGGAGATCTGCAGTAAGATGGTAACAGGAACAGAACTAGAGCTCAGCAATCCAGACACTCCATCACATCTGCTAGGCAAGACCTATTAGTAGATCATTTGCAGCATATTAGCATCGCTTCTGTGTCAGTTATGACTCCATCTCTGTACAGCCAGCGAGGAAGACAGAGCTGGGCTGCACGGTGGGGGGAGCAGGTACTTTGCCCACATACACTGAATAGGGGATTGCAGATAAAAAACAGGATTAAGCCTGACACAGGTGATCCTGCAGATAGCCTGGCTCTCAGCAAGCACAGTGCACAAAACCAGTGACCTGTCTGCACATTCCTGTGTTGTTTCACCACTACATTCACACATTAGCTCCTGGCTGTCATTGCTCAGAATCAAAATACATAACAACAGGCTCTTATTGCAGTACAGGCATATATAGCAGTTTAAGATTTAAAATAATGAAATCAAACATTTACAATAGCAGCAAAGAATGGGAAGGAAAAAAGCTTAAAGCCATCAACAACTATTTTGCCAAGTAACTAATCTCTAAGTTTTGTTAAGTGTATTGTAGGGTACGTACCATGCACCCAATTTCATTTTCACAAGAATTACACAACACTTACATAAAAGTGAAAACTGTTCATTATCTTCTGCGTACACTAAGCATACTCACAGCCTTCTAGCCCTTCCCTTTGTTGAAAAATTTCATCTTTCCATAAATAATAGAGACCAAAAGAAGTAGAATACTGTAATACAATAGCAAATAAGAATGGTTAGAACGCAAAAGGAAAATTCATCTGACACATTGTATAGTTTTATGACAATATAAATAGAAAAAAAATCTAGCAAGTTTAACATTAGAAGAAAAAGAATTAAAACACTACTTAAGATGGTAAATTAATACTTAGCTTTTGGGAAGTATCTGACTTTATCTGGTTAATAGAAATACTAATGTTTTTGAAGAAAAAAAGAAGTACCATTCCAGACATACCCTGCTTTGCCCACCACAGGAGGCAGCTGCTGTAACACGGATTTACCATGACTTAACCAGGTACTGATGATCAGCTGAACTGCACACACTTCTAGTCCAATTACCCCGAGAAGCAAAACGAGTGGGTATAAACCACTTAACTATATATACACACTCTAGAGAAACCTCAGACAATATACTGACAATAGGAAATTTATATTGCAACAGCTCAGTCATTAATTTACAGCTCACTACATTTTCCTGATGAGGCAAAGTAATTTACAAGGACAAATATTCATGCTCAAACTGGTGGGATTCTGGAGGGTTTGGTTGTTTGTTTGTTTTTTTTTTCTTTTTGCTATAGGCACACTTTAAAAAAGATCAACGTTTTGGAAACTAGTAAGAATTGTTACAAACATTGCTGTTCTTTATATTGCAGCTCTGAGCAATATTAAGAACTAATATTAATCACTATTAAATAGCATTTTACTGGCCAAATTGAAGTGGCTTGGCAATCAGCATATTTTGAAAGAGACATTAAAAAACAACTGTGTTTGATTTTCTGTTACATCATGTAGATTAATTACTACAGCTCCCATAACATAATCATTTCAACTCAGAGATCAAGAACTACATGTGTTTAGGAAAATTCAGGTGGGAAGAAGCACATGACATTTTAGACAAGATTTGCACTAGTTTCACGTCACAGCTGTTTCCATTGATACTGATGCAGGCTCCTCACATTACCTTTAAACTTGGAAAAAACACTGGAATTCAATCCAAATACATATTTAGTTTAACAATTCTCCTAGTGAGCACAGTCTGTGTTTGCAATGCTTGTTTAGGTTTAGTTTTAGCTGCAAGCACAGTTGCAATGCTATCTACATGGTCAGGATCCATAACAAGAAGTAACTACTGCTGACTAATGTATGTCCAGAGAATGACTGAACTATGCAGGTGAGCTTCTGATTACAATTTCATTTCTTTCTCTTGCATGTAGATATGCACACAAGTTACATTAGCAAAATCATCTGCTAACCCCTTTAAGAGTTCATTGTAATGCAGTTTCATTATGCTACTTTGCATATCCTTCGAGAACTCTTCACCCTCAAGTAAAGTTAAACAGATTTTAGAACTATTTCTGTAAGTAGACAGACAGTGCAAGATCTGGTTCCTCTTCTGACTGAGCTGGGGATGTGACAACTGGGGATGGAACAACCAAAACACTCAAATTCTATTCCCAGTTCTATGCTAACATCCCCCAACAAGCCAAGCCTCCATGCCCATCCCTTCTGGATATTTATGATACCTTTCCAAAGTAAACTTGTTGAAATCTCTGGCCTGAAAGACTCAGAACAGAATTCAGGTGAAAAAACAACAGGAGAAAAACACGCTGAGAATGGAGTTCACCTAAACTAATTTGAAATTTCAAACAGTTAAAGCCTGCTTACGTGACAAAGACAATAAATCCTGAGCCCCTCGCTTGTCAGAGGAAGCCTTGTTGTGGACATCCATCACAACAAGCAAGGGAGTGGTGCCATATAAAGCAGCTGACACCAATTCCAACACATTTAAGCCTAGGTAAAAGCTACATACAATCTGGCAGGGAAGGCTGGAATGGAGGCTGGGTGTAACAAATACCCAGTCAAAACTGATGCTGTAGTGGCCCAGTTCTCATTCCTCTACAGTTTTAAGTGCTGTCATCTTTTCCATAGTTATCAGCCCACCAACCATTACTGTTTGAATGGATAAAACACTGAAGCAAAAAAAGTTGTGTATATTCCTTTCTTCAACATCTACCAAGAAACTGAGCCTTGCAGGCTGCTGTCCTTTCTATTTACTTCCCCTTTGATGGATTAAAGCCTTGCAGCTTAAAAATTGGCTACTTTGAAACTGCAACATTTAAACTGATTACATTTTGTAAAATTAATTATGTCCATAGCTCCCTTTAAAAAGTGCTTATATTTTACTGACTACACACAACTTTTGCCAATGTTACTACTTCTGCAGACACAGATGTTTGTTATCCGTGCTTACTTGGGCACAGCAAGAATTAATCTAGAGCCAGAGCAGACAGAAGTAGTCAGGCAACATACTGTCTCACTAAAAACACCTTCCACAAGCAACCCAGAAGGTAGTGCAACTGCATAGAACACAACGGGATCATTAACACAAAAATACTCCCAGCAAGGGCTAACCTCCCCTAAAAAGAGCAAAGCTGCAAACACTTTGCATGAAAGTGCTAAAAAATGTGTGCATGCCAAGGAGTGTAGACCACATGGGCACATAAAATTAACGGGTACAATATGCACAAATCCACTGTGCTTCTACAGCTTGACTCTCTTATGTAATTCCTGCCATAACATCCCTAAAATATTAAGATAGGACCACAAAAGATACCACAAAAGAAGACCAGAAAAGTAGATAGGAAGGGAAGAAAGGGACTGCAACAGAGGTCTTTATAGCACAAGTGATTATGCATTATTTCACAATAATAGACAGCAATGAAATGATGAGGCAACAGGTTGAAAAACAAATATAGAGACATAAAATTACTATAAATCACAAATTGTGGAATTCCCCATCACAGAATGTTGTCTGTATTAAACTACAATTTGGTTCAAAAAGACTAGACTTATTAAACAGAGGACAGGTCAATTGGAGGCAGTTACAGATTATTATCTAGATCCAGTTCAGGACACCCCTAAACTACTGACAGTTGGAAAGATACACAAACAAGGGAAGACATCTCAGATGTGCCTTGTTTTTTCATCATCTTCCCTATGTATTTTCTTTAGGTGACAGTTGACACTGCTGACTGAATAGAAATGATCTAACACTAGCCAAAAACCCTTCCTAAAAAAAAACAAAGCCAAATAAAATACTCATATTAAAAAAAACAAAAGAAAAAAACCCCACAACAAACAAAAAGACAACATAACAAAGACCCCACACTGAACAAATAAAAAGCCATAAAGAAGACAACTCATTACCAAATGATGGCTGGTGACAGAGTCCACTTGAAGAACAAATTTTAAATGAGACAACCAGAGAGAAGCATCAAGCAAAGTTCTTTCTTTCATTAACCATTCTCCCCATCATCAACTACCCATCTGCCAACACAGAAAGACAATAAAGGATCTATGATATTAAGTCCAAGTACCTGAACTCTGGGAGCAACAGGCATAAGCCTAAACTAAAAGAATGACCACTTACAACCCTACCATAAAATTTAGGGCATGGAGCAGGAGAGAAACCCATAAAGCTGAAAAAAAAACAAAAAACAAGTGGGTTTGGGAAACAACCAATGAAAATAAGGGGGTAGCCAAAGTTAAAAGATTCAGCAGTGTAAAATACATGAGCTGGAGGAGGATGTCAAAGAGAGCACCCCCTTTCCAATTACCATCAGAATAAGAAACTGGGCTAAGCAGATCTCGGTCTAGGGGAGCTTGGTAGCTCTCACGTTTTTCACCGAGATGGCCAGGAAAACAAAGCAATGAGCAAACTCAGTATTAAGGCTCACAAATGTTTGAAGCCAGAACACCAGACTCAAGTTCTTCTATACTTTCCTCTGTAATTTTCTTTATTTTCCAATTATATAATAGAAAATGTTGCTTTTTCTTAGTAAACCTTGCAAATTTACACCATTTTGAACACACCTTCTAATACTCTGCCTAGAAATTCTACCCAATTATCTTTTCTACTAGGCAGGATTATATTTCTCATCAAAGCATAACTAACTACGCAGTCAAGTAGCATATAAAACCTATGTTATCCATAACACAAAGCTTTCAATGCTGGCATCCTGGCTGCGTCCAGAAAACGAAAGGTACCAGCAAACACATTTTCCTGTTACTTCATTTAATGGGAATAAAAGACTCCTGCATAAGAAAACAAGACTGATTTCAGCTGTAAAATGTCTGATTTTCCAATCCTGGGTTGCTGCCTGAAGCAGCAACAGCCACCAAAGTCACAGAAATTACCTCCTGGGAGAAACCTGTCTGCAAGGGGAAGATTACTCTAGTTGCACAAACAGAAGAACAGACATTAAAAGAAGACAAAAGCTGCTCTATATTACCTTTTTTTAAAATTCCAAATAATTTCTGTGCAGTACCAGTATGTACTGATAAAATCAGTGCAACAGAGGAAAAATTTCCCTAATGACTAAAGAATTTCAAAGCAATTTTGCCTTCAAAGTACACAAAAAAAACCCAAGTATTTCTTCCAGGAAGATACATTTCTTTATAAAAATGTCAAATGGATTTTTGGCAGTGATACAGTTTTCTTATTCCAACTTCAGATTTTCAAAACCATTATTTCAAAGATCTCAATTTGCCAGCAGGGCAAGAAGATAAACAAGTTGTGACATTAAGTCCAAGGAAGCTTAGAGAAAGGCACCAGATTTAGTATTGCATTTCCCAAGGAGCAAGCAGATGACAGGCAAACACATACACGTGCTTCCCCCTCTGCCCCCAAAGTCAGAAATCAAGACATTTAAGCGAATGCTGTTGAGGTAGAAGAATGGCATTTTCCCTCTCAAGTCATTTGGATAATTACAGCCTACAAACAGCGCTGAACACTTGAGGAACTATCAACTAATTAGATTTTACAGGTGTCTCTACTTTTGTAAAGCCCAGATAGGAGAAAAAAAAAAAAAAATGGATGCATGCACCTGTTTGACCATTAACTTCTCCAGGAAGCTCCTACTCGTATAGAAAATTACATGTGTCCAAGTTTCAAAAGCCAGAATTCAAGTGGTTGGTTTTGTCCAGACTGCTAGGTGTAGTGCTCCATTATTACTATGCTTTTACAAGATCAATAATAAAATCTTCTGTGAAAGCTGACTGGACAACCAGGAAGAATGGTTTTCCAGAAGTGCCTGGACAGAAGATAAACCTCATGTAGAGCACTGGAAAGTCCTACATATCAGCTACTGCTGGCAAACACACTTTTTGTTCCAAAAGTACACTGAACTATTTCTTTTCCTTCTGAGGAAGCCAACTGCTTCTGAGATAAAGGATTAAGGACAACACTATTAAAAGACAGAACTAGTACCAAAGAGCATTCATGCTGTCCTGTACTAGGGCACCTATGGATGAGAAGGTAAAAATCCCACCTTTCATGAAAAGGGACTGAGGGTTTATCACCCTCCTGAAGATCAAGAGTTCTTCCACAACTGCTTTAAAGCAGCCCAGAGTTTGCCTTCACCAGTCCTTAACAGACTCAAAGTCATCATCACTGCTTCTCAGTGATGTGATAATATCATCAGCCAATGGAAAATCCTTTGGTAAGCAATTAAAGCAACTTCCTCCCACTCTGACCAAGAAAAACAAACACACACATTTAAAACCCCACACTAACCAAACAGATGAATACTCCTAAGAAGGGTTGGGTGGGGAGACCATTTAATTTACACTACTTTCCTCTGTATCTGGTAGTTGTTGTGGGTCTTGGTTGGTTGCTTTTCTTAAGAACAAACAACATTGGTAGAATTAAAACTGCATGACTACACACCTAAACTATGGGAATGTGCAGAGAAAGGAAAATTCAAACATTATGTGCTAAAATTCTATTTATTGCTTAGAGTCTATTTATTGCAAGAGATTGTAAGGGAAAGTGAGGGGCAAGCTATTTCTTAAACCATTTTTCAGTTGTTACTAACTGTGTGCAGTCCAAATCAAGCAGCTGGATCTCACTTCAGCATTCACACTAGAAAAGCATTGCCAGAACCCACCTCCTATCACAGTAACTGGGCAAACTGGAGCAGCCATGCCCAACACCACTGCAGCACCCATGGCTCTGCTGCAGCATTCAGGCCCTGAACCTGCAGCACTCCTTAAAAACACGTAAAAGAAAATCAACTATTTGATCTTCCTCCAACACCAATGGGTAACACTGAAATGTAAAATAGGTATTTAAAACAAAACTGACCTCAGTTATGTCTAGGACCACTTGCATCAAGAAAATAGAGAGAGTAATAAGTTTTCTTCCTCCCCCTGTAACTGTAAGCAGGTACTCGCCATGAAGTTAACTCTACTACAGAGGCATAAATTACAGCAGTTTCTATATTTTTTTCTTTCTTGTGACATTATTCCGAGGACAAATGCAGGGTTTTTTTATAAAGTCTCAAAAAAATAGATTCTCCTTAAGACATTCTTCAGGAATCTTCAGGATAGCTTTATTTATTTTTTTTAATACAAATGCATCTTTTCTTTCTTCCAAAAGGCTGAAAAGTAGCTGACAACACTACTCTTTTAAAAATACATATGCAGTTCAGTCTGCTTAACAACTGATTGCAATTAAACAAAATCTACTTTTGTCCTCTTTCTGCCTTTGATTATATCAGTAATTAAAATAAAATCATAAAATAAGGAACAACAAGAAAAAAAACCAACCACACCAAAAAAGTTTAGCTGAATCAACAAGCTCAGCAACAGGAATGTTATACAGTGACTTGGTGACTTTCTACTTAAAAGCCATGCTAAACTCATCTGGTAGGTCTGAAAATTTATCTCAGTTTTATCAGGAGGAAGAGTGTGCTGGCTCCCTTGCCTTAATTCTTCTTCCACACCTTACATCTGTTACAGTATATCCTACCAACAGCTAGTATTTCTTCTGAGTATTTGTCATATGTGTCAGAATCCTCTATTTCTTGTAGAAAAATTAATGTTTGCTTAGTCAAGTTCCTCCACAATTTATTAAAATTTAGATTATAGAATTTCATAGTTTGGTTAAGTCGTCTTAGGAAAATGGCTTCATCTGCACTAAATGTTCACAAAAGTATTATTCAAAGCAGGAGTTAATTTGTCCTCCTCAGCAGCTTCTCGGGACAGCCAGACACCAATTTCTCTGTACTGCTTTTCTTCCTGAGCTGGTACTTCTAATTCTTCAGTCTCATGTGATGCCATTCTTACTGAAGGAATTTACTGAGCACTCCAAATGCGAGTGCTCATGCAGTTAAGAACAAAGAAAGCTGAACAAGATGAGCGTGATCAACAAGTAAATCAGAATCACAGAATAACTGAGGCTCAAAAGGACTCCAGAGGAGGTCTCTAGTCTAACCTCATGCTCAAAGCATGACCAAGAGGTCAGACCAGGTTCCTCAGGGCTTTATCCAATTGGGTCATAAAATCCTCTAAGGATGGAGACTGTACGTTCTCTCATTCCAATGCAAGACTGTCCTAATGGAGAAAATTCTTCCTTACAAACAGCTGTAAGCCTTCTTGTTTTCATTTACATCCATAAATCCACAACATACTTCATGTGCTTTCTGATTAAAGTTTCTACTGGTTATACACAAGTGACTTTCACAAACTAAATGAGGACATTAGTGTGACTGGCTAAATGAAGACTGAGGACATCAGCGTGACTGGCTAAATGAAGACATTAATATGTCCTATATAAAACTGAAACCTATTGGCACTCCCATATCAACTCGATAGGCCAACATCACACTGAAAGAGGGAAAACTTAGTACGTACAGAAGCAGGAATTGTCATGGAAAATTCTGAGACTTCACCTCGAGAACAGCATTCCCACTGTTTTATTGAAGTAATTATCAAAATCTGATTGTATTTAATACTCAAGGCTATTCACAATTAAAGAGAAGATGAATATCATAATTCACTGACATTGTTGGATAAGGATATGGGCCCAGCATTTAGCATTCATGCTGTTACCTGAATTCCAGACCAGCTGGAATAATAAGAGGAAGGTAACCCCAGAACAATCAGGAATATTGGCACACTTTTTTTTTTTATTATTATTGATGCCATCAAAATCAGCTGGGAAGGTAGAGACATTAGGAAAGAAGCACTACACTACAGCTAGCTTAACTATTTTCAGACCTGTCAGAGACAGCTAAATTTGAAGTAAAGCAATACTAAAAAGAGCTAGTATTTAATGTTTTCTGCTGTGAAAATCCAATTTTAAAAAAAATCCAAAAATGTTTAAAGCATTTAGGAGGAATTAAAAATATTATTTTAGGCTTTGGATTCTTGTTCAAACAATTCTACACTTGTTTTTTTAATTTATTTACTATGCCTACATGAGATAAAGTATCTCAAAGGTTAACATTTATTGATAAATGACATAATCCTAACTCCTGAACAAACAGTAAATACACTTCTTATCAGAGGAAAAAAGAGATTTAATTTTGTAAATGATACTTGAAATAATATTTTTCACAGCACAGTTAAGCAATTCAGTCGTCCATGACACTGCAACAGTCACACATTTTCCACATCTTCTCTCCCAAAATCTCAAGTATTCCTTTGCAGAGTAATCCTGAGAAATAAAATCTTGACAGCACTGCTTCGTCTGCCTCCAAACATTCCAGGAGGAGCTACCAAGTCAGAAAAAGTGAACTACAACTATGAAATGTCAGTCCTTACCCTTAAGCCTGAGAGGCTCTCTGTTCTAGTCGAGGTGACAAGACTCTACCATCCTCTTGATGTGAACACTGATGGTTTCTACCAGAGCAAGAATGGAGTACAGTGGAATTGCCCAGGTACCTCTCCAGGCTGCAGCTGCAATACCAGACAGAGAGGCGGAGGAAAACCCATCACAAGCAAAAATCAGAGAAAAAACACAATAGAGAAGAGTGCAAGATCTTAATTTATGTGGTAATTTTACAGCTGAATATGACTGCTGTAATTAATAACAGCAGTAAATTGACTGATTGAAGAAATATATTACTAGATGAATTAAACTACCTTCCTATCTCTCCCCAAAAGGAAAAGCCCTTTAAGAAAATACATTTGCACAACAGAAGGTATTTTTTCTCCAAAAAATGGCTATGTCCATATCAAACCTTCAGTCTTAGTCCCAGCTTTCCAAAAGAAGATGATCATACAAATGCCTTTTTGCTAACAGGAAAGTCAGATTCTCTCCCTGTCTGTCCTCTCCTAGAACAATGCATTTTAAGAGAAATGTCTAAAACACTGTTTTAAAAAGTTTCCCTGAAAAAAAAAGTGGAAGTTGGCTAGCTTTGAGAATTTAAACAAAGTAGAAGCACCTTAAAACCAGCACTTTCAATGAAAACTCATTTCAATGCTCATCCTGCAGCACTGCCGAGCTCACACTGCAGCATTCTTTTGTGGTTCTCTTAGAGAAAAATAAATCAATCTATATTTAAAATCTATCAAGCATCCATAATTAAAGGATCCTTAAGTTTTTGTTGGCAACTCCTCTTTTAAACATACTTCAAAAGTATTTACATAAACTCCCTAGATATCATCTACTACAATATAAATACAGCATAGATTTGTTGTGCATTACAATGTCCATAACAAACATCACAGAGAATGCTAATCTCAAGGTTTATGAAGCTTTGCAGTCTATTTCTTAGCATGCCTCAGGTACAGAATAATGGAAAAGTTTTAAGGAACGGGCAGAGTATAATCAACACTTTTTTTTCCTTTTTTTTTTTTTAATTTTCCCTCCCTTTCACCCACCATGACCTATTTTCTTCAGTAACAGGCAGACCTAGTGAGGACATCAACCTGCTTCATGTCACAGCACAGCTCGTGTACTGATGTGCAGAGATGCATTAGCTGTTGTTTATTGATCCATTCATACATTCCTTCTACTGGGAGTACCAGCTAAAGGATCCAGAAGTCTTTTGCTATCATCTGCTTTGTGACACACTTTGCTGATTAACTACTTCCCAGAATATATTTATTTTAACATTTTGTGGAAATACTTACAGAAAATTCCTCCTCTTCAAATAGTCTCCCACGTCTCAATCACTCTTACATATTTTTAGTCCATTCATTATTTCCCAAAATCAAAATGGAATAAATCACATACTAATTTAATAAACACATAAGAAGAACATGCATCTATCTATTACAAATAAGGATTTACTTGTTACTAAGTATTAGAAATGAACAAGCCAGGCTGTCTTCACTCAAGGGGGGGAGGTCGGTGGGGGGGAGCAGCTATTTTCCCCTTCTCACATGCAAACTGCTGCCCTGCCCTGCATACAGCATGTACTTCTGTGGAAGTTCTGCTGAGCCACACCACCATAAGAAAGAATTCCACTAGGATGTGATCATTGTGTATTACAGTTCATCCTACCCACTTTGACCTCAAGCATTAGTAACCTTTGAACCAGCAATTCCTTACTGCTTATTTGTAATGTATACGTACTGATAAATCCTGCCTCTGTGCCAACAAGTGTTTATACCATTCTGTACGTGTGAATGCACTTTAGAGTTAGGTGTCTACAATAAACTCACACTCACTGTTCCAATTGAAACAGGATGGGAAAGCAGCTGAGCTCTAACTGAATTTTTTGAGCTGTGAAAAATGACAGGGCCAAGTATTTCCAAAAGCCAGGCTTCTAGCCTTCATATTCAAGGACTGAAAACTTGAACAAATCCACACATCAACAATTATGGTGGAAGGTGACAAGCCAGGGCCTACTGCAAAATAATCAAGCAAAAGATCATCACAGTTCATGTCCTGTCACACTCTTACAGTCAACCCAGTTCAGTGAGGTGTTATCTGCAACATCAAATGGCATCATTTCAGGCTTGGAGAGCTGTTCAAAACTAGGAAACCTTCACAACTTAAGAGTTTCAAAAACCCGATTTCTCCAATTCTCAAAAAAAAATCCCTCAAGGATTCAGACATTTTTCTTTTAATGACAGAACCCATGGAAAATGAGTGCAGTGCAATCAAAGGAATGGGAAAAAACAACAAAACAGATACGGATCACATCCTTTATACCAGAAATGCTATGCAAAAAAACCAAGGAAGATACTGCTCTAAGTGGGATATCTAATTGAAAAAGGGGGAGAAAACAAATAGGACCAAGGTATACATCAGACAATCTGATCATTAGCCTCATTTCATTAGTAACTAGGCAGCAAATAATTTTTGTTGCCCACAGAAGCATGTGACCAAAATCAGTTTTCTTCCAAGACATTCTCAATCAGTTGGCCAATTTCAAACATTTTAAAATAAATTAAAAAAAAACAATATTCTCAAAAATAATTATGTTCTTAAGGCTACATGAAAATTGATGGTCAGGCACAGTTTAAAAGACCCAATTTGCTTTTACTGGGGGGGGGGGGGGAGAAAATTCACTTTTATATATTTGATTGGACAAGATGCCAGTCAGTACAGACTATCCACAACACTGTCCATTGCTATGGAGAACAAAATTAAGACCTGGAGGAGAAGGGATAGGAAGATAAAAAGACAATCCAGATACATACAAATGTAAATTTTATTATTTCTGCAGCTCACAGAAACTATGACCTGCAGACAGCACCTTGCAGCCTTAAAAACTTGAGAATAACTTGGACAAGTATTTCCATTTCTTGACCTCCTCCTGTTAAGTACGTTGCCTAGAAACCTCTTACCTCAGCATGAATGGAAAAATAGATTACACACTTCTCTCTGCATATTTCAAATATTGTGCTGAACCTACTTTATGAAATCCATGGAAATAATTTTCTATTATGCTTTTGACAGCATTGAGCACAGTGAAGATACTCAAAGAAAACCAAACATACCAGATGTGTAATAATGAGAACAGACTTTTGAAAAGGCTTCCACAGCTAATACAAACCTGGACACAACACACAGGAGTGCTGGTGGGATGACTCGGCTCCTAATGATATTTCATTTAAGTTTGTTTTCTTAGAAGCTGCCTGAGGTTATTAATAACTCCCAGTACGCTACTTAGAACTGTGGATTCATTTTCTTGTTAATGGTATCAATAGATTCTTCTTCTTTAATGGTTTTAAGATAATGCTGGGTTTTGCCATATGGTTGGATTTGTATGAGGCTTTCTCATGAAAAGCCAGAGTGTGTAAGAAATGTTGCTATATTTAACTTCAGTGTCCTCACACGCAGAGCAGACAATAGGAATGGACACTATTCTAATATTAACAAGTGCAAATGATGCTCAATATTTACTACATGTTCTGTTTAAAAGGACTACAGGGACTTTAAACAAAAGAACATATGGATAGATCAGAGGATTGGTAATGCAATACTGAGCTTTTCACCTCTAGGTCATTGGTTCAAATCTAAAGGGGTCAGTAATGAAGGCAAGATTATCATCTGACAGCTCTGGCCTTTGCAAATTGCTTTGTCAGGCTCAGACCAGTACCTATCAAACTCAAAATTCATCATTACACTTTGCATTCCTGAAAACAAATTCACCCCAGCAAAGTAACAAAGAATTGAACACAGAGAGAAGTAACCTCTTCCTTCCTGGGCACCATCTCAAAACGAGGACCCAGGGAGAGTGCCAGAGCAACAGTGAAAATTACACCGCTAGTGGCACAGAGCATCAGCCTGTGGATAAAGATTAGTTCTGCCTCTCAGGATACCAGATTATAATTACCTCTGTACCACTACAAAGCTTTCAGGGCTTTTATTACCAAAGAAAGGAGACTAGAAAGAAGAGACACCAATATGCAGGCTTTAAAACTGAAATTTCAAATTTCACAGTGCTGCTTAAAGACTTCTTTGGATATCTTGCTCAAAGATGCATTTCATAAGGCTGAAGGTTTTGAAGAAAATGGTCACAGTTCTAGAAAAGGAATATAAAATTTAATATCCATTTTGGTACAATGTATTTGTAGTCAAAGTTTTTAAACAACACTTACAGTAGCAGCACTTCAGAACTGTGTTTCCTGCAGATGTGTTTAATTCAGAAACAGGCTGATTTACCAGTTGCTGTGACTGATACTAGAGAAGCTGTGCTTTTACAGTATTTCTTCATAAATATGTAAGACAGAAAACTGTACGGCTCAGTCCATATCTGCACATAACTTTCCACATGCTTTCATAATTGGAACAAAAGTTGTTTTAAGCCTCAAAACCTAAGTCTAGCCTCTTCCTTTGCCTCTTAATAGTTTGGCAACAAACACAGCAAACGCTCTGCAGGTATCACAGTTCTCCATTTTACCACGTGGTAACTGCTAGAAGTCAATACAGATACCAAGTTTTAATACAGCACCTTTAAAATTACCTTCAATTCACGTATTTATGTCAATAGACAACAAAATCAACTGGAAGTTTTACATTCTATGAACATAAAACACTACCTCTAACATTTAATAGCACAACAGAATACACACAGCTCACAAACCTTCCGATGTGTGGAAAAAATGTTTCTTGTTTTTTACTAAGGTGTTGATAACATACCAACTTTTTCCTTCCTTTTGAAACAATTCCAGAAACATAACACTTACTGTAACTTTAGGAAGGCCACAATAGGTTAACTTCCCAACAGACAAACTGCACTTAAGTTGAGCAAGCTGAATGACCGAGTTGGGATGTAGTCTGTTGCCATAAAATCAGAGTAGCACAGCCAAGTCACACCCTAGTTTAGCAAAACTTGTCTTGTGTCACATGCACAATGGTTGGTGAGATCCATCCCAACCTATTAACTTTCTTATCTTTTAGTTAACAATGCAGTAAGTGATGTATCAGAGAGAAAAGAAAGAATAAACTGCTGCTAAACTCAGGTACTAAGGGACACAGTAAGAGACCCCTATATTTTGTCACTTCCCTTAGAAAGTGTCCAGGCTACAGCTGGGACACGGTTCCTCCTGGCACTCTCACACACAGTGTGTGTAAACCTAGGAAAGGGGGTTGCCTACAGATGAAGGCAAAAATCTTAAAAAGACTAAAGATTGATTTCTTGCTGCTCCTCTGTGCCATCAAAAACTATGTATCTGTGCTAGTGAGGACTTGGGAATAGTGACTGCAGCTACTATTGATAGAAAAGAAAGAAGACAAAGTTTATCTAAAGGCAAGAAATGGAGTATTTCTGAGAACAAATTAAACTGAACAAATGTGCATGGAACATATGATAGGAAACTGAAGGATGTGTAAGGGATTTAAATTCCAAAAGGTTGTATGAGAAAAATCAAAAGACAAGTAAGTTTTACAGGTGCCAATAGGCACATTTAAAAAACTTACATTTTTATTGGTTCTGAACAGTAATGTTAGCAGATTTTAAAAAAACAGCTATGATTTTTTATTATTCTTTCATCCTCCTACCTCAGTTTCCTTTTTCTATCACCTGCTGCATTGTCCATAGTTGTACCAAAAGTTATCTGTGACAGCAGAAACTATTCTTTACATAGATATGTTTATAGAGCACTCAAACACAATGGAGACTAAAATATGATTAGTGTGAATAGAACCTACGATAACTACAACAATGTGGTACCTAAGAGCTCTGCCACTAGTCTTTCATCTCTGGATAACAAGGTTTTTGAAGCTCCACGAACTGGGAAATAAACACACTTTCTCTTCTATGCACTCTCCATGAAAATTCACATAAGAAGGCTTAATGCCTAATAACATCACCAGAACTGGATAAAGGATTTAAATTCCCATTATCCTTTTTAATGAATTTGTGACTACAGTCTCAAAATAGACTGTTAACACAGAACAGAGAGAAAAACTGACATAATTTTTACCTGCAATGACTAAAGGTAATGAAGTGAAATGCTTTTACAGCTGTCACTAGCATAAAGAAATCAGAGTTTCTAAATTCTCTGGTGTAACTATGTAATTTTGTCTGTCCTGGCCAAATCAAGCATAACCTTACCCCTCACACCACTCCAAGAACACTGTGGCAAAAGGCTTCTTAGCTGGCATCGTGCAGGTGAGAAAAAAAAAAAAAGCTCCTATTTAATTCAGTCTGAATGACATGCAGTACATCTTGATTAGATATACTCTTCATTAGGTGCTGGAATAGAATTTAAAGACTCTCCTGTCTAGTGAAATTATCATTATTTCCATCGCTTCCTAAATGAGAACAAATTTCAACAGACTCATTCAATTTTTTTTTTAGCCCATAATACATTTTTGGTAATTATTTTTAAAAGCTGTCATGTTCAAGTTATGTATTACCTCAGCAGTTTAGCTCTCAGAAGAGCAGTACTTACTTTCGCTCTGGAACAAGCGCAAGACTATCTATGCTGCTGTTGTTTGCCAAAACTGCTATTCAATGTCAAGCAAATACGCACTGCAAAACCCTTCAGTCCTAGGTTTTCGGGTCTGAACCGTAACAAAAGCATCGAAAGGTTTGTTTTCAGCACATACATCTTTCTTTCAGACTGCATGAGAAATTACCCAACTATTTTTCCTCCCATTTCACATGCACATTTTTTTCCATGATTATAAGACTCAGAATTTGTTCTGAAAAGCTCTTTGAATTCTTTTCACACGCATGATCAGCCACTACAATACCACCAACAACTTCACTCAGCTGAAAGACCAAAAAGCCTTTATGTCTGCAACTTTCTGAAAGCAGAAGGTGTATATTGTTATGGTTCTATTTAGGGCTGTAATCCTCTCGAAGCCTCACTCATAATCCTCCTACTGAATGAAGAGTTTCAAGAGAAATCAGATCCTGGAGAAGCAAACAGCTTCTGCGTACACAGTTTTGCATAGTAAATGTAATACCCTGACTGAGGAGCTGCTTCCAGCCAACGGCTTCTACACAACTTTAACTTTCCAGGGCAGCTGGTTACGCCCGAGCTATTAACCAAAACCGTGCAGTGCCAGGGATAGTCATTTCAAAGATCCC
>VWZY01011341.1:179962-193019 GCA_013399075.1 Chloroceryle aenea | reverse complement strand
TAGGAATCCTTTCAGGTGTGTGTGAGGCGGCCTGAGTCCCGGTAAACCGCCGTGCTCCGGGGAGGTGGCGGCGCACAGGGGTCGGTGGTTGTCGGGCCCGGGCCGGGCCGGGGCCGCACAGCGCCGAATGAGGCCCCTGGGGACGGGGCGGGCCCGGCTCTCAGGGCACCCGCTGAGGCTGGATGAGCTGCGAGCAGCGTAGCACAGATTAAGCACTTGAAGCCGATGTAGGAGAGCTTGGTCGATTGAGCTGCCGGGATAGAAACACCTTTTTCTTGCCAGAAAAGAGATAGGTGTGCTTGAAAAGAGTGTATGATTTCTAACAACGGCTAAGGATGGGCTGTGACAGCTCTGGGGTATGACTGCAGCCAAAGGTAACGGTCTGACACGTTGATGTCTACCAAAAGTATTTGTAGCTCGTGTCAGAGCTGGATTTCCTTATAGGTTAGAGCCATTAGCACCAGCCAGCCATTTACATCAGGCATGAATTAGACCATCTCAGGATCTGGGAAAATTTGAGTAAGATCTTCTACAAATTTGTTTTTTTGATTTTCCAAATGCTAAACAATGTGTAAAATTAACACTAATCTCACATTCCTTGAGCTGCATCAGCCGCACATTGCAGGATGTGGTTTTCCTGTCACCAGTGCAGAGTGCTGGTAGTGGTATTAACTCCAGTGGGATAGTATTTTTGGTGCAATCCAAGAAACACATTTCAATTCCACTGAATTAAATGGGTCATTTCCTACGAATTCAGGATCATGCATGTAGAAAGAGTTTGAAGATGACTGGGGAGACTGCCATTTCCATGAGCAGCTGGTATCTCAGTGGTAGCACCCTAGATAAACAATGTAATTAATGCTCAAACTGCCATATGAAGACATAAGGGCTAATATGCTCCTTTCTGCCCTTGTATTCTAGTGTCCGTGCCATCTGAGAGATACGTCTTTTGTAACAATCCTTAGAGGAGTGCCACCAGCTCTGTAAGTTGTGGAGGAAGTTGTGTTTTTTTTTCCAGTTGTTGACCCCATTTTTACATCTAGAAGTGACTGAGTTGATGCATAATGTTCTGTATCTAAAAGAGGTACCAAGAATTACCAGTTTCTTATCATTCAGGTGATACCATCAGTTTGTTCTGCCCAGAGCAAACACTTAAGCATACTGTTTATATATATATGAGTGTCTAAAATACTGTTTGTGCCACTGCTGTTAATAGGACATTTCTAAAATAATACAAAGAAGTTTGTGCATTTGAAAGAATGCTTGTTTACTTGTGGTGACTTCCCAGCCCATTTCAATCTTTTGCTTTGGTAATCAAGCCCATAATACTGTGGGAGAGAGCAAATGAGGAAGGCCTCAAGCCTCTCTTAGGGACCAAAGATAATTAAGAGAAACATTTAGAGATAGTAGATATAATGAAGCCCTGAATCCGTGCGAGCTCCAGGCCCATTAAAATATGTCTGTTTTTATAAGACGGGAGTAATTACTCATCTGAGCCAGGCACAATGGAGTTTGGCTAAAGTGCTCTTCAGTGTAATTGAATTTGTATAGCATCTGTGAGCAGGGGAGGTCCTCTTCTGTAAGGCCCATAGGTTGTCCTTAGGCTGTCCAGCAGAAAGTTTCTCATTTGTTTGTTCCTCCTTCCAGGGGCCACTTTGTTTTCCCTGCAGTGAATGATGTATAATGAGGTTGTTGCTTAAGGCAGGAACTTCCCCCACTAAGAAAGGGAAGTCTGCAGAGTCCTTATTTACCCTTTTGTGTAGAGGAATGTTTTGGAGAACAAGTAAAGCATTGCTTAGTGGGAAGCCTTTTTCACTGCTGCTAGTGCCCTCCTTGTACGTTCTTTTCTTCCCTCTACAAATGCAGGGACCTGAAGTAAAACGGTGGTGCTGCCCTTGGCTCATGTCTGAGCCTGGGAAGAGCTGAGCCGTTTGTCAGCCTTTTTTAGTGTGGCTGTGCCTTCCCTGTCCAAATTTCCCAAAAATAAGTGTTCCCAGTAAGCCTTGTTAGAAGACTAAAGAAGAATAATTATTTTGGTTTGGCACTACAGGAACTTATAACCATAAATTAATCTCACGTTATTTATGCATTTATTTGTTTGCTGAGGGTTTTTGAAAGGCAAATATTCATTGTAATGGTCTAGAGCTATAGCTATGACTTCCTGGGTTTTAAAGGGCAGTCATCCTTCTCTGCAAATTTATATGTCAGTTCTCTCTGAAAGTACATGGGATGGAATATTCATTCAATGAAAAACAGACTTTTAAAATTAAAACCTTTTGCACAAAACATTTTGTGGTTTTTTATTGTTAATCAAAAGGTGAAAACAAAAAAAAAAAGAGCCTGCAGGTTTTCTTCAAAAATTGGGAAATGTACATTAAAAGTTTTGATATAAGTGACGTTTCTGAAAAGTATAATTGAAAATTAATGAGGAGTTTATATTTGAGAATTTGTTTGTTATGCTGACTGGAGTTGAGGTTGTGTTGAAGAGCACAGTGGTTCTTGTAGTTCTCTTCACAGTGGTTTACGTCGTTTTGTTCCCTTTACTGTAGGTGTTAATTAACACAATGTATATCTGAGCAAGTACTTGCACACACTGAAGCATCATGGAAACTGTACTACAAGCAGATGATCGTCAGAGAGATGACTCTGTTAAATAGAGAGCAAGAAGTACGGCACAAAGGCACTGCGAATTAATTACGTTAACTGAAGAGATTTTTAGTAGTAGATATATGATGTGATGAATATAATGGTGTCTCAAATCCCACATACTCAGCAGTTCACAAAAGTTGTTGGGTTCCACAAAATGTGTGCAATCTTGCTTCTGCATACGTCTGCAAACTGCTTGATTATCTGTGGTCCTGGTCAGGCATATCTCCAAGATAAAATAGGCAGCTTGTCTGAACTAGTTTGTAACCTGCAATTTGAGGATTTGGGCACATATGAGATTGCATATGAATGTATTAATGCGTGGTGAGCCAGCAGGTTGGCTCGCAAACTTCTGTGATGCTCCTTCAAGAGAAATGAGCGTACGTGCTGCTGATGGGCAGCGGTGGACCCCGTGAGTTGCGAGAGAAGTGCTAACAGCAGGTTGTTGTGTCAGTCCTCGGGAAGCGGGGCATCTGCCCAGCGGCCACACCGGTCGCAGTCGTCTGCGAGTACAGGTTCTCTTCTACAGAGAAGCTGGGCAAGAAAACCCTCAGTGCAGCGAATGTTCGAGCCTTGCGCCACAAGCCAGCGCTTCCCTTGGAGGGACAGCCACGTGCAGACCTCTTTGTTCTGTAACAGAATGACCATGTTCAGGATCTTTGCCGTGTGGTGCCTGCCATCTTGTATAAGGGAAGTGAATGCATTTTATGTATTCACAGTAGGATTTCAAAAGAAAAAGTCAAACAAGACAAAGCCCATATTCTCCTAACAGCTTGAAACTGTTCCAATTTTTATTTCAAAGACTCACTAAGCCTAATGACAAAGCCACCTCTTCTAAGTGCTCTGTTGTTATTATAACATCAGATGTAATTCCCAAATGTTAGTCGTATGAATTATATCATCATCATCACTAATGGCAAGCTGCTCACATGAGAGACAATTATGAGATGCAAACCCTTTGATTAGGGAATACACTGCAGTCAAATAGAAGGTTTTCTGCTCAGCACATGAGAAACATACCAACTGTGGTACTACCTGCGTGGTAATTATGCCATCAGCTATAACTTCAGGCAAGATTTTGAAATCTGTGAGGCCGTATTTATTGACAGTATTGCTGAGATTTTGTTAAACACCTTTTGTGTGAAAACACGGGTGCTACTTTTTATTTATTTTCAGCGTGACTCGGATTCTTTTATCATACGAGTTGCCTTACATGAGAGAAACAAACTTGGAAACTGCAAAATGATATTCCTAAAAATGCCACTGTCAATAACTAAAAATATAAGAACTTTTTGTTCTGAATGAAAGATCAGAGTGTCACAAAAATCTATCCAATCTGTTTTTCATGGGCCAGCCTCTATCTATTAAATGAATTTTTGGCTGCTCTTGCATGGAGTACATCCTCTGTGGGAGAACTGTAGCCTGCCTTTACAAGAGGATGGTCTCAATAATTTGTTAGTTCGTTTTTATCTCTAGGTACAATGATCCTGCTTAAAAGCAGATGACTGAGTTTCTATTCTGCAGCTCCCTAGTATGCTGGGGAAATCCACTGTAATTAAATCTTATAAAATCCTCTTATTCTCCATATAAATAATTCTCTGACACAGGCGATTCCCCTGAGTCTACATCATAGCCCAAGGAAAACAAAGAGCAGGAGCAGTTACTTACTCTCTCTTAAATATTTGATCACTTTGGACAAACTCCTGCCCTGATTACAGTAGCTGCAAGCCTCGCTGAAATTAATTATTTTTGAGACAGAATGTGGACTACTGATTTTTCTCACTTTTAACATTAGTTTGAATAATGACTAAACTAGCATGTATCTTAAGCTATGTAAACAGCAAGACAATGGCTGTCTGAATTGTTCTGCAACATGTAGTGTTGTATTCCTCATTTTGTCCTAGAAACAAAAGCACATAAATTCTGCTTGACAGGATTTGAGATTGAAAGTGTAGTGGCAAAACAAGAGCTATATGCTTCATTAAGCAAATTTACCAAAACTGAAGGATCCTTTTAGCTTTGCAAGTATGAATTATAGCTATATTATTAATAATTTGCAGTGATACAATACTAATTCCAAGCATATTGCAATTTTTTATCCTATTTAAGGTTTGGAAGAAGGGAGCACCCAGGCAAAAGCTCTTGTCTAACAGTACATTATGAACTAGAGAGAGCTTTGGGTATGTTCCTGGTCCTTGGATGTACTTGCTGGATACTGCTGCCTTCCTTGTATGCAAGAACTTTGAAACTACACCACCAGAGAGCACTGTGCTATTTCTGCACAGTATTTATTGCCTTTGCCTGCAAGTTTAAGGATCTATTTTATGTAGTCCTTTTTTCCTGTGAGTAGAACTCAAAAGATTGTTGTGATAATATTGTAATTCCCAAACATTTTGGTATCATTGGCCTCTGTGCACCAAAGGCCCTTAGTTGCCCTGACCAGCCTCAGCTGGGACCTTCACCCCACTTATGGCCCAAGAACCCCATTTAAGCTCAGTCCTGGGCCTGGGATCCCTGTCTGAGCTATGTTGTAGGAGTGCTGATCTGCACTCTTGTTTCCTGGGTGGACCTGAGATGGGTGCTGGAGCTAGCCCGTCTCCCAGATGGACTTTGGACCCACAGTGTAGCTTGTGTCCAGCCCTATCTCCTTTTGCTCCCAGCGAGAATCCCTGGGTAGCCCCTGTGCCTGCTTCATCCCCTCACCATGTCTGGGGTGATGGATGGAGCCTGTCACCAGCAGTCAGCTCTGCATGCTGTGCTCAGATGAGGTGGGCCTCTGTGCTGGCTGGTGAGGGCACTGCCTGTGTTGGGATTGCCTGGGGTTCCCCCACTCCTCCTCAGAGCATCCTTCTTTGCCCCTTGACATGTCAAACTGGACCATGTTCTGGAACACCTGCAGCTGAAAGTAGACCATGACATGAGGTACCAAGCTGTCTTGTTTCTACTGCCACTGACATATTTACCAGGAAAGTATCACGTATTTCACTTAAAAAATTATGTGATTCTGTATTGCAAGAGTCTAAAATCCATGTCAGAAAAGGAGAAGCAATAAATGGCATGTTTAATAGGAAAATAATTTGCTTAGCATCACCTAATTTTCTCTGAAATGTACTCCTCCTTTCTGAACTTCTGGCATCCTCTTTGTAGGCTGGATTCTTGTAATAGAGTTAATTACAAAGCAATTGAAAAAGCTGGATTGATTAAAAGTGTTGAAAAACCCATAGCGACCTTATCTCCAGACAGAGATCAAACACAGAATAAACAAATAGCTTAGTAGAATGTGATTATTTCCCATTTAAATGTCTTTCACCAGTAAAATCTGCATGTATTTATGTAGGCGTTAAAAAAGGAAATCGATGTGGGAAACATCTTTTCAGCTAATTCCTGGATCCATTTGAAGAAACAAAATAAGGGTTTTTTTTCTGAGGATTTGCTTTCAACTCAAACTTCAAATATTTTGCAGGAACATGTCAGAAAAAAGACAGCCTTTTTCATTTCTATTGAAATGCTCTTCAGAAGATCAAAGTACCACCTTAATGTTTTTAAGTTTAGTCACAGAACTGAGTTATAGATACTTCTTAATTAACAGGATGTATAATAAATGTTCTGTAGCCATTTCGGCAGAAGGGATAGCAAACTACTCATTCATTACCTACACAGCTTGTTGTTATTAGCAGTTTTTGAGAGACCCCGGGGTAGTTCTGGCAGTAAGTAGCCTTTCAGAGGAGTGTAACAAAGCCAACCTCCTAACTATCCAAACACAAGAAAAAACAAATACGTTGTTGAAAGATTTCTAGACAAAGAGGAAAAATTCTCGAATTAAAAATATTTCAATGGAAACTGTTCTTGTAAATATGCTGTTTAGTCCTTTTTATAAGAAGTGGTGTTGATCTAAAGAAGACACCACGACAGAGAATTCCAAACAAGTCTCTATGCAGGCTGGGCTTGGTAGTGGTAGTGAAACAGCAGCCTTGTGTGTTACGTGTAAAGAGTGCAAATGTTCATTAAACTAAAGGTGTTCTTTATTGAATTTCTGCAGTGCCTGCCTTTCTTCCTATGTGTGCAGCATCAGTAAAACTGTTAAAAGAAATGAAGTAGACTTTGATGCTGTGCATTTGAAGAAGTAATGCACTGTGACGGGTGTAGAATCATTCCTGTTGTAGTTAAAGATTTCTCTTTCTCCCCCTGTAACTATGGCCAAGTCATCTTACTTGGGTATGCCTCTGTCCCTCCCCAACCTGTTGCTTTCTGGGTCTCCTTGTGTGGAAAATGAATATATTCTGGAGAACTGCAGAATCTTAGGCGACGGTGAAATACTTCTGTCTGTTACACTGACAGGCTGTCTTGCTATTTTCTCTCTGATGCTGTTAAGGTTACCTGTGTTATTTCAGAATGATTATTCTTCCCCGTCAGATTTGCAGTACTTACCTAACCCACCAGGATGTGTACCTGTCTTATGACCATCCCCACCAGTCCCCAGTCTTTCTTCCCATGTTAACAGTCTAGTTGTGAGGTTGAAAATTTTGTTCTTGCTGACCCCCAGATTGATTTAGCAGCATTTTTTAGAGAGAAAACACAAGGGCTTTTTTTCTCTTGATGGTTTATTACTTGTTAATATATGACAAAACAGATATATTATGGAGCAGACAGGCAGCATTTAGCATTGCTAGACAGGAAAACACTTCCTAGTTTTGCTCTTTTATGCCCTGGTAAATAAGAAGCTCCTTTCCCCAAAACTGTTTCTGGTAATGGATTAACACCACAGGGAAGAGAAGTTTAATACCTGCTAGGAACTTTTGTGGGCTAAGTGCAAAAGAAAGGAAGGGCTGACAGAGCTGGAGTTGCACTTTTCATCTCCTTACTATCAACTTGCAGATAGGAAGGGCTGAGAAAAAAAGGAAGGTGGGGATTTACAGCTCTTCTGTTTCACCACTCCTTGGCACATTGACCTCAGTGTGGTACTCAGAGGAATCTCCTGAGGGCATCCAAGGTATTGGGGTTCTGTTGAAGGAGGGTCTGTTTTTGAAGTTTTGATTATATATCATGAGAGACTCTGGAATCAAAGGGCAAATATCAAACTGAGGCACTTTGAAGGTCATCCGTTTGGCTGCTTTTTCATAACCCCCATAAGGCATGGCAGTCCTGGCACAGGGGAATACATGGAGTTAGCAAAGAGAGCACAAGTAAACAATGGGATTTAGAAACTAAATAATCAAAGTGACTGAGATTATAAATTTTACCCCTATTTCAGCTGATAGGCCAAATCCTTTCAAGAACATGTATGTATCAATTGCCTATCTACTAAAAAAGATTTAAAACAAAAACCAAAACAAAACCCTCTCTGCTTCTGTGCATTTCCTTCACCCCTGTTGCACCAGCCTCCCTCAAACCTTACACCTTTCATGCCTGTTGGTACTCCATACATGTAGGAGGCAGAGGCTGTGTTATTAAAGAAAGGAGTGGAATTTGGGATTCTCCTGGGTCCTGATGTCCTGAGTGGCAAAATTATACAGAGGTCAACAGAAAATTGTTGCTGCCCTAGAAATATTTTTTAAATTTATGGTTCTTATCAGAAGCAGCAGGAAGATCCCGATTCTTATCTGAAGTATTGTGAGGTATATGGCTTCTGATCATAAGTATTTTTCCTGAACTCTTGAACTTTAAATGTCTGCAGTAATAAACAGTGACAAGCTAAATCTCCCTGATCAAATGGGGTGAGAAGGAAAGGGAAATAGGATTAAAGTCCGCTTATCCATCTGTGTCAGTTGCCTGTCCATAAACTGAATTAAAATCTCTCACTCGTAATGTGTCTTTTCATAGCAAAATGACATGCAACTAAAATTATTTACATTGCACAAGAGAGGGGACTATGGACAGGGTTATTGTGTCTTCTCAAGCTAAATAAACATGAATTGAATATCCAAGAGAACTTACCGGTTAAAAGACTTGTAATGGGGGAAATCAGCTTTGGGACTATATGACAGTAAGTCAGTGGTGAACTGACTTTTGTCCTCAGGGCTGATACCCATTGCTCGTTCCCAGGGGGAGATGTAAGTTTTAAATACAGTGATTTTTTTGCCTCCTGCCTTTCCATCTGTAAACAGAGGAAGGTAAACCAGTCTGGTTAGATGATGCTTACTCTAAATACATTATGTTTCTTTATTCTGTTGTTGGAGTGGAGACAACAGATTTTTTTCCAGATTCTGTAACTCCTAGATCAAGTCCCAAGATTTTATGGTTAGATTTCTCTTTAGAACGACTGTCATGCATCATTTCCATCCTTATCCACAAAAGTAGATGTGCCAGTCTAAGAGCCACTGGTCCAGGAATTTGCATTAGAGCATATATTTGAAAACTAATTTTCCATTCTTCTCTTTGATCCCTCAAACAGAAACCTCTTACCTCAAGAACCAATGTCCTTACCCCATCATCTCATTCACTACCTTGGGAGAAGCTTTATACAAGGCAAAATGCTATCTAACTTCATAATTTACTTCTCTCTCTCCTGTCAGATCATAGAAGACGTAACTCCTCCACCTACGCTTCATCATCATCAGATGCTACAAACAAAGCCCTGACTGTATACTCCAAAACTAGACTCAAACGTTGAAGTTGGTTCTAAATGACCAAAACCCTTTAATCATCATATTTCAGGATCTTGGTAACCCACAACCATCTTTACTAACATCTTCCTCAGTAGCCTGTTCTTGAATGTTCTTAAATTACCATCTCCCTTGTCTCAGTATTTTTATAAACTGACGTTTTCTTTCTGGTGACATGAACAGACATTCATATTTTTTCCCTCCTGAACCACGATGTTAGAGAGAAGTCTGGCTCAAACACCTCAGGATGGCTAAAAGCAGTTTGAAAATATAGTGAGGTGTCTCTCTGGAAGTTAAAATCCTGTCAATGACAGAGATGCACGTTGCTGTTTAAGTCAAATACTTGACTGACAGGAATTTTAAGCAGATGGGTTTAGACAAGGGTTTTCATTCTGTGTGCTTCACTTTATTTTCCTCTTTTTTTTCTTCTAGTCTTGTATAATACCACCTTGCTAATAAGAGCATTAGTTGTATATTGATATGCAGCACACTTTTAAGACTCTTACCCTTCATAAACCTTAAAACTCTTGACCAATGACTTCTGCTTAGCTTGATTAGAGCAGATAGGAATAATAGGTTAATGGTGTTAGACATGCTGGTGCTTTCATGGTGCTACAGTTTGTGTAGGAAGTGTAAATCCTTATGAAGTAAGTGGCAAAGAATGATCACTATTATCTGAAACTTTCTTCTTTATCACACTTTTCTTTGTCTTACTTATTTTCTCCAAACCTTGCTAAAGCCCAGGCTTTCCTCTTTTCCAAGAATTGCAGAGATGTACAAGAATATAATTTTAATTAAAAAAAAAAAAGAAATCAACTACCCCATTTTTCTGTGTGAAGGATTTAAAGTAGTCTAGAAGTAAATTGATTGCTAGGGTTTAAAAATAAAAGCAGTTGTGATCCATTTCTGCAGTAAAAGCGATGGGATGATATTGATCCTCCTTCTCCCTGCACACAGAAATAGGATAACAATGGAGAAAAATCTCATCTAAGAAGACACAGAGTCTACACAAATTTCTTTTTCACAGGGATGCCCAGAAATGTAAGAGCTGCTTTTGATATGGATTTTACAAGTCACTCATTTTGTCAGTTATGAAAATGGTCCCAGTTGCCCAAGCACATTTGCTTTTTGTTGTAAAATCCCATACCGACTGTTAAAACAACGATTTCACCTGCCAATTCTCGTAGAAGAGATTTGGTTCTAGAGGTTTGGGGCCAAACTAAACAGAGACTAAAATTAAGCAAAGACTAAACTCAATGAAAAATACTTTTTCTCATAAAGATACTGTTTCAGTAGACCAGTGGTGGAAATACTGCTGTTCCTTTCTGAAGATGAGCCAAAAAGTGCTGGTTTTTTAGGTGGAAGCTTTGAATTGAAAGTAGGGCTGATCTACTCGAGGCTGATGTGTCAGGTAAGACTACTGAGCTAAAGAACTGATACTGTCTCCAGTAGTGGTCACTGTGAAACCCTTGAAAGGAAGGGGCTTGCCATACTGGTGTACTGCTGTATCAAACTTAGGAGGTCTGTAGTTAAGTTTCCCATCATTTCAAACAAAACTGTCAAGCTAAAGGCAGTTCAACTTTTCTAGACTTTTCAATGGAACTTAGTTTGGAAGAGTTCAGGTTTTAGTCAAATTAATTTATTTGTCCCTAAGAGTTAGGTTGGCACAAGCTCCAATTAGCTATTTCATGTTTTGCAGAGAGATACTTGCCTTTCTCAGTACCATCGGCTCCTTCTCCACCACTTCCAGCCGATTCCCCCATGCACTCCCCCTCACCGTCCCTAGGGCCTCCTTTGCTTCCAGGCCTAGGAGGACCAGCGGGATGCTGCTGCTTACTGGAGCCGTGCTGCCCAGTTGTCACTCCTCCTACCATCCTCCCGTGAGCATAGCCATGAGCATCTTCCCCGTAATGTCCTCCTGGTGGGATGAACTTCTGAAAGTGATCCTAGAGCAGGAGAAAAAAGAGTAGGAATTCCTGTTAAAGGACATTGTCCATTCACATTTGCAGGGCTGGGTCTCAAAATGTGAACTCCCGAGTCTCTGTGACCTGACCAGTTTTGTGTCTCAGTTACAAAACCAGTGGCAGAACTTCCTGGGAGTTATTCTCTGGTAGATCAGCAGCAAGGCCAATGGAAGCAATGCCTTTTAGTGGACACCTCATAGTCATTTTATATGGCCTGGGTAAGAAGAGAGGAATCTGTGTATTGTCCCAACAGTGATCAGCAAGAAATACAGGAGGAAGGGAAAGGAAATACAGCTTTTGACAGAGCACATAAAGGTCCGCATAGAGATACCTTGGCTAACCTGTGTGAAAGCAAGCTGGACAAGAAATAAAAAGTGTTTTCATGTCAAGGTTAAGATAACCCACCGAAGTCAGCTCACTTACAGTGTGGGAGCTAAGTGTTACAGGGCACCAGAACAACAGGGTACCTATGACAACGTAAAAGCCGGGAAGATTACTGCCCATATGTCTGTTACCCTAATCTGTGAAGATCTGCATGGGTATTTACATGTTGAAAAAGACTGAAGAGATAGCAGCCTGGGAAAACATGAAAGAGTTCTGGAGACCACAAGAGGAAAATGACAGGAAGATTTTTGTTTGTAGCAATATGTGCATTAATGAACCAAATCTAATCAGTAACAAGGCAAGAAAGCATCCATCAGTAAAATCAAGTTGGTTTTATTTTCCAGGCCATCCACTCTGCTCAGTCCAGGCTAGAAGGCACAGTCCCTGCGGTACACAGTGAAAGAGCAGCCTGTGCAGGATTGATTTATAGACCCTGTGGTACCAGCACAAGGTCCTGTCTTTGCACACAGCGATTTTAATAAGTACTTGTGAAGAACAAAAAATGATAGAAGATGATCAGAAAAATGTTTTATGTATTGGTCATAAGTGAGATTAAAGCTTGACTTCTATCAGATATAAAAAAGCATCTTGTGTGTTACAGCCCACACAGCTGTATAATACAAGTAAGCTATGTTATTTGTCACAAATTCTTTCCCATCAGACTAGAGAGGTGCAAGGATGTAACAAGTGCAACTGCAGTGAAGGAATCTGTGGTTCCTCATGCAGCAATTCTGCTTGAATAAATTAATCTCAGGCAGTCAATGGGAGACAGGAGTGACAACCTCTGGGCTGGCTCTCAGAGGGTTAAGGCTTTCTCAGGGCTCTTACACCTAGTGCAGTTTAGCAAAAAGAAGCTTTCCAGGCTGTAAACAGGCTTCCAAGGCCAGCTGTTCAGTCAGCTAAAAATAGATGAGAAGTGAAAACCCCACAAGGCTCAAGGCAGAATTATCTAACCCTTTGCTCCCTGTCTCTCCAGCGGCAGTGTCCAGGGTTTCACTGCAGGTCACCAGGCTACAACCCAGGCAGGCAGCCAGCTGCAGGCTGAAGTGGCAGAGCTGGTGCCCCCAGGGCCTTTAGGGACCGTCTGTCCTTCTCCTAGCTGTAGGAAATTCCCTTTTTAGGACAGAGGAGATAATGTTCTCCTGAATGTCAGGAAGCACTGAGAGGGGAGAGGATTGTGAGCATTAAGCTGTAGACAGGAGCTAGCAGGGCAATCTGTTCAATTATGCGTGGGAGCTATGTAGCTGTAAAAAGGCAAACTGAAAAAAGGGTATTTTGAGGCTTAGGGGTCAGAATGAGGTTATTCTCAAAATGTTAACATATATACAAGGTTAATACTTCCACTGATTTGCACAGTAATTTCAAAATCTGTTCTCCTTCGAGTTTCACCCATGCTGTGTTCCCTTTCTGAAATTAAATGCTTATTTCTCTCTTCCTCTGGTTACTTACATGCACTCTCTG
>VWZY01011341.1:122993-179937 GCA_013399075.1 Chloroceryle aenea | reverse complement strand
AAAAAAAAAAAAAGGTGACAAAACGTCAGCATAACAAGAGCTACAGTAAAAAGGCCTGGTTTGATTTTGTGCACAATGGTATTTGATGTGACCAGGAAGGGGCATAACTGTCATGTAGTGTTATTTTGAAGTGCAGTATTATCACTAAGCAGGAGCAAAATTTCTCTGAAACACAGGGTCTGACTCAGGAAAGCCACACCTAAATCTTGCTTAGCTACAGATGAAATTAGTTTGATTTGTCTCAGGCCAGTTCATGATTCTTCATGGACCCACTGGGAACACATCCTGTGCTCAGCAGACATCTGTACTCAGATAAGAAAGACCCATTTTCCATGCAATGCCCCAGACTACTCAGCTGCTAGAATAAAAATATAATTTTCTTTAGTATTGGCCACCAGAATAGATTGTCTTGGCTCAAATTAACAGAAGGCAAAGGCAAATTAATCTTTTTGAAATCTTGAACCTCACTGTATTCACATAAGCTCATTGCAGAGAGCAGAGCTCAGGAACAGCAGCCTCAAGCAGGAGGCTTGACATAGTCTAAGCTAGGTAAGTGCAGCTTTGTCGTCAGTACTTCAGTACTTTGGTCATGGTGTTTGGAGTAACATACATCTTACACTTGAGGGGAATGTGTGTCTTGGGCCGCTGCTAACAGCGTGTGGAGCTTTCATGTATCTGTATATGCACATCACAGAACCTGCCTTTCAGTTAGGGCTGATTGACTGTGTTGGTGGAAGTCCCAGGGCAGAAGCCCAGTACTGTCAATAAAGAAGGCAAATAACCTTCCCCTGTTGGCTCTGGGGGTAGATCACCCAGCTCCCCTGTGGTAGTATCTGCCCTGTCTGTGCATTTCCAGAGGTGGTGGATGTTATCAGTCCCTGGACATTCCTAAATCCAGTCTATCAAGACAATAGTGGCAACTTTGTGTGATGTGTTGGCTGAACAAATTAGGCTCCTGTCTTTGGAGCCCTTAGTGTTACATGGCCTGATCCTGCAGACTGAGTGCCTAGGTGGATGAATTCTCTGGAGCTACTGCATATGTCTCATGAAAAATAGATAATGAAAGATGATCCAGCCAATGGAGCGGAGATCTCCAAGTATCTCAGCGCTCTGACGTCGCTGCAGGCAGTCCCCAGGAGGAGACACTGTGTGCTCCCTGTCAGCTCCTTGCTGTGCCCTGAAGAGAATGATTGAGGACACCAAGTGTGTTTCTATTTCCACCTTACTGATAAAGAGCTTCCCAAAGGTTTGATGCCTATGTGGTTACTAACACTTCTGAAGTTACTGTGACTACGTCCTCTCAGTGGCAGCCACTCAAATGCTCCTTAATGATGGGATGGGAGATTTAAAGTTCAGACACTTGGAGATTCTCATAGACTGCCTGTTGTTTTGATCAACGTGTGTGCCTCAGTCGTTAGTTTGGAGCTGCATAGCCTTGAACCTACGTTTCACTTTAAAAATAAGGATAGAAATAAAAAGTAACCTCAGCTGTTAAAGTACCTTTAGCTAATTTTTTTTAAACATGCTCCCTCAAGAGGCACAGCAGGTTGAGATCCTGCTTTCTACTTCCAGTTTTACTTCTGACTTACTGTTTCATTTTAGGCAAATTATTTTTCACCTCTGTGCCTGAATTTACCCATCAAATTATGGAAATTCTTATCTAATACTACCCAAAATAATTTATATCTTATTTGTATATTTGATATCGTCGTTGTCACATTTTCTTTGTGGATGAAAGGAACTAAGTTTCAGAATTTCGATTCAAAGTTTACTCACAGTGTTCCAACAAACTGCTGTGGGAAACACAGCTTGGGGTGTAGTTGGGACCTGTAGGTCTTCTGCACTAAACCAACTCCAGACAGCAAGGCTCATTTTGTTAGAAAAGTTACACAGCGGCAGACTCACTCCACCTAGGTCATAACCTGAGACTGTCATGTCTCAGCTTGCAGTTATTCTGTAACATTTGTTCAAGAGGTTTAATATTGCCTGCAGAACAGTCTTCCTAGAAAGAATGCTTCTCCTAACATTTCCCCCTAAACTAAACCTCCAGTGATCTAGATTCACTTCCTTCGAAGTACATTAGGGGCAAAGAGAGCCCTGAGTGCACGCTTGTGCATTAAACCAAGGAGCTGCATGATAACATCTCTGTTCCTCCCTCCTTACGCTTTCCTTTACACACTGTATCATCTCTGGCTATTTGACATGTAAGATCTCTGAGGCAGGTTGGTTGTGTACTTCCATCTCCTGTGAAGAACCACTTTTGGCATTGTAATATAACCACTGCCATATTCTTCCTCCCATCTCTGCTTACTCCTTCTCTGCTTACTCCTCTGAGTTCTTGTTCAAAAGCAAAAGGAATACAGGATAACAAGCCATTATCCAGGAGAACAGTAATCCAATTCCTTAACCCTTTTCCTCTTATGTTTTGTTTCACAGTTGGTTTCCTAGTTTATCTGAAGAGATCTCTTGACCTGAAGTCCAGCAGAAATTATTTGAACACATGTTCAGCTTGTTTTCATAAAAGGTGTGGAAGTGGCATTTATTTTAGCTTGCAGGAGAGTGTGAGAAATTATCAGGGTGGGGGGTTTTGTTTGTGGTCTGAGTTTTTCTGAAGTTAAGGGGGGGTGGATGCGGGGAGAGGCAATTCAAGTCTTTCTATAAACTGTCTCCTGCATGTAACCCAAATCAGGCCACAGGTTTTGAACAGCAGAAAGACTATTTTTAAGGTTTCTTGCTGGAAGAAAAACAGCATAACAGCAACATCCAAAAAACATAACTATGGTTTTGTTTTCAGTTTCCACTTGATGATAGCAAGAAAGTCTTACACAGAGGTTCCCAGAGCTGGGACCTTGAGAGGAGTTAGGGCAATAACCAGTGGGGCTGTAAAGCTAAGAAACAGTTTCACATGATCTTGATGTGTTTGAAGCCAAACATATTTAACTTTATGAAGTGGAGGAAAGGTTTCTGAACTGCTGATTAATTTCTGGACAGTGAAGTGGGATTTAGGAGACCCAGAGATAAGGCTGAGAGCCTCTCTATGATTTTGGGTGATTCATTAATTTACCCCATGGATAAGTTTCACCATTAAAAAATAAATGTAGTCATTTTATTCGTGCTATAGTTGGTCAGATGCTACAGTAAAAGAGCACATAGAAAGATAGAAATTCATCACGGTCTTTATACAGTAATAAATTGCATCTTGCAGCTCCACAATAAAGCTGACAATATCCTCTGAGACATGGAAAGAACCACCACTCCTATGACAGGGTGGCACAGCCTAGGGTGAGGAGAAGACTCTTCTGATTTACCAGGCAGGGCTCAGCAGAGCCCAGCTTCTCCAGCACAGCACCAACCAAGGAGGACATCACATGATGTCTCCCTGTTTGGCAGATTATCAGTGGGCTCTAAGTGCCAAACTCGGCCCTCCCTGTGAACATCCCTTTGTACTGGATATTTGCAAGTGAAGGGGGTCACAGTCTTGAAAACAGCTATGAAGTAGGTAGTGCCTTTCATTTTGCTTATGTTGGAAACAGTCAGACCTTTTGACTGTGGGTTTAGCTACCATTTGCCTTTAACTGGATGGTTGGAGCTGCAGAGCAGATATAGTGGCAGGTTTTCCTTTTTCATGGGGCTGTCTGATGTTCACACGTACACAATATATATGCTTTTTCTGATGAAAGTAAGGAGAGTGATCTGCTTGTCCAGTGTGGGTGGCTGGCTGGAGGAGAATGGAAGGAAGGGAGGAGGAGCATGGAAGGAGGGTGTATCTGCTGAGATCCCCTATATGTAGAATGTTTATGACTACAGCACAGGCTATTCTGGGACTCCTTATACGGTTTGGGTTTATTTTTAATAACCTTTTCCTTTGTGTGTTTTTATATTATATTACCTTGCTGTTAAACTTTTTTTTTTCCTGGGGGGAAGGAAACAATCTTTACTGCATTCCAGACCTTTCTTGCCCTGCTTTACTAAGTGTGTCCAGAGAACATTATAGGACACTCAAGAAATCTATTATATAAAAGCAGAAATCACACCACCAGCTTTAAATCCCTTCACAGTCCCACAGCCTTAAAGTCACAAGGATTTATTTGGGATGGGGCCAAAGGATGTGAAAATTAATTGAGAGGGGGAGGTAACTGGAAGTAGCGGTAGAAATTCTTCACTCTGCCATTATCTTCCTCCCACAGTTCCCTTTTGTTTAAGCCTCCTTTTCTGCAACAAAAAGCTAATCAAATATTGCAATCCAAAGGGCTTTTTGATGAACGTTATTTGGTGTTAAGGTCAGGCACTGTCCTGATGGTTTGAAACAGAACAGTGAGGCCACAGATCTGTTGCCTTTACCTGCCCAAGAGCATCCAGCTCTCCAACAGGATGGCTTTGCTGCTGCCATCGCTCAGCTTTTCTTCTTACTGCTCTGACTGCCAGCAAAAGTGCTAATTTGTGCTGGCTGTGGTGATGGGAATAGTTATTCATGGAGGCAGTGTATGCAGCCTGGCAAAGTCCTTGCACAGAGCATGCAGGGCAACCAGCAAATGCTAACAGTTATGGTTGTGATCCTGCTAATCTGGCTCTGGGGCGGACAGAAGTCCTTCTGCACTGACCAACAGCGATGTGTTATCTGTGCCGTGAACGTGGTGAAAAGATTGCCTTGAAAGTGAATCTTGGTGGAATTTAAAGCAGATATCAGCTGCTGTTTGGAGACCATGTCATTGTTCCCATATAGCAAAGCCATTAGGAAAATCCGAGGCTTGTTAGGATCTTGTCTAACCCCCAAATACATTTCTCCACATCCCAGTATCTTATAGTCTTGCTCCAAGAGCTTGGGAGCAAGGGTGTTCTTACAGAATGGAGGGAAAGATTTACTACAGAAAGGGTACAGGGTGAGAGTCAGGTGTAGATGAATAGACAAAATAGAAAAAAACACTATCCAAAAAGAAGTGGTTATCAGCAGCCTTTGTAATGTCAGCACTGGATGGACTCTGTGTATGTCCGGTTTTGAGTCAGTTTGTCACAACTCATTTGCTTTGTATTTCTCTGACTGGACACCTTAAGTGACACACTCAAATTTTGGAAAGTTTGAACTTCAGCTTTTTATTCCCTCACTTTATAATTTTCTCACTTCTCCTCGCTGCAGCAGATTCTAACATATGAACTTGTCCCACATATGTTTTAGGAGCTCTGAGTATTTATAAAACCAGCTTGCATTTCTCTAGGATTTTCATCAGGAGAATCCAAAGTTCAACACAACATTCATTCTCACATGATTTCTAGGAGATAGCTCACTGAAGGGACGAACTACCTAAAGCACAAAGAGATGAAGAAACTGCTCAAAGTCTAACAACACTGGATGTTTCCTACAGCTCTGGTCTGTCATCCTTCATCTGTAATCTGACCTACTGTTGTAATTTTGATGACATTTTTTTTCAGGCATCTTTCCACATCCTGCTTCTCAAATAGTGATTTTTAGAAGTGAACTACAAAGATCTGCTTATTGCTGCTTTTGAAAACATCAGAGGGCTAAAAAATACCATGTTTTTGTTTGGCAGAACATTTTCTTCAGCTTGAGTTTCCTTGGACTGGGAACTAGGTGTCATAAAGGGATAAAGTGACACCAAATAAATTTTGAAGAACATCAGAAGACAAGATGCTACATCAAAATGCATATGAACCTGAAACATGTTCTCTATTTTACTGAACTGCTGACAATTATGTGAAAGGAGAGTTTAATCTGTAAAAGTTTTAAGTATCTTCAGAAGACTTTACAGCAGCAACTAACTGTAGAGAGAAATTCAAAGATTAAATAACAGTACTAACACATGGGAAAGTTGAAAAAAAGAATGTCAGAATTTATACACCATATCTGATAGGAAAATACTTTAGAAGAAACAAACTTAGCTTCTAGCAAATAAACTGAAGATACTGCAGTGTAAGGTTAGAGGTTTCTGTCTGAATTTTCATTTATGGAACATTTTGCAGAAATGAGGAGAGGACTCTGCCCAGCAGAAAGCATAAGAGTGTATCCTAGGCTAAAAATAGAATTGCACCCACTGGAGCAGAAGTCAGACTTGGATGGATCATTTCCATCTAGCAAAGAAGAAATGTAATGGGTNTGCAGACAGAGGGGAGCTTGGGCACAATCCAACCCTGTTTACCCTGGGTGTACAGAGCAGCTTTTTAGTTTTAATCTCCAACCTACCACAGAATTGTCGGTGAAGGCATCAGGGTTATTCTCATAAATGAACTTCTCCACCCTCAGCTGACGTAATTTGAACATCTTGGATCCTTTGTTAGTGAGGAGAGAAAGCTCTTCTAGCATCACATCTCTGGGGATGCTGATCTTCTTCCCCAAGTTCAGCTTGGACACCTCTTGTGGCATGACTACAAAACACGAAATGGGACACTTTAGGGAGGGCTCTAGTCCAGGTCTCTTGTCCATGGCTTCAAAGCAGACAAATTCTCTTCTAAATTAAGTTTTTAGGAAATAACTTATGCACCAGATTTTTACACTGATGACGCTTCAGACACAGATGAGTGGAAATTACTCTGGATTGCAATCAAGGCAGATCTACACAAAGAAGAGTTTCTTAAGGGTGGAGCTAGATGCATGCATCCCACCTCAGTCAGTACTGCAGGATTCCTTAGTACGGCCTCAAACCGCACCACTGCCTTGTCTGGTTCCTGCCCTACACTCACCTCTTCCTCCTTCTCCAGAGTTAGATCAATGGCAGTCAGCTCTTTGGGTGGGCTGACATACAGAAAATAAAGATCGCTCTGGCATGCTTTGGTTCAAACATTATCCTGAAATCATGGCACGATTTGATGGTGGTTTAGGTGTTTGATTGATTTAAGGAGAATTTTTGAAGTTCTCTTCAAGTCTTAATACGCTGGTTACTGAAAGTCCTTTTCCATTTAATTTGGTATACCACTTAGCCATCAAAACAATGGATTGAAACATTTTCAATGTAAAAATTCTTGCAGAAGTGCAGTTAAACCTTTTCATTCAGAANGCACAGCTCTGAACATCTGCCAACGTGCAGCCCTCCCTCGTCACTCAGTACTGGATATTCTCATGTTTCTGCATGGGTGATACCAAGTATTTGCCAAAGGAAACTAATGTTGCTGACTGAAGGAAATGAACTTGTATGTCCATATAATTTTGGTGCTTTCCTGCACTTCTTTGCTAGTAGATCTCCCCAGGCCCCAGACCATGGNTTTCTTAAGGGTGGAGCTAGATGCATGCATCCCACCTCAGTCAGTACTGCAGGATTCCTTAGTACGGCCTCAAACCGCACCACTGCCTTGTCTGGTTCCTGCCCTACACTCACCTCTTCCTCCTTCTCCAGAGTTAGATCAATGGCAGTCAGCTCTTTGGGTGGGCTGACATACAGAAAATAAAGATCGCTCTGGCATGCTTTGGTTCAAACATTATCCTGAAATCATGGCACGATTTGATGGTGGTTTAGGTGTTTGATTGATTTAAGGAGAATTTTTGAAGTTCTCTTCAAGTCTTAATACGCTGGTTACTGAAAGTCCTTTTCCATTTAATTTGGTATACCACTTAGCCATCAAAACAATGGATTGAAACATTTTCAATGTAAAAATTCTTGCAGAAGTGCAGTTAAACCTTTTCATTCAGAAACAAGATACTTTTCCTAGAGTTTTTTTCAGTATTAAGCAAGGTTAAGAGCACTTATCCACCTCTACATGTCATTTACAACAGAGAATGAAATTCCATCCTTAAACTGGCATAAAATTAGTATAAACCCATTCATTTTATTAGACATTCTCTAATTTTCTCATCATTATCATGATTTTTTTTTAGCAAGACAATTTTATATAGCATTATTTCACAGCACAGGAGGAAATGCCCTTTAACTGAAAATTGGATTTTTGCTTACTTGTTTATTTGAAAAAAGGATTAGGGACAAACAAAAAATATTTAGCTGTACCCCTAGCAAAGGAATTTCTACAGACCTTTTTTGGGGTCAAAGAAAGGGACAACACTGAATTACTACGTTTTAAAACCTCTAAAAACCTTCCCCATGCTGTTAAAAGAAGAAAAGGATACCACAGTTCCACAGCCACCCTACCCAATACATGGGTATTCTGTAGATAGAAAAGTGTCCCAAGTTACATTCTTCCTGCTGTATCACCCCCTCTTTGACTTTTTCAACTAATGACTGCTGGAATCAAAGGAATTCTGTCACGTAGAGAAAACACAAATTAGAGACAAAGTTTATAGGAGACCAACATAGAATATAACTAGCCACTGCTCTGTTGATACCGATAAAGGATCGTGTTCTTTCCAGTCACACTCATGTGCATCCAAATTAATGCTGCAGGAGAATACGAATTTACAAAGTGTTATCTGGGTCAGCATTTGACCTGAGTTGTGTAATGCTTTTGAAGAGTAAATCAGAAAATGTGATGTTCTTGAAGGCTGAGGTTTAGTAATATTTGTGACTCTGCCTCCTGGTACGTTCACTGCATGTCTTGCTCTGGGAGTTCAGGCAGGCAGGTGTGAAACTTTAAAGGCTGAGATTCAGGTTGAAATCCAAACAGTTCTCACATGTGCATATCTTACCTTCGTGTGTCAGCTTCCCAATGAGTTTAGTGGACTTTTTCCTTTTAACAGGAGCAGGAGTCCCTGCAAGGGGCATTCCCACAAAGGGTTCTCTGCTTTGCTCTAAACACACAAGGAAATGGAGAATGAAACACTGGAAAAGTCTTTCTTGCCTCTCTCTTAGTTGCCTTCTACAGTTAAGATATACACAGCCTTCATTTCACACACAGGTTGTTTTCTATCCCTTTCATGTGAAGGAGCTAGAGAACGGTATCGTCCCATAGAGAATATCAGCAGCAGGCCACTGTGGTGTTTTCTGGACGCTCAGCATTCTGATACAAAATATGGCAGCAGGTCAGAGCAGAAGCATTGCCACGGTGCCATAGAGCATTGTCAGCCAGAAGAGGAATTTTGAATGCCACATGGCAGTCTCCCAGCACCCCCATGTGCCACAGTGGTACTCTGTTATCATCCTGTGCTGTAGTAACAGAATGTCAGGTTGAAAATGGCTCTATCATACCATATCATAATGCCGTGCAGTTAGCATTGGATGGGAATATATACTTCTGTACAAAGAGCTTGGGTCTGTCCCTCGGTTATTTGGGAGCATTTTGAATAATGTGCAAGTTTGGTTTGAACATTTAGATAGTCCTGTTAGAACAGGTATTCAGAAAACCACTAGACTACAAGTTCTGGGGAAAAACAAACAAATGAACAAAAAAACAACAAACAAAACAACAAAACAAACCCCTAAATAATTCTGTCTTTTATTACTGATACTGTTTTGGTGCAGAAAGGCTGGAGGAAGAAGGCACAGGCAAACTTGCTAAAGAAAAAGTTGTTCACCCGATTTGTTTGAACCCGATTCTTATGTACTGATCTTATTCCATATCATTTTGGAGGGGGAAAGGAGGGGGAAGAGGGAGATTTCTTCTAGTACTTCTGTCCCCAGATAGGATGAGAGATCTGTGCTGAAGAGTCAAGGAAGATTAGGAGAAATATCAGCAATTCCACTTCAGGCAGATTCTGAGTCCTTCTTGGGGGTTATCAGATATCATGTAAGTAGGGCAAATATCTTGCCCTCACTTAACACTGTCCCCACCCAAACAACAGCACAGGGGACAGATCCTCACCTAATACCACACAACACAAAGAAAATTGAGCAAAACCCAGCTGGCTTCAGCAGTAGCAATGACTAACTGTCTCTGTCACTTGTTTGCACTTTAGTTGATAAAAATTTCAGAACTGAAGAGACTGAACTATGAGTTATATTTTAAAACTAGCAAGCAAGCAGCTGGCTCTATGAGTTTGTACACTGCCCTGGTGACCAAGGTATTTTTATTTCCTATGTATTTTGCAGTTTCATTCCACCATCACTCCCTTTGCACCGTGATTTTCATGTGATGAGGTGATAACTGCTAAAAGTAGCCCAGGCACAGCAAACCAGCTCCGATCACATTGGCAGATATTCTCTTGGATTCATTTTTCTTTCAGATTTCCAAGCTTTCTTTTTTACCAGGATGCTGCCTGTGTAGCTCACATCACAGAAGAGCCCATCCTGGTGTATTCCCAAAGCAAGCGTGAGCAGGTGCAGCCATAAAGCATGCACTGCACATTCTCCTTCAGCAGCCAGACATCTGCTTGGCTATATAAAAGAAGCAGGCCCTGCTTGACAGGAAAGGGGCAATGCTGCCAGGAGGCGAGGGGGGTGGGAAGTAATGGCCCATCTGATGGGTTGCAAGGCTGGCAGAATAGAGGGAAATCATCTGTATGCCCCAAACGTGGACCTGGTGGGGCAAGGCAAAAGGGCTGGCCCCAGTGGGGAACCATGCTCCTCTAGTACACCCATTCCCAAGGAATGGTCCTTCACTAATCCATCAAAACTGGGGAGCAGAAAACCCTCTGCATGCAACTGGTCTAGCATAAGGAAGTGGTAGCAATCTTCCACTATGGACGGGGTCCAGAGCTATACTGGGACTACTGCTCTTTCAGCCACCCCACAATGGGGAGGCTGCTGGAGCCTTAGTCCCCATCCTCCCCACTATCCTGTGCATAAAGCCAGGGCCACAGTTATCCTTTTCTCCCCCAGAGCTGTATCCCTTGGTTCAAATCCTCTCTTTTTCTGCATCAGTCTTTGCAGCAATCATTTCCTTGGTTTTGCTGCAAACCAAACCAGCCTTTACCCTCTCCAGCAGCTGCTCTGAACTATTTTGCTGCCCAATCAACTCACCTCAGGCTTACAGTGCAAGGCTCAGACCAGCTCATGCGCCTGCTCCAGAGCTCGGCAGTGGGCTGCTTCCTCCCAGCCTGTCTCTGGGTGCTGCTGGGGAGGCTTGTCCAGCAGACCTGCTCACCCAGGGTGCCTGGGCTCAGGCAAGCTCTGCCCAGCACAAAGTGCTGATGCGAAGTGCTGCGAATTTGACTCCCGAGGGCTGCTCGCACAGGCATCCTGCAGTTATTAATAGCCAACAGCCCAGAGGGCAGAGTCTCAGATAGCACCACCACCAGCCTGGAGGAGAGGGGAAAGGAAAAGGTTTCTCCTTGGGCCTCCTGCAGTCACCTCCTCAGTTCCCAGGAAGACCAAGCACTCAATAGGTGCCTCACTTCTTCCTCCTCTCTATTCAAATCAACGTACCATTCCCCTTCCTCCTACTATTATATTTTAATGCAGTTCATAAAACCTTCTCAATATCCTGTTTGTCAGTAATGCCTCAAAAGCTCTCTTGAGTCTCGCACTGTTTTACACCGTCCTTATGTCCTCTCCTCACTCCAGTATTGAACCCAGTGTCCTCTAGGCTCTCATACGTCATTCCTAAAATGGCAGGCATTCAAATACTGCATCAATAAGCATGAAAGAAAAATAGTTGCATGCATGAAACAAGAAGTAATAGGAAAACCACAAAGTCTAGAAAGCTGTTTACAGTTTTCTGGGAAGTAGCCATGTAATGTGTATGGGAAACCCAGTAGAATCAAACAGCAAGGAAAATGATTTCCTGATTCACAACAGAAGTAGGATTGATTGTCTGCATTTGATGCAGCTTTCTACATGCAAATGACTCCCCTTCTTTAGCTCCTGTTCATTCTGAGGCAACTCTCCCTGTTTTTTCCCTCATACCTAGGTGGGTTCTGGTTCTAGGATGAATGGGATGTATATCATTCTACTGGATTACTCAAAGGTGCACATACCTTTCAGCTTCTGTGTAAAGCAGAAATCCTGCAAAAAACATTGTCTTCCTATTTCACACTGGATCAAAGTCTTGTCCACTGAATATACCTAGAGTCTGGTGAGGGGAGAAAAACCAACAAAACAGCAGAGAATTGCAAGCAAAGTTGATATAAAGGAACATCAGGAGACAGTCACTTTCCCTTTTTTCTGGATTTTGCAGTTGTATTTGATTGCTTCTGCACATAGAATTTTCCAGTGTGATGAGTGTGTTGAAAGTGTCAAATGTTAACCCCCAGTGCTGTCTGGAAGATCCCGTATGAGAGTGCTGTAACGTACCCATGGGCCTGCCTGGACTCAGAGCATGTATGGCAATCTCGTGGCCTAGAGCTTCCCATTTTCCTCTCACTTGTGTCCATGAAACCACTATGTGTGCCTCACACTGTGCCTGCAGCACTGCTCTTTCTCTCGCTCCTGCATATGTGGTGTAGCACCATGCTGTAAGCTTTCTGCTATCCAGGAGTTCTACATCCTTCACTGACCCAGTAGATACACCAGAATGATCCGCGGGGTCCGGACAGCCCAGATCCTGCCCCCACACTCCTGTGCTGGTGATCTGGGAGTAACTCCTCAGAGCTGTGCCCGTGTAAAACAGGTGTAGGGGGTAGCACAATTGAACTGTAAACACCCACTGCCTGCTCTGGGCACCATCACTGAGCTTTACGCCTGGTGAAGGCATTTACATCTGCACAAAGCTGGAGGGTGTCAAATACTACTATCACAACTGACCATCTGTCCACACTTCACACCCACCCTGCACAAGGGCAGGTCTCTTGGTACTGGCCGAGCCCTCCTCACTGCACATTGTACAAGGAACATTTTTTCACCGTGTTTATTTCTCGGGGATTGGTTTAGCACCATGCTGCACATTTGCCCAGAGTGCCCAGTGCCTGCTATGAAGTCCAGTTGTGCTCTTTGAGATGCTGCTCTCCTATTCAAGCTCCCTGTGTTCTTATTTCTCAAGGGAGCTATTGCCTGGCAATATTGATGGCATGGGGAGGGAGGGGTGCAGTGAGAACAGACACAATGTGCTGCTGTATTCCTTAAGATTTGCAGCCCTTTGCCTCTCCTTTCCCAAAGGCAAGAGGTACAGTTACCTGTTAATTTTAAGAAGTTTCTATCTCCATTCTGATAATCATCTAAGAAATTATGTGATTTTTATTATGGGGTGAGAAGCTGAGAAATGCAGCTACTGCTATATGGTGCCTTCTTGTAGTCACTAGAGTGATGCTAAACTCTGCCTCTTCTCTGCTTGCTTCCAGCAGCTGTTTTCAGGCCAATTTAAAGCTGCTGTATTATTTCTCCAGTCATCTTGTGTGCCTTCCCAAGTACAAATTACACCTTAGGGGAACAGTTTGTGCCAGATGTGGAAACCTGCTGGATTCTGAGGCATGGTGTAGCTCCAAAAAGGTGACATAGCAGTGAAGTATGTGCTGCTTTTCCCTGCCACAAGCATGACCTGTTTCTGCTCTGCTTCCTCCCACCCCAGGGGTTTACAGCTGCTCCAGGAGGCAGCTTCAGGGAGAGAGAAGCTGAACAGGCTGGAAGGGAGGAGAGTGCCCTATGGCTGCCTGGTAATTGGAGGTGAGCAGGAAACAGACGTGAGCCCTCTTATAGAACTCAGGGGAGAGTAGGGAAAAGCAATAACAAGGAGATGAAGAGAAGGCACATCTAGCATGGTGTGTGAGAATCTCAATCAGGATATGAGCAGGTGTGCCCAGCAGTTGGGACCAGGGACAAGTCACTGACAGCAACTCCTCTGTGGATCTGAAGCACAAAAGGCAAGAGACAAGCATGGTCATTAGGGGCGAGGCTGAGTGAGGATCCTGAAATCCAGCTTCAAGGACTGGTGGGAATGGTGGTCTGATGGGAAAAAAAACACTTGCATGCCAAGTCAGGGTTTTGTGTGAGAAGTAGGCAGGGTAGTGAGGAACTGGAAATGAGACAGTTTGAGCAGGCATATGAAGAGAGGTAAGCCAAGGGTATAGAGTACAGGGCAGGATTTTTATCCAGAGCTCAGAAGCAGTATCTGGAAGCTGACATGATCAAATGGGGAGATTTCTTTATTCCCTGGATGCTGGTGGGTTGCACTTAGGTTCCTAAAGCAATCATCAAACTCCTCAGAATTTCCAGTAGCAAAATCCAATGTTTAAACCAGTGTCTTGTCCAGGTTTTTCAGTGCTGTTTTGCCTGTGGCTGTAGTCAGGCTCAAATTCTGAAGAGGCCTTGGCCACCTCCACTTTCAAAGATGATCCATAGCCCTCATTCAGTGCTGTGTGAAGTCCTGTTCTGTCCTTGCAACACTGGTCCTCCAGAGGTTATTTTCATCCGCATGGGCTTATATACATACACTGGGTGAGACACGAGACCTAAGCCTGCAGCTAAATTGTACTGCACAGAGCCTGAGCCTTGAACCCATAAGGACTGTAAAAGAAGGTTTATCCCATTAGTACAACACCGGGATTTACAGGGTGATTTGGATAAAGCAGTCTTGCATCTGACACTTATGCACCAAGGCACATCTGTAACTGAGATTCTCACCTCCTACTCTACCTTCAAATAAAATGATAGGTCTGCATTTTCAGCTACCAAGCTAAGAACTAAATCCTGCTCCTTTCTCCTTTCTCTGCACAGTTTCTCCTGAGAAATAGAAATGTCTAGCTTATTAGTCCATAAATGTCAATGGTGAGTCTAGCAGAGTCTTCACTTGTGCCCTGCCATGGTGCCAGCTTCAGCAGCTCAGTGCCTGTGTCCACTGGGAATACTGTACCAATCTGGTATCTCTGCCATGAGTAATAAAATGAACTCAGTGTGGCAAGAATCTATGCAGGGCTCTTACTGTTACCTTACCCACTCATGCTACTCAACGCTCAGGGTTTTAAGTAATTGCCTTGCTTGATGAGCTGGTTTAGTTTTTGTTTAGGGAGTGGGGTGGTTTTACCTGGAATGTGGTAAGGTCCGGTAGCTAAATTCAATCTTTGCTTGAGTTTCCAGTGAGATCATTGAGGTAATACATGTGCTGCCTGTAGGACATTCTGGCATTTCAGGGAGGAGTCTTCAATCATACAAGAAACTGTATCTCATTGACTACCTTCCTCTTTCCAAATACACCCTTGGTTTAAGTGGCCCTAGGAACAGCCTGTACAAAGCTTTACTGTCTCTGACTTGCATCTTCAGAATTCTTTTTTTTTATTGCACAGCATTCTTGTGCACCTAATTTCAACTGGTCTAACTTCATATAGCTGATGTCTCCAAAATCATTTCAAGAGCAGCAGATGAGATCTGCCTTGTTACACAGTGCTAGATGGACATAAGCAGTAGCTAAAACAAGCATTGTCAGCAGGATGTTTCCTGAGCACGTTTTGATCATGTGGAAGTCTGGCAAACAGCATCTGTCTGGTAAATATCCCTCATTGTTTTAATTTTCAAAAGGTAGAGAATCAACCCTTGAGCCTGCTCCCCTTTTTCCCTGGAGCTCAGGACTGATCTGTACTGAAAGTTTTCATAGCAGTAGATTACAACATGATTCAATCTGTTTGGGAAAAATGTAGCAAAACTCTTTGTTTCTTTGTTTTGCTGGTTGGTTGGTTGTTGTTCTGTTTTGTTTTGAAATATATCATAGGTAATATTTGTTATTTTTAAATATTTCATATTTGCTTAATCTCTTCCACTTTTACACAGACATCAGGAAGACTTGTCAATAGTTTGTAGCTCCACAATAGGAGAAACAGTTAATGCCAGGCTCTCTCCTGCCACTGAGTGGCCTTAATGCACAATAAGATGTAGGACTAGGGCAGAAATATGGAGGATTTGATCACAGATCTAGAGTGTGTGTGGAAATAGCTGGCATGTCCATGGTGTGTTACCTGCTGGACAGCCTGTTTACCTGCATACCCCATGTACTGCCACGCAAGAATCCCCTCCAAGCTGCAGCAAGCCTCTTGCTGCCAAAATTCCGTGGTATGAGGCTGGCCTTCTCCTCTGGTATGTGGGTCTGAGCAATACCATATGTGAACGCCAAAAGGATGGATTAGGAAGAAAGGATTTCCTAAAATTTTAAGCTCTCCAGATTTAACACCACGTCAAGCAAATGCTAAAATCTCAGGTGACTCAGAGAAGAACAGTGGCAACATCTAGTGGCCGTTGAAGCTATAGGTCTGTACTGCCTGGGAATATCCTTATTCGTGTATGACACATACTTGTCCTGCTGTGCTCTTTGCTGGACATTTCTTCCATCAGGTGTGACTGTTTGGAGGTAGATATCTCAAATTTCAACCGTACTGCTTCCTGGTTTTAACCTACTGAGTCCCAGTTCATCCCTAGCCTGCTGCAGTAATCCTTCGGCTTTGCTTTGGACCATTAACCTCAGGTCTGGCTCCTCCCTGTTGCAGGTCTGTTTGTCTGGCTCCTTAGAATCACAGAATGTTAGGGGTTGAAGGGACCTCTAGAGATCATCAAGTCCAACCCCCCTGCAAAAGCAGGATCACACAGGGCATGCCCCACAGGAACACATCCAGGTTGGTTTTGAAAGTCTCCAGAGAAGGAGACTCCACAACCTCTCTGGACAGCCTGTTCTAGTGCTCCGTCACCCTCACAATAAAGAAGTTTCTCCTCATTTTGAGGTGGAACCTTCTATGCTCAAGTTTATACACATTATTCCTTGTCCTATTACTGGATGCTACAGAAAAGAGATTGGCCCCTTCTATTTGACACCCACCCTTCAGATATTTATAGGCATTAATAAGATCCCCATGTCCTTCTGACATGATGTACTGTGAGAAGAAATGACTCTTACTTGAGAAGGTTGTAGAGGTTAACAGGGAATTTAACCAGAGCCCTGAACACAACTGTCCTGCAATGTGTCAAACCATCTGGAGTGGCTCATAATCCTACTATGTCAGCTTTATTAAGATAAACAAGATGCAGTCCTAATCTGCAGCGTGTGCATCTGTAGACTTATTTCTCTGGGAGCTGTGCTTCTGGTTGGGCAGAAGCTCAGGTTTGGCATCAGCAAACATCACTGCCCCTTCGTGCATTTCCTGTCTGCAAATCAGTCAGAAATTTCCTGGGCAGCCCCAGGACCCACCTCTAGACCACTGAATAAGGAATGCCTCCTTGCAATTAATCTGAAAAACATCCACAATCTGATACCTGGACATGTGTCCAGAGTCTTCAATCTAATCCTACAGCTGACCCCAGCATCTCCTGCAGTGCTTAGGAATTGCTGCTATCTGAGAGACATGCATCTGGGAAGGGCAGTCTGCTAATGCTTGTCCTAAACTAAGCACGATGAACCTCTCAGGATCCAGAAATGGAATAGACTTTAACATGAATTGAGTTAGGGTTAGAGTCAGGATTAGGCTCGGAGCCTGAGGATACAATGGGATATATTTAATTCACTGACTGATTTGGTTTTCTGATCTCTTGGTTAAGAGTTGAATCATTCAGTGTGAATTTACATTTGGATTTACCAGAGCTGACAAACTTCCACGGATACCAGATTTCCAAGCAGAGGGTAGGGCTTAGGCTAGAGCAGGCTGAGAGGCAGGGCTGGGACAGGCCGGCTGGGAGTGGGCCATAAATTACTTCACCCTGTCAGTGAATGTTTTATAGCCTGTAGTACCGAGTTTTTGCTTGCATGGGGCTTTTTTAATGTATAGGAGGTTTAAGTCCAACTTAAGTGTTTTTTTTTCTGAAATAACCCATCCTTTTTGTACTCCTCATATTCTCTTGGCCTCGGTAATTTGTTGGTTGTGCTAAACTGCATGTGCTGTACACACAGCAGCTCCTCCTAGGTGCCAAGCAAAGAAGGTGATAAAATGTCACATGTAAAGTGCATATCACAAGTTTATTCTTCTGCACAAACAAATGGAAAGTGACTGGAAATTGGGAAGAAAAAAAAAAAAAGACAAAACAGAAAAGTAAAATACGTATTTCCATAAACAAAGATGCCAACTCTATTCTTCTGGGGTCACATCTTCCACCAGACAGAGCCCTGCTGCTGGGCTCCCATTTTCATAGCACTGATGAGTCTCTTCTAGGAAGAAGGTCTGGTAGGGCATGATGGATATTATAGCAGAAGGGGAGCATATTCTTTATGAGGGACAATCTTCACTTGCACCGTGCTCATGTCTGGCGATCAGTGACTCCTCATCACACCAGTCTCTTCCAAGGTTCTTCCTCTCAGCTGCTGCAGGGTCTGGACGTTATCTCTGGCAAATGTTCCCATATATAGAGAGAAAGCATTGATACTTCTGAAGCAAAGATAAACCCCCAGAACTGCCATGGCCGCAGTGTGTAACCTGCAGCATGCTGGAGAGGAGCGATGATACACGGATTTAAACCACAGCCCACGCAGACATCACAAATGTTTAACAAGGGGACACTGGGGCTTGGTCTACCACAGCAGCTTATAACTTAGCAGGTGGGAGCTAAAACTTGTCAAACAACTGTTTATGTCTGTGCTTGCTCAACAGCTGAGGAATTGGAAATTGGGAGAGGCTCAAGACAAGCTTATAGGGTTCAAAAGTATTCCTTGTAACCTCACCTGTGACCTTTCTAACAGGCCAGATACAATATTTTCATGAGCAGATGCTAGCAGAGCTGCTTGAAGCCAGCAGTAGTTCAGGTTTCTTCCTTATAGCTTAGCAGATGCATCTCAGTATTATTTCTCATCTCATGCTACGTAGAGCCACAGACCTTATTTGGGATATGGCAGAAGCACTGTAGGCCTCATCTGTAACACCCTCTGCTTCTGCAGATCAAGTCCTGCACAGCATAGGCTCCAGAAAAGATCAGGAGGGGCTGAAGTCCATCAAACATCTTGGCTTTGCTTCTAAACATAGCTTTGAATCAAGGATGTTAGAAGTGAAATGCAACCTCTGAATTCTTTTCCTTGCTCTGATATTTAGTATTTGTTCTCCAAGTGAACCTAACTTCTTTTCATCTCCTGCCCATTATATTATCAGAAATTATTGGCCAAATGTAGCTATTCTGGTCACATGGGTCCTGACATCTAATATTCAACAGTGTTTGGCCATCACTCTTGACTTGCATCAGTGTCTCCCAGAAATGTGGGGTAGGACCACTCAAATACTAACCACGTGCATCTCCTTCACATGCTGAAACCAGACATACCTTTTTTTTTTTTTTTCAGTGGCAAAATTAATTTCCCCAAGACACTTATACCCTGAAAGCACTTAACCTTTAGGGGCCTAAGGGAAAGGGACACAAGAGCAAGATTCAGACTTTCTGAGGTTATTTTTTCACCGCAGTATTATCTTGAGTACCCTTTCTCTGGTCCACACAACCCCTCTCTATACCTGAATTTGCTAATGCTTCCAGCCTGGGCTACCTTGTCTGTCTAAAGCTAGTGGCTAAACCCACTAGCCAGTGACAGATAGCACTCCACAAGGAGACTAGAGACAAAGCTTTTGGAGCTCTGCTAGTTCCTGAGATCTTTCCCACAGCTTCCCTAGAAAAAAAAACAGAAGACTCCTCCTTCCACATTTGGGAAGACTCACAAAGATTGAGCTGCTACAGGACACGAGATTTTTTTTTTCCCAGAAACACTGGCATTGCAATGCAGCACAGGGTGAGTGAGAAAGCAGTCACCCGAGTTAGGTTTTGTAGCATGGCTGCTCCCCTTCACCAGAGCTAATTGGATTTTTCTGATCTAAATTAATTCTCTGGTGACAACTTGTTCTAAGATGTCCCCTCTGGGGCTTTCGAGGAACAGATACAATCACCTCATCAGTTCAGGTTGGCTGCTTCTGTGTCATACAACCAAGTGCAGTCCCTCTTCTGGCTTAGCCACCCCTTTACTCATGAAATTGAGGCATTCCAAAAGGCTTTCTCTCCATCCTCCCCCATGGTTGACAGTCTTCCAAGTGAGGTGTAAGTGCTTGTCCTCCTCCCTCACCAGGATGCTCACTCTATATTTCAGGGGCCACAGGAATGTGTGCTACAAACACATGCCTCCAGAACAAGCTGAGACAGAGTGTGAAGGATTCAAAGGCAGCATTGTATATTACTTTTCTTTTTCTCTCATTCTGTCACTCCCAGTCTTGTCTGGGACTAGAGCTGCTAGCTAGGTTCTCCATCCCTCTTTTTCTTTGTAGGAGAGTACACATGTAAAACCCAGGTGCTCACAGAGAAGCACTTTAGAGCCTCCAGAAAAAAAAGTAGAGCCCCCAGCTTTCATGAAAAGAGCTACACACTGCAAGCTCCAGCTGCATGAACAAAGATTGGCTTGGACTTAGCATGAAGCCACACTAGAGCCGCGCTGCTCACACACTTCCTATCAGCCCCATCTGTATTCCTTTTTTTAATCCCCAGAAACTACAGTTCTGTGCATTCAAAGTTTGTGCCTAGTCCAGTCAGAGAAAAGCTTCTGCTTGAAGGAGAGGAGCAAGTCTAATGAGATGGAAACAAGTCTCAAACAGGACTAGGAGACCCTCATCCTGCCTCCAGTACTCATTCCTCAGGGTCTAGCAAAAGGCTGGGCAAACCCTGCCCGGGGAGGGATGGCTAGCCCCTTCCCACAGCTGGGGCATCTGATGTTTTGGAAGCCAGTGCTTCAGGAGCAGAGCTTTCTTGGTGTACTTTTGGGATCTCACTGGAAAAGTGACTGCTGCAAAAGGGGGAGCACAGGCAGAAAAAAACAAATGGTGTGCAAACCAGAGCACAGATGACATGCACACACACATGCGCAGTCCCTACTAATATCCTGAATTCTTCCTTGGGAAAGGGAACACTTTCTTCTTTATGCCTTTAGCATAGGGATTAAATCTGAGGCCAGCCTGGGACATTCAAGGAATAACCAGTCCTGTTTCCCCAGCATCACCAGCAAACTGAGCTCTGTATGTGTGTGTGAGTGAAGATCCTCAGGGACTCTCAGAGCACTTTAGTTCTTACCAAATAGACCCCAAGGATACTTAAATCATTTAGTATGAAATTCTACTTGTGACTTTCTGCTTTCCTGTCCTCTACTTCCATACTGAGAGCATCTGTAAAGGGGCTCATCACAGAGTTTTTGGTGTTTTCTGTCAGGACCCATTTCCAATACAGCCACACTTCTGTCCTAAACTAAACTAGAAAACTTTTGTGCAGATGCATATTCAACCCCCTCTCCTCTGAAAGCCAACTGTACTTTCTCCCACACAATCCTCCTTTGTACTTACAGCATCTGTATCCTGCTGCAGTGGGACTAATGCTGCAGGGCCTTCCTTCTGCCAACCAGCCACTGCCTGAGTTTAGCTTTGGCTTTGTGTATCCTCAGAAATGATACTTCCTTCTGCAATTCCTCCAGCTTGTGATAGCCCCACCAAGTCCATTCCACAGCCCTCTTTGGCAAACTGCACCCAGACCTGGTAGCCACGTTTAGGACCAGCTAGGATGACTCTCCCTTTATCCCACCCCTGGTGACTGGAGGAATGGGCACACACGGCTCCCATCCCACACAGGGCACGCTGCCCACGTGTGCATGTGCAGATACTCCCACTCACTCTGCTCCCTCGCCTACTTTCCCTTGCCCCTATGGAGGGGAGGCTGGGAGAAGTGCCCAAGGCGAAGTCCCACTTCTTTCACTCCCTGCTGAGTGTTGCTGTGTGTGCATGTGTGTGCATGTACAGCTGTGTGTGTGCATGTACAGCTGTGTGTGTGCATGTACAGGTAGGTGTGTGCATGTACAGGTGTGTGTGCATGTACAGGCGGATATGTGCATGTGCAGGTGTGTGTGTGCATGTACAGGCAGGTGTGTGCATGTACAGGTGTGTGTGCATGTACAGGCGGATATGTGCATGTGCAGGTGTGTGTGTGCATGTACAGGCAGGTGTGTGCATGTACAGGTGTGTGTGCACATACAGGCAGGTGTGTGCAGACTGGCAGGCTTGGGGAAAAGCAGTCTAATGGGGAAGCTTGGGCATCTCTGCTCTAATCTCACCCCTGACCCTTTCTTCCTTGAAAGAACTTACCCCTCAATCTCCCTCCCTGCAGGGGTGACTCAGAAGCCCTTGGGAAAGGAAAACACTATTGCTTACATGTCCTCATGTACCCCTGCCATTCACCCTCTCCAGAGGTGGGTTTTGCTGCTGCTGCAAATTCCCAGTCCCTGTCCACCACATATGTACCCTCTGTCCACATTCTCCTCCTGCTGTAGCCACAGCCAGTAAGCCTTGCCATGAAGCTGCTCATCTGAGACCAAGGAGAGGTGGGGGAGAGGGTGGTGCAGAAGGGGAGTAATTCTTTTTTTTCTCTTTTTTTCATTTGGTGTCACTCATCCCAAGATGAAAGACAAAATGAGCACTATCTCTGCAGGACCAGGGACGGGATGGGAGGGGTGCCTGCCTCAGTGGTGGCCGAAGCTTGGCCTCCACACATTGGCCTGCATCCCTGTTCTTGCTGCTGAGAATTTTGGCCTGGCCACCTGAAACCGAGAGGCTGAGGCTGGATTTGGGGAAGGCCCCTGGCCCACCTGACCAGGCTCTGGGGAGCTCTGGTATGGCTTAGGGGACAGGCTGAGCTCCACCTGAAAGGGTGCCGGTGTAGCAGGGGCAGAAGACACCATTTCTGTTCTCCACACTGGCTCATCCAACATGGTGGCCGAGCGGGGCACAAGCACAGTGGGTGCCAGGCTGCTTGAGGCTGGCATGGGAGCCGGAGTGGAGAAGCGACGAATCTCCTGGGTCTTGGCAGTTTTCACAGGGACCTGCTTGGCTGCCATGAAGGAGGAGCTAGCCTGCGGTGCTGGCTGACTAGGAGACTCCTGATTGCTGGGGCCTGGGGGATCCCCAAAACAGAACATGGCTGACTTTAGTTGATAGGGCTGGTGCCGCATTAAATCAATGACCTTGATCCCTGATTTCTGGCCAGGTGCCTTTTTCACTTTGCTCTCTGCTTTGCTAGCCTGAGATTTGCTGGCTGCCAGGGGATAGAAAGGGGAATGCATTGGGTTGTAAGCTATTGGAGGGGGAGCCCGGATGTTGGGTGAATATTTCCAGGATGAGGGTAGAGAAGGGGAAGGAGAGGGGGTCCTGGGCTTAGACTCTGGCTTCGGCGCTGTCTCCACCACAAACTTGTCCATGCGGCTCTGGCGCTTGGCAAAGAGCTCTGCCCCCTTGCCTTTAAGCTGAGGCATGTCCTGGGCCCCGTTCACCAGCCCAGCATCTTGCTGCTGAGGCTTAGGAGCTACTGGAGGTGGGGTCTTGAACTTGCGGCCAGAGGACTGCATGAAGTTGCAGGCCTCAGCACCTAGGCTGAGGAAGTCCTCCTCAGGTCCAGACTCGAAGCCTGCGCCAGGGTGATCACCTTTCGGCTTCTCGTCCAGATTCTGTACCAGAGACAGGAGCTCAGGGTTGGGTGAATTCTTCTTCTTCTCCTCAATCTTACTGAACATGGGTTTCTTGTTGCCCCGTCGGCGAGCCTCCTGCAGGATGCCTGTGCGGGGAGCCGGCACAGCAATCCTCTGCTCCCTTGAGGTTAAGGGCTCAGAAGGAGGTCGTGGCATTGCTGGTGAGACGGCAGGAGAAGGCTGCTTTGGCATGAGGGAACTGCTTATCATGTGCTGTGATGGTGCTGGACTAATATACAGAGAAGAAGAGGCCGTTCCAGGGACTCGTGGCTGGGATGCTGCAGAGGCTACCTCCCCTCCTGGCTTTGAGGGAGCTGACAGAAAGATTGAGGTGGTGGATGTTCGGGCAGTGTTGTCAGAAGGCTTAGTCTCTGGAGCACATTCTCCCCCTCTTGGCTGTGACTCCAGTGGTGGTGTTGGCCTTGCTGGTGCAGGAATATAGAGAGATGTGGAAGAGCTGACTGGACCATGGTGTGTTGGCACTGGTGCATTGGCAGGTGTTCCTGGAGCCAGAGGTGAGAATGGGGGATCCACTGTGCTTTGCCCACCTGGACTTTCACTAGTTTTTTTGGGTGCAGATGGCCTGAAGATGACAGAGGATGTTGCTGGACGTTGTCCAGAAAAGCCAGGAGTAAAGGGCCGTGCAGACCTGTTGAACATGCTTGTTGAGTTTGCAGAGAAGGGGTCAGGAGTGCTTGGGGGAGGTGGGAAGAAAGTTGGGCTAGGGGGAGCCAGGAGCTGAGTGGGGAGGGTGGCTGGCTGCTTGCTGGGCACTTGAACACCTTCCAGGTGGATGCTGAGGGGCACACTGTCTGTCTTCTGTGGCACAGGCATATCTCCGTTCACTGTGTCCTGCTGCGTCTGGGCAGCTGGGGCAAGCTGAGGGCTCTTCTGTGCCAGGACTTTCTCAACTGTGTACTTGCCAGCCCGTTCCCTCTGCTGCTCAAATAATCGTGCTCCTTTACCTGAGGCCTCACTCAAACCTTTTTGCTTCTCTTCCTTCTGTTCAGAGTCAGACTTGGACTTTTCAATGTCCAAGTAAGTGTTGTCCCAGTCTGAGTGATTAGTTAGGCTTCGGGCATCAGAGAAACCTTCCTCATCAAATTCAGACTCACTGGTTGGAAAAACTCCGTCTTCCTCCTCGCAGGAGCGATCTTCGTCGACACTCCCAAAGCTTACCAATGTATATTTCTTAGCCCTCTGCCTGCGCTTCTTGAACATCAACACCCCCTTAGAGTGGGGGTTGGGTGCATCGGTCAGCAGGGATGCAATGGTTCTGCACTTGGTTTTGGCTTCTTTCACGTTCTTCTCTTGGATGCTCTCGTGGCGGTGGAGCTCTGCAAGAGACAGAAAGAGGCAAGCTCAGAGCTCAGCGAAAGGCCAGGTGGGCAAAGATGGACAGTGATATGGTTACAGGTATTTCAGTGCTCATACCAGGGAACACATTGTCACCCCATGCCCTTCTTTCCTACCTTTGCTGACAGTGTCTTTAGGAACTGCTGACAGAAACTCAGGTGCTGTTTTCTCTTCCCCTGCACACATAATAGAAGTCCATGCAGCTGTGGCAAGGGAAGTCCCCCCACTCTGATGGCCAGTCTTTGTTTCCTTGTCAGACATGGGATTTCCCATCTCTGCAGCATGTGGCCAAGAGTCCAAGGCTGTATCTTACAGGTGCCCTTGCTCCTGGGAATTTTTTCCATTTACTTACCACCCAGAAGGTGGAGCCCTGCTTTTTGTAGAGCTTCTTCCTACCATACAGAGGATTCCCAGGAGCAAGAAATCTCTCTGGCTCTGGGAGTTTGGGAAGAAGCCACTGCTACTGTCAGCACCCAGGTGCGTGTGCAATGAAAGATGCTCTGCAGGCACAGCCAGGCTTCTCCTGCTCTGGGCCCTGAAGTGCCAGCTACAGAGTGAGAGTGTCTTGCAGCAGCATTCTGTGCTGCTGTCTGCAGCAGCCCTGCAACAGCAGGAGGCATGTTTTCACTCTTGCTGTAGTCCCATGCCTGCTCCTCATGCCCAGCAAGCAAGAAGAGCTTTTATTCCTGAGACACCCAGATCCCCACAATGGGTCAGCCAGGCCAGAAGGAATCTACTTGGAAAACCCAACACCTGCTGAGACACTGGCATGAAAGTGTGGGATAATAATTTTCCACTGTTCTGCCAGCCCAGTGATCAGTAAATCCCCAGGGGGAACGCTGCGTTCTCTGTCTTGCAAGCAGAGAAAGCAGGGGACAAAAAAGATTCAATAGTAAAACCAAACTTAGCTGCCCTAAGGGAAGTATGGACTTGACTTGAATCAGTGTTCAAGTGACAGAAATCAGTGTGAATCCTGCATAGGAAAAAACCCCACATATCTAAACCATAGACTCATTTCTGATTTCTTTAATGTCATCCTTTTTCTACTCCCATTGTCTTTTTCACATTATGATGGTACAGGTGAAACGTCCATCCACTGCCCTCATCTAATAATATGTAAAAAAATCTGTAGCCCCTCATTCAGCCCTGACATTCTCAAGAAAGAGGTACAAAATTATGCCCTGCTGAAGNGAGAGGAGAGGAGAGGAGAGTTGATTTGCAGGCAGTGCTGGGGAATGGTGTTAGCTCAAGAAAGGATGGAAGCTGCTCAGTCCTCTCAGGACTTCTGACCATTTTATCACAGAGCATTCATTCAGTGGGAACCTGCTAATGTGGCAACGTTACCTGCAGTGGGGGACAGGGAGCTTAGCTAAGAAGCATGCAATTTTCCTGAGGGCTGTAGATGTCCCCCCAAACCTGGCTAGGCTGCACAGTTGTGGGCAGGTGTCATCATTCCATCCTGCACCAGTGTAACCACAGCAGAAAGATTCCCTGTCTTACCCCATGCTGAAAATAAGGTGTTGATTTGCAGAGCAGTCATCCTTCCAGGAAGCTTAAGACAAATAGAAGGAAAGACTTTTCTCAAGGTTTTCAGCTGTTTCATAGCACGTGCTGCTATTTTGGGATTTCAGCAAGAGGGCTTCTGCGGTTTGAGATCACTTCATGTGGATGCATAGTCCATTCCTCCCATTTGCACCCAGAAAACTGGAAACAGCAAAATCAGTCTGGAAAAAAATGACTCATTGTTTGTACTTGCATTTGCAAAGTGAAGGCGCTTTGCAAAATTTTCCTTACTGAATGACTCCACCTTGCTGATGCTGGGCTGAAGTAGTGTCCAGACTTCTGTGGAGACTCAGTGCTTTTCAGGCCAGTCATAGATTTGTGTTCAAAGACCTTGCTTTGTGTGATAGAAATGAGCTACAGTCCCTAAAGGTCAGTCGATTCCACTTAGAAACCTGCATACACATGTCTCTGGGGGCTGTTCACAATGGAGGAAAAAGATTTCTTTCTTGCTACAAGCATCCTTGCTACAGCTACTACACCTCACCTGGCTCATATTTTGAGTCTGAATTTACAAGGAGCAAAATCGGCACTACAGAATCCAAGTCAAGTGTAGAATATGTAAACCCTGGACCCTAAGTGACTCACAGGAGGATTTCTGGCACCGGGAGCTAACAGCTAGGGAGCTACACGATCCAAAGAGAGTGTCTGTGCAGCCCCTTCTGACAGCAAAGTGCCATGAAAGCACTCAATTCTGGAGTCTGGGCTAGCAAACCCTCAGAGAAAATGTAACTTGGCTCCACCAGCTCTTGGTCTTGTCTCAGCATTAGCATCAATGTACAGTTTACCTAGAAAGTTGCTCTGATGTGTCCTGTCCTCTGAAGCAGCTGGCAAGGCCTTCCAGGACCTGCTATTCAGGCCCCTCTTCTCTTCTTCCTACCCTCCTCCTCCTCCAAGCTAAATTATACCAGTCCTCCCAATAAAAAAATGATTGTACTATTCAAGCTACAATCTCCTGTAACAGTTTTAAGAAAAAAGGAAAATAAATCTTCCTGAGATGACTTGATGAAGGTAAAGAGTGAGAGTGAAATCAGAATAGGAAAAAGAATAGGGGAAGGAAAGGAAAGGAAAGGAAAGGAAAGGAAAGGGAGAAGAGAAGAGTATGAAAGAGGAAAAGTAAATAAAATAAAATAAAAAAAAAAAGAAAAGAGGAAAAAAATAGTAAGGAGGAGACATCTGTACCTGCATAAGGCTGATCCAAGCTTGAGAAGGCAGAGTCCAGACCTGGAGAGCTGGGCATGTCATAAAGCCCGTTTAATTCACAACTCCCCATAAAAAGAGCAAGGCAATGAGAGAGAAGCAAAGCAGTTCACTGCTGGAGCAGAACCAAAACTCTGAGGTGTCCAAGCCCTTTGCTATCAGCTCCACAAGCCTTTTAAAGCCTCTCTTTTGTCTCGTAGGCATTGCTGCTGAAAGCCATGAGGTCACTTTGTCTATTTTTGTCTTCTTAGCTTCATCACTGGGCAGTGTGATGGACATTGTCACCTGGCACTTAAACACCCTCCGTCTTTCCCCCACTTCTACTCCCTGTGAGGATAAAGTCTTCTTTTTTAAGATAAGAAAATATACTCTATGCTCTCATTGTTTCTGTAGAGCAAGCTTCAGGGTAGTGTTTCCAATGCCTCAATGTCCATCATTGCTGTGCTGAAGAGCCCTTCAAAGACATGAGTCTACGACAGTGCTCATGGGCAGGCAGAGAAACCCACCCAGGAGGAAAGCAACTTTCCATGTCTGTAACACTCAGAAAGCACCCAGCTCTGGGTAAACGTAAGGATGCAAAGAAAGAAAGGCTCTCTTTTCCTGTGTTTATCAATTTCCTTCCATGTCTGAGGAGAACCAGTCCATGACACAGTTTTCTTTTGTGTACCAGGCATGAGAAAAGATTTAACAGAGGAGCATTAGGATCCCGGGTACCTGCAGTGAAGCACCTTAGTTTAATTAAGGTGGCAGAGGCTGTTTCCTCCACCACTGAAGAGTGTGGCAGCAGCCAGGATGGGTGGCAGAGCGTATGAAGAGCAAGGAGCGGTGTTTTGGCAGCACCATTCAGAGCTCCAGTGCTGGAGACTGAGAGGTGTTGAAAGATGAGACGCTGATAGTGAGGACCGGGGTGGAGGGAAGGAAAGAAACAGAGGGTGCCGGGAGTCTCTAAGTCTCCTCCGTTGTGGCCTGCTCAGCATCTCCTCACACTGCAGCTGGGCTACTCTTACTGTCTTCTTTCTATACACCAGCAATAGTTCCTGCGATCCATCACAGGATCACAGNTAGCACCACTGTAGCCAAGGACTCAGGCAGACCATCTCCAGTGTTACTCAGTCTAGAAAAATGGAGGTCTGACCATTCCTCCCGAAATCCAGCAGCCACCGCTGCGTGCCAGCGACAACTTCCACTGGCAGTGTTGCTGTAAGAGCTTCTACATGGGGAGCAAGAGCAAGAGCTCTTCTGTCATGCCGTGTGTAGAAGATCTTACAGCAAGAGCAGTGAAAGTGGTTCAGTCTCTTCTCTGATGAATATGTACACACACAGGGACACAGTCTCTTTGGGAAAACCTTGCAGAATCTAATACATATCCTATGCAATTGGAAATGCAAATACAGCCCAACAGTACAGAAAAAAACTCTATTAAGAACATTCAAATGGAATAGATAAAAGAGTAAATGGAAAGGTTATAAAGCTCTCTTAAATTCTGCTGGTGTGGTGGATAATTTCTATAGAAAACTTTTTGTTAACTTTTAAAGCACTTGTTCCCACTGAATTCTGCTGGAAAAATCTACAAAAATGAGACATTTCTATTAAGCCCACAAAGATTTTTCCATGCACTTAATTTAACTAAATTTCACTGAAGTTAAATTAATTACATTACTAATTACAGTAAAGAGAAGTGTAAAATATATAAATCTTTTCAAGATCAGAAAGCATTTTAATGTATGCTCAAGAAAACTACTGAACAAGCAAGCTTACACGATGTCAGATGCTGATCATGGTCACTAGGAAACAAACAATGGTAAATTTTATTGCCAAAGACCAAATTCTAGAAAAGCCATTACTGTAGAAGATAAGCATGCTGCTAATTCCAGAAAGAAAGAGCCTGTTCCTCTGTGATGAAATACTACTTGTCTACTATTTTTTTCACATGGGATCAACCAGAATTTTGTTCTTCCAGCTATTTATGTTAGACAAGGTCATTTTTCCATGGCTAATGTTGCAGATATCTCAGTAAGTCATTAGAGGCTACAGACATCTCATGCTTTTCATACCTGGAGTCCTTTCAAAGTAAGATTTGGATAGGTTATATTTGCCTTCTAAGCATTTCCCCGTTGAAAAGCTTCAAACCTTTCAAGCTTCGACCAATGTTTGAATTGCAAACAGTAAAGCAGATGAATAAATATTCTCTTAGATAAAATAAACTAAATAAAATAAACTCTTGGAAAAGAAAACATATATCTCAATCTTGGATATTTGCACACTTCCATCACATAATCTGTGCATAATATAAAAAAAGATAGGGCTTCAGCTCCAGTTTAAGATGCTACAGGAAAAGGCTTCAGTCCTGCTCAAGTCTGCAACACTTAAGCGTGGATCTGAGGTTAAATACATAGTTAAGGACATATCAAACTACTATTTCTTCTTAAATATCTAATAATTTTAAGAGTTCCAGTGAGACACTGCCCCACTGCAGTCTCCTAGTTTTAGAAAAACAGAAATCAAACTTCTCTGAAAAACATGGGAAAAGACATGACAAATGATTTTGTAGATTTTTGACCATTCTTAGCCATTTTGCAACTCCCACCCTGCTACTGGGCAGAGAAGGTGCAGCAACATTGCTCTCTGTGGCTGCAACGGATTAGTCTCGTGGTATCCTGTTGGAGATTTGAATAGCTTTTCACTCATAAAAATCTCCCTCAGCTAAGTGAGAGTTTGCCTTTCTTCCTGAGCTGGATGGAAATGTGTCCTTGATGCAAAAGGTAGCACACACAGCCAGCTTTCCTGTGCTGACAGCACACATTCAGACCCTGGATATTCCCTACATAGTCTTCTGCGACGTGACTGCCAAAGGAGAGCTTGCTTTTGCCAGGACAGCACCTGTTAAATGCACTAGTAATCTGTCTTTTGCAGTTTTAACCCTATTTCCTAAGAAAGGTTTATGCAGTCATGTTGCATGTCTTTATCTGATTCATGTTAAAAGCTTTTGAGCCCATCTGCTAATTTGAAAAGTCTGAAGTCACAAAGATACAATGCTCCTACAAGTTTACATCCAGATAGGTGTCAGGACAGAGGAGACAGACCCCACCACAGGAAGCAGGAATCCTGAATGCAGTCTTAATTAGGCACAAAAAACTGAAGAACACACACACCAGAGAGATTACCAGTTCTCATTTGGGATGTGAGAGACATCAGACATATTTACATTTTACTAGACATGATAGAACGAGATATTAAATACAAGACATAAATTAAAAGGATGACAAGATCTGTTAATACTGCTGCTTAAAAAATTGCTTGATGTCTGACAGCAAGATACCCCTGATACATCTTCTCTTTGTCCTTCAGTGTTTCCAGCATCCACTCTCTAGCAATACAGACAAGTATATGCTCACTATCTGTGTCTGTGGACTTGATGGATCTTGCAGCACTTGCCATATATTCTTGTTATCCAATTGATTTAAGTCCTTTTCTGCAATTAGTCAAGCTCCTACTACATTTAAAAATCCAGCCTTTCGCAAGACAACTGAATACTTCCCATGCCCTATGTCATCTGCTGATCAGTACACAGCAATCTCTGCTGAATCCTCAGGCCACCCGTTAAAAATGTTATTACTGCCATTTCCTATTACTGCTTGCTAGGTGCAACATGCTCCAGAGAAAAGAAAAAATAAAACCCAACCATATTTAAATAGCTTCACTACCAGGAATTTGCAGTTGAAAAAGCGGATAGGAAGACAATAGTGATGTACCTGGAGTAACCTGTACTTTTGAGCTCCTCAATCCAGGTAACTCACCTCCCTTCCCCGTGTCCCTCACACACCTGCGTTTCTGTGGGAGGAAGGATCAGAGAAAAGCTGCAAGGTGTTCCAGACAGGTCCTAGTTCTGAACAGTAGCAGTTTCAGGGCTGAGTTGTGCCCCACAGCAGATACTGCCTGTTCTGTCTAGATGCAGCCAGAGGACAAGATCCACTGACAGAAGAGAGGAGGGTTGTGATTTTTAATAATCTGTCTCCTCGCCAGTCATATAACATTGAGGTGGAGAGGGCATTTGATTGACATATGTTAGTGTTTAAAGCTCTGTGGTGAAAATATAGAGGTAGTCCTGTTAGATTCAGAAGCCCAGTGAAACACTACTACCAACTTAGCCAGTTAGCTAATCTGACATCATGAGCCATTAATAGTTATGTTTTCTGTTCTATTCTTAGCCAATTGTGCAGTCACCTTACAGTAGTCCTATCTCATCCATATTTCTCTCGTTGAAAAAGTCATGTGGAAACATATCAGATATCTTACCAAAGCCAACATATACTGTGTCCACCTTATTTCTTCAGCCACAAAATCTTACCTTACTGAACAGATCAAAGACTACTTCTTGTTCTAGCTTTTATTAGTCCATGTTGTTTCTACTGATCATTTTGTTTTCCACGAAGTGTGCTCAAAAAACCTACTTTGTTCACCTACCTGAAGCTAAACATGTAATTTATTTATTTTTTCTTATCCCCAGAGTGTTACTATAAGAAAGGTGCTACTCTTGGTCTTTTTCCCTGAGACCCTTCCCATTATTCCAGAGTATTTATCGAGGACTGAGGACCATTCTGATACAGTTTTCACTAATTCCTTACATTTACCTCTACAGAGAATATGATTTGGCTGGGTCCTTTCAGTATAATCAATGTATCAAGATGTGATGGATCTGCTCACACCAATTCATGCTCCTATTTCTTTTATACAAGGGGCTACATTCTTGGTTAACAGAAGCAGTAGATACATTGACACCAATTTCACAACAAACTGATGGATTTAAATGAAACTGAAGAACAATTATTTGTCAGGTTGACAGTTTTCTCCTCCCTAGCTATAATTTTCTCTCATTTTTGTTGAGTCAATAACTTTGTTGTTTAATTACCCCTTGTCAAAGTCCCTTTATGCCTCAGCCTTTTATGCCTCTCCCTCCCCCATCACTATCACTGAGTCTCATTTCAGTGTTGCCTCTGAGCAGACTTGTCCCAACCTTGCACCAAGTCCCATATCACTTTCAGAACTGATGGCAACAACATTGGACAGGGAGAGGGATTCCCGTTCCCTGTTTCCATTACAATTTCTTTCAACTCAGCTGTCAACGTCCTGGGGTTATACATACATTTCTTTCAGTATGATTATTGCCTAATCACCTTGAGATCTGAAATACTGGCAAATTTTGGCTTAATTGTTCCATATCAGCCTTACACATCCTAAGTCACTCCAGAAGTGTATGTGCAAGGACAGGCTGTGGTAACTTCATGCACGTTACAGTATATTCTGAAAAGTCACTACCTGAGCTCTGCAAGGATCATGGAAGTGTGAGTTCAGACAAGAACTGCTGACAGTGTTTCACCAGCAGCAGGATGATGAATGACCTCCGACCATGTCTGAGGAACTGTGACCCACAGTCAGAAAATAATAACATAGCGAAGTATTGTCTGAGTAACAGACAAATAGCTTAAAAAAGATGCTCAATATGGTATTTCATACAGTGGAAATACTGGGACAAAAGAGAGTATATAACTTTTAATTTCAGGGATCACATACAGCTTTCCTCCAAACATCTTCAAATAATAAGGATCTTTTCCCTCCAGAGAATATCATATGCAGCTAGATTTATCCTGAGCTAACACAAGTTCAGCTAAATCCATGTGTCTGTCAGGCTCTGGGGCAGCAGGGTAGCAGTGAGGTACAAAGGTGAAGCAGAGCAGAGCTACCAGCCTTACTTCCAGTGCTGCAACCCACAGCACCCACATTGCAATGCTGGACAAGAGTGATGCCTGAGGGAACAATGCTGGAAGACAGTAAGAATGCCTGAGGAGGATGGCTGATTACTTGTGACAATAGCTGACGTGGCTCAAAAAAGAAGGAAAAATTCATCCACACTAGCCAAGACGAACAACACTGTTTTATAATCTCTGTCTTCTGCCCAAACAGTTAATACATCAGCCTGGAAAGATCACCTCTCTGCTCTTGACAGAAGAACATAAACCAAAGGCATAAGCTCAAATGCGATTCTCAAGCCTAAAACTGGAGGAAGAGGGCTCCAGATGCACAGTGTTTATCTCACTGTGGTCTTCTTTAATAAATGCCTTCCAGGGTGCAGAGAATTCAAAACTGAATGTTACTTATTAAGTGAGATATTCTTAAGCAAAGGCATACGACTAGGCTGCATACACCAGTGTATGTAAGTTGATTTCCCAACTGGAGGCAATTTCCAATTTAATGCATGCTGAAGTGAGATCAGACTCGCCATTTGTGATTGAACTATGGAGGCTGTTGTTCTTGTTTTCCTAGTGGTTTGCTGCTTACTGAGTAACAAGGGCCAAGGGTTATTCAGCATTGCTTCATACTGCTAGGAACAGGCTTCCTGTAAGATCAATCGTTCAGACAATTAATTTTAATCTCCTGGTCTGAGCAGAATGCTCTTTAATGCTACTTTAAAGCAAGCAGGATGGGGACAGTTGATTACTACCCTAAACCTTTTGGTCTTCCAGACTGCAGTGAATCGCCAAACCAGTAAGCCAGCCTAACAGCCATGTAACTGCGACCATTAGACTCAACTGTCAAAGCTGAAAGCCAGGTAGAAAATGTGATGCAGTAAGTTCAAATTGCCACTGAGGTGGCACACTTTATCTTGTTCACAGCTCCTGTGACCTATACTGATTGTAACAGGCTGATAGATGGCTTGCTGCACTCTCTCTGCAGAGAAATGTGACTGCGGTCGCTCTTAGAAGAGGTAATCTGCATGACCCTCCAGTGAATAGGCCACTTATTTATAAGCATCCTATCTCGTCAAGTGATGCTGCTGTACATCCGCTTTAAACAAGAAGGATTTCCTTTTCTGATATGGAATGTATTAACTTTGATGACTCTGCACAGGCAGCTAGGCCCATATAAAGCAGAGGAGGAAATTTCCCCACCCAGTTTTCCCTCCCTTCCCCTACCATACATGGAGAGGCTCTTGAGTCTTAGCAACTAAAAATAGTCCAGTGGATAAGTTTAAATTGAGATATTTTGAAGCACTTCTAGCACTGACACAAATTCCTACGGCGTGATAGCAAGTTAGGACTAGATTGTTGTCCTGGTATGTCTGTCTTCTTCTAGCAACTGGTATTTGCAGTTGTGAGAAAGCCTGAGCCCATTGTCCATTGGAGAAGATTTAGGATGGGGGTGGAAAACCAGTGCACCTTAGAGAGCATAGGTAGTTGAGAAGAAGCAGCCTTGGCTACAGATGGATCCTGGGCCTCTGAGGTTGGGCTGAGCAGAGGAAGACACCGCAGAAGCTATGGGGAACTAAAGAACCCCACTAGCAATGGCATGTGACAACTACAGTCTGATTCTCCCTGCCACAAGCTCCTACTTTCCACTAACCTCCCGAAACTCATTCAGATTCTTTTATTTCTCTTTTCTGTCTTGTTATCACTTCCTTTCCTTCTGCACTGTCCAAGCAGCACAGAAATCATCTCAGGAAGGCATGTGTCTTTGCCTTTTGCAGTGATGACGAACTGAGGACCTAAAGATCTTGTTTCCCCTGGGATTAACCACCTCTTTAAAGACAGCAAGTTACTCTTTTAGTGGGACGGAAATTAAATTGTACTTTTTTTCCTCAGATTAGGCAAAATATTGACCATTCACAAGCACAACCTCCTGTGTTACAGCAGGTGTTGGACAGCAGTGTCACCTCCAGCAGTTGTCACATGATTTGTATCCTCTTAGCAAAGGCAAGGAAAGCAGCTGTTGGTGGAATTGCAGGAGTTGGTGGAATTGCAAAATTGCAGGAGTTGGTGGAATTGCAAAAAAAACCCCAAACCATGTACTGGAGATATGTCAGTCAGGTTAATATTAAAAGAAAATGAATCGGTAACAATCAGAGCATAAAGACTGATCACTCGTCATGGTGAGACTAGCAAAGATGGTGGGAGAATATGGGAAGCATTTCCTTGTTTCATTGATGACCGTGAGGACAGTATAGAGTTAGCCCAGCCCAGATTTGCTAACAGAAGTGAAAGAAAATCACACCTATGATCTGGAAACTCAGGGCTCTGGATAGCATGCAGTGAGGACAAAAGTCTACAAAAGCTGTAGAGACAGAAAATAAAGAGCAGAGCTACAGATCTTAAGTTTGAGAAAACCCAAGAGCTGACAGTCAGCAGGAGTTTGACTGGGATCCTTGCCGGGCAACAGAGCTGTGAAGAATGTCCGTTGCTACTCAGTGGTGTGCAAAAGAATTATTACTTATCTCTGTTCTTGTACAGTGTTTTCAATCATACATCTGGAAATCTAATATTCATCTAGAAATACTATACCTGCAGTTCTGCTTGCTTGAGGTGTGGGGATAGGTGGAAAAAGGAGAAAGTCTCCACGGTGTGAAAATGACAGTGAAAAGTTGGAAAGAATGAATACAAAGGGAAAGAGAAATACCCCCCAAACCGGAGAAATTACCAGAGCAGGCGTGAGAAGGGAGTACATTCTAGAACAAAAAGGTGAGAAACCATCTGGATGACAGTCCCAACAATCCAAAAAGGGGTTTTTCACATTCTTATGGTACAGGGTCCCACTCCATTAGGAGAAGGCCACGCCAGGGCAAGGAGGGCGTGCCGAGGAGGTGCACTGGGCATATACTTAGATAGGTAGTGCTCCAAAAGGCAGGCATCTCATTAGGTGGTCAGAATGGTGCTTAAATGTTTACTGCATATATATCAAGCCCCAGGCTCCCATGACTGGTCATCCAAGTCACCTGCTGCAGTTAACTCAAGATCATAAAATCTTGCTTAGCTTCTAAATCATGAGCTTGATTTTGCATTCCTGTTTAGCAGAACCCAGTAGCCTCTGTATTCCAGAGCAGGCTACTGTGCTGTGGGCATTGTAAGGAAAGGCATGGAAACAGAGGTTTAAACTCTGTTGGCTCAGTGGGAGCCAGGAGCAGCTGTAGGAGCTGAACCAATGCAAGCCCAAACATCCTTGCCATGGCTGCATCTTCCTGGCAAGCGATGCTGTGCCATGTGCCTTCTGCACCAATAGCTTCTCTGCAGGCAGCCTCCCTGACAAGCCAGGACAGTTTAGTAGTCCCACATCCTCCTGTGTAAGGTGCACCAGGTGTAGGTGCTCCTCAGCTCTGTTCACCAGATGATGAACACTTTCCATCCCTCTTCCTTCCTTGCTTCCTTCCTTCACAGTTACTGGCTGATGATCATGACTTTTAATGACTGCTGTGCTTCAGCGTGTTCAGGATATGGAGTTTTGCCTTCACATTTACTGCTAAGATTACCTACCCAAGAAAAGGCCAAGCTGTCCATGTGAGTTGCCATCCATGGCAGAGTAACTCATTACATAAGGATACCCATGGCCAAACATAAACTAGAAGGGGGGTGAGCGGTGGAGGAGTAATAGGAGAATAAAATATTATCTCAGTCTGCAGTGCTTCTGGGAACCCTACCTCTAGCTGGCAATAGAGTTGCATCATCTTCTGCCATGGGATATTATTTTGCCATCAGAAATGTTCTGCATTAAATACATGGCTTTCCTGTGAGCCTTCTGCACTGACACTGTCCATGAAAGTAAGGCTTGGTATAAAGCAGTCGCTCATCCACTGCTGGAGCTATCAGGTGGCAGGGAGCAGCTGAACATGCCTTTCTCGACATTCACCTCATGCTTGCACATTATTCAAAGGGGGAAAAAAATAGCTTCATCCTCAGGGAGGCTGAAATTGGTACTTTATTTGCTGTCCTAAGGAAAGTGAGTGCTAAACCCCAGGAAGAAATAGTACAAAGCGTCAGGTCAGTTGTACTGCCAGGAGGGCCAGACATAGGGGACCCAACGGAGTCTGTCTTCTCAACACAGGGCAGAGTAGTACAGCAGTGCCCTGCCTAATGGAAGCAGCCTGGATTTGAAAGTTACCTCTGTAGGATCCCTCAGGCAGAATAGATAAAGGAATGTTTAGTCCAAGGAAAAGAGAAAAGAGAGGCTTAACAGTTGCCTTGTGATATTATCTGGCCTGGGGAAAAATGTCTGGCACTTGGAGCAGAGAATCAGAAGTTACATTCTGTGTGCTTTATTTCTGATTCGCTCCAGACACTTTGCAGTGTCTCCATTTCCCATTCTGTCCCCCAGCTAAGTCACTTTTAAGAAAACTGCTTTATTTCTAGGCTCAGAGAAGTGTCAATCATATTGTACACCGAGGTCCTTACATGAAAACAAGTTTTTGATTACCTTGTTTTTAATATTATTGGATAGATCGCAACTATGAGATCAGGTAACATCTTGTTCTGCCTTCGTGTTGGGGTTTGAAATACTCCACGTGTAGCAGAAACCAGGAAAGATATTCACAATTAAGGTCACTTCAGGTCCATCATTCATGTATCACACTACATTTTTCAGTACATTTCTACCCGGAAAGGTTTTCACTAGTAGGGAAGCACTACAAGGAACTGTTCCAACAGCTGATTTACCAGCTCTCACCTGTCCTTTCTGACAGCCCTCCACTACCAATATCTGAAAGTGGTAGATTCTACCAGAGCTCACCAACTGCTACCAGACATGGACACTCTTGCTGGAGTAAGTGCCTGCATCCTCTGAAAGCCGATGTAGACAAGGCCCTCCCTGAGACTGACAGGGTGAGAGAAATAGATGAGCTACTGAAAATATTCCTTTAGGGTTATGCTGACTGAAAATTCCCTCTACTCAGTCCTTAATTGTGTGTAATACCACATTACCACATGCCTCTGTACCCATGGAGAGCTGAGATGAACGAGGTGCTCCTCGGGAGCTGCTCAGAATTAGCACCCTGTGCTTGGACACACAAATAGCAAACTGAGCAAACTGCGCTGCTGTAAGATCTCTGAAAGGCTAGGGCTGGAAAATTGAACCCTCAACTCCTTTCCTGACACTTAAAATTTCCTGAGTCTTCTTCAGCTCAACATGTTGACGAAACCAATGTTGAAGAAACCAATTACAAATTCTTTATTGTGAGGGTGGTGAGGCACTGGAATGGGTTGCCCAGAGAAGTTGGGGACACCCTCTCCCTGGAAGTGCTCAAGGCCAGTTTGGATGGGATTTGAACAACCTGGCACAGTGAGAGGCATCCCTGCCCATGGCAGGGACACAGGAACTAGATGATGATATTTAAGGTCCCTTCCAGCTCAAACCATTCTATGATTCTATGGCCTCCAACCTGTATCCAGCACATAGAGGTGCTAGAACACAGCTGGTTGTATGGCTCTAGCATTTATGAGTGAATCCCAGACCCCAGATCCTTTCTCTCATCTGTTCCTTGGGACATTCTGCATCAGGTAGACCCCAGTGCCAATAGTCCCAGGAAGGACTCAGGAAGCCTCAGTCCCTGCATGTCTGACTTGACTCTGCTTCCTCCCAGGCTAGAGGAGCTAACCCACTTGACATTTGCAGGAATTAGGCTTTTGGAAAATCCAGCATAGAAAGAGGGCATGGGTGAGTGTCAGGGTGCAGAGGACTTACTGGCCTGCTTGGCTTTCTCTGCGTACGAGGTGGTTAGGTCTTCATCGATCGGGTGCTCCACTGGTCCCACCATGGGGATGAGATGGCGTTCTGCTCGGATAGCCTTGGTGGAATGGGGCAGTAGCATCGCCTCTGGAGAAGATTCCCGTCCTTCTGTTGATGGTGGCTGCAACTGTCCATCACTCTCCGAGAACGGAGTGCCTGTGCGGCTGTCAGGTGGGCAGACAATCTCCCTCTTGGCCACCCCACCAGAGGTGGCCACCTCTGCTCCTCCCTGTGCAGAAGCCTCCGGCATGCTCTCGTAGCCACTCTGTTCGGACAGGGACACCTCATCCTGAGGTGCATCCACCTTGCTAGTGGTGCTGTCGGGCGGGGAGCGTGGGCTCTTCTTACGAGCCCGGCGGTGCTTCTCCTGGGCCACGTTGTCAGCATCACTGTCTGTCTCACCATAGTAGGCCTCACTATCTGGTGGGGAGGTGAGGCTCTCCAGGTGCCTCTGTGACCTCCGTGGCTGCGAGGACTGTGTAGTGGTCAGGGCTCCTGCTGGTTCAGGGCCGAGTAGCTGCGCTGGGGGGCTGAGTGGAGATGGTGGGGAGAGCACTCGCTGCGCTGGAGAAGGAGAGTGCTGGAGACGTGGACCAGTCTGGTCGCCACCAACTATCCTGTGGAAAGAAGGAAAAGCAGCAAGTGAGGTCTGGCTGGTGAGGTTGAGCTGAAAGGAAACCCCCACATGTGAGAGAGCAGTAACCACTGAGATGGTCTTTCAGGTGTCTTTCAGGTGATGCAGACCTGGAGTGCAGACAGCTCATCTCTGACATCAGCTATGTGCTCTCATCCTGATTTTCTGCTTCATGACTGTGCAAACCAGGTGTGAAACACTTGAAAATCAGGATGCCCTGAGAATGTAAAAATCTACTGAGCCGGCTTAATCAGCTCCCCAGGCATTGCTCCTGGTGAGGTAAATTCCTGCATAGGAAACATTCCCCGGGGACACTGGGACATTGCCCCTACAGCCTGCCACTTGCCAGGGTGCATGGGCGATGCCCAAGCCACCACGCTGCACTCCAGCTGCTCTGCAACTGGTACTGCACTGTGGAGCTCTGTCAGCTCTGCAGAACCCAGCACCATGGAACTACTTTCCTTCAGAGTGGGATCCAAACAAAGCAGTTGGCGATGTTTGTTTGTCCTGACCTTTGTTTGGGAGTAAGTAGCAAGTACCTAGGAAAAAAAAAGGCCCGAGTGGTTTTTTGGGGTAGGACTCATGCTGTGGTAGGAGTCCACCATGATGTGTGGCCTGGTCTTTGTGGGATTGCTTCGCAAGCTAGCTGCTAGTGCCTGGGTGTTGATAACTGTACTGCAGTTGTGCCAGTAAGTCCCAGTAAGTCCCATCCATGGTGGCTTACTGGACTCCCATAGCAACTTCTAGCCTGTAAGTCAGCTGGAAGGATGACTGAAGTAGGAGCAGGGCAGACTAGGGCAGTCAGCCCCATTGCACACTGCCGGAGGGGTGGAGAACTGCCTGTGCTCATGGGAAAAGAGCCATCTCAGTCCTCCTTCACCTCAAGAGTGAGTCTGGATTTCAGTAGAAGTTTGAGTCCAGACCACACAGATGGGGTAGGGAACTTTTTCCTTTCCTTGCCAGAGTCTCCAGGGCTTGTTGGAGTTATAAAGGAGCCCTAAGTGTAAGCCCTAAAGCTGTGGAATTCATGGCTTGGATCCTAATTCTAGAATGTGAAAAAATTATACTCCCGTCAAATGCAAAACATTGTGGAAGCTAATGGGGGGACAGCTTATTCTTATATTTACTATGATTAACTCAAAGCTCCCCAAGCAAAACAGTGCAGTCCTTCCTCTTCTTTAAATACTTGACCAGATAACTGAAAAGCATTACAGCTTGTACGCCAGTTTCTCTTGTTCTGCACTGTGAGGTCAAAATCTCTCTCCCTCCCTCTCTTTCCCTCTCCCTTCACACACATCCTGCACCATGTATGACCTTACATATTCCAGAGTCATCCAGCTGCCTCTCCTTTCTGAACAGGACTGATTGGTCTTTTCAGTGGGAACATAAATATGAAGTGGGAATAGAGATGTGATCAGAAAGTGTCATTTGATGAGTACTCCACTAACTCAGAATGAAGGCAACTGGTTACGTTATTTGCAAACCATCCAATGCCAGCTCCCAGAGGGCTGCAAGAAGCCTGCATTTGTCACTTTGCTAATTCAAAGTGTGCTGATTTTGGACCATTGGAATTTGCCCAGGCACCTGTTGGCTGCAGATAGGCTCCCATGGGGTGAGGTAAGGCCTTGGCAAGGGGCCAGGAGCTATTCTGGACACCTTGGGCAGGGCTCACTCATCCTACATAATCACAGCTAGGGTATAGGGTAAGCACATCAGTAGGCACCGGAGCTTTCCGGGAAGCCAAGGGGAAGATCCTACATGCTCAGGCTTTCCTTCTCTGAGCACTCCCCACCTCTGTTCCCACTCCACATGTGCCAGCAACCAGCGTGGTTCTCCCTCCCCACTGCTCACAGTGCTGTGTCTTTTCAGGGCTGTAGGAAATCACATCTCCCAGCCCCCTTCACCGGGGCTTTATGTTTTGGCAGTGGTGTAGACTATCAGGAACCTCACAGAGCTTTCCTGACTTCGTTCATATGTGTTTCAGTTACAGCTTGGGCCTTATCCAGCATGCACTGATGTGCTGGGTTCACTTAGCACAGGTAGAACCAGGAATATTACTGGGACCATTTCTGTGCTTGAATTTGAGCCTGGCCTCCAGTATTCTGCTGGTCTAGAGACTGCCAGGGATACTTCTTCTTCTAAAAAGGGACTCAGATAGACACCTCTCATCTTCATGGAAGTCATTCCACACCCTGTCGTACTACAACAGCTTGCTGTAGTAAATAGGTAATCTTGTCTTGGCTCAATTATCCAATGTGTAATGAAATCTGTTTCTACAGAACAGTTATTTATGCAGAATGAAGTGGAATCTTTGGTCATTGCTGAGACGAACTGTCCTGTGGCATCTGCTTGCTTGGAGCCTATGCTGCTCATTCTTTGCAGCACAGTCCTCACGCTGCAAACATTTCCCTCCAGCCTGAGGACCGAGGAGGCCTGGCTCTGTTCAGCCCCTTGGCCAGCCACACCGGAGAGCAGCATAGAAACAGTGCAAAACTTTGGGATGGCCACATATTAGCCATGGGGAAATCCTCTTAGTGACCCTTTGGAGAAACCAAAAGCTTCCTGCCTGCCACCTTTCTGCTTAGTGCAGATAGCTGCTGTGCTGGGTGGAGCTGCCCTGCTGCCTGCACAGTCACAGCACTGGCGCCTGGGAGCAGGTTACCTTTTCACGCGGATGTTAAGCATGCCGTTGGAGGAATCGATGATCTGCATGGCAGTAGCATGGGAGAGGCCAGCACATGACTTCCCATTGATAGATACTAGCACATCATTTTCCCACAGGCCTCCACGGCATGCTTTGCTTCTCTTTCGGATCTGGAAAAGTAGAAGAGAGAGGATAGGGATGAAGGGCAGAACAGCGTATTTAGTTCAGCTGCTTGTCTTCCTGCTGGCCCTTTTATTGCTCTGTCCCCGACAGAATAAAATAAGCCTAAACATACTATGCTGCCAGGGTGGAGGACCAGTCTGCTTAGGTGAGCCCTGAATGTGCCTTTCAGTCTCTGTATTCCTGTTAATTCCAAGAGTCACTCTGCTGAGCATAGGGCTCACCTACTCAGTTTGAGTCCTTCAGTACAGATGAAAGACTGAAGAGCATCTATATACTCTTCTCTTGTACCCTATCTCCTAATTTCCTTAGGGAGGCCGTATTTCAGAGAGGGAATGGTAACTCCTTCCAGACTATCCCTGTCCATGACTGTGTGTCCTTCTATACGCCCCTACTGCACTTCCTTGGTATGACCTCTGACACTCAAACAGAGCCCCTGAAGGTACCATCCTCAGGGAAGCTGACATCAGGAAGAGATGGTGGCTCCAAGGCACTTCCTGCTGTCAGGCATTCCTGATCTAATGGCTTTGGCCAGTGTATTTCTGGACCTCTGCATCAGGCCGCATGGTGTCCGGTTACACGAGTGTAAACTTGGAGTAAATCTTTTGCCTTAACAGGAGCCATGCATATATGCATTGTTATATCTGAGAATGGAGTCTGGGTCTCTAGTTCCAGGCCTCTCATGGACATCTTACACCAAGTGTTTCCTCTCCCTTTTGTTCCATCAGTTAAACTTCTTCCTGAAGGCCCCAGCCTAGCCTTCCTTTAGAGCAAACAGGCAAACCAAACGCCCATGTCGCACAAAGCCACAGGCCTCTCCCATGGAGACAAGCAATGGGATAGTCCTGTGGGACATCTTGGCACCCATAATGCACTCAGTCTGCACATGAAGAACAGCTGGGGAAAAACACCATGTCAAGGCAAGTCAGGCCCCAGGTAGTGATACGCTGGGTTTGTAGATGCTTCTAGACTATTTCTTCAGATCTTGCAGTTGAGAGACAAAACAGTGCAGAGCTGTTTAACAGAAGGTGCAGTGAACAAACTGCATCAAATCCCTGCAGAGAGGTAATACACAGCAGGGCACTGTCTCCCCTGTCTTACAGCCTTGCTGCTTGAGCAACCAGACTCAGCTATAAAATTACACAAAGTACTTTGCCCGTGCTCCCATGGCAGCCCTAGGAAAGAGAAGTGGATGTGTGAGGCTTGCTGCCCTGTTGTTGTTCTTGCAGGGGCAGGAGGGGAGCAGGAAAGGTGAGAGCTGGAGCCCTGAGGAGGTCCCATGGCATGGCTGCCTGGTCTCAGGGCCCAGGCCCTCTGCACCCATGTGTGTGTACACCCAGAGCTGCTGTGTGTTGAGAGGCAAGAGCAGCACTCCTCCCAGCTCAGCCTGTCAGCAGGACTGCATAGTGGTGGGGAAGAAGATGGAAAGGAGAAGGACTATGCTTCAAAGTTGTTTGTGTGTTCACTGACACTTTATCACTCTGTACCTTCTCCAGCTTGACCCCAAATTTTGCCTGCATGCTTAAAATAGGAACTGGCTCATCCCAGCTGCCACATCCATCAGCCTCTGTAATTTTAGTCCTTCATCTCTCTCCTTGTTAGTATAAGCCTGGAAAGAGAATGTGTGGGCCTGTAACAAACTACTGCTGTAGAAGCAGTTTTCTGCTGTTGCAGTATAAATGCTGCTTCCCGTTACTGCCTCGAGGTGCAGCTGTTAGCTGAGACAAGACAGCAGACACATTTCCCAGTGCTGCCTACTGACACAGCAGCTAATGCAGAGAGGAAGTTGAAGAGAGTTTAGAAGGAGGGTCTCCCTCTGGTATTCCACAAAAGGCCAACTGCTGCTCCATGGCCAAGTGCTTGGTGCTCAACAGTGGATGGGAACACACTTGCTGAGTGTCTCTCCCAATTATGGAGCGAGAGGACTGGGGGTTATAAAGGCTGTCAGCAGGTGCTCAGAGCATTCCTCACATCCCATCATACTCCTCCATGCTCACTGAAATCAACTGGTCGTGGGCTGGTGACCACCCAGAGCAGAGCCAGTAATCCTGCAATCCTCTTGTCCCACACTACTGCAGAACTTCACAGTCAAAGTGTTTGGGATTCCCAGGCAGGGTGGGTCAGACTGTGCTCACAGCACTGCTTGCTGCTGCTTCAGGCACCTTTAGATCAGAGTTGGCTGACAGGACACAAGCTGCCTCTGCAGGCTGAGCAACTTGAGCGGGCAATGCATTTCTTTTGTAGTTAGTAAAGATGCTGGCTCTGGCTTGGTCTGTGCTCAGATTGTACCAGGGTGGCAAAAGGTCCACACAATAAAGCAACTGCAGTTACTTCAGTGCTGTTGTAGAAGCCTGCAAACTAGCTCCATAATCCAGGAGGGGATTTCTCCCTGTCTCTGTTCCTCTTTGGGAATACACGGACAGGTCTCTTCTAGGGCAGGAAGAGACCTATGGAGTCTGAAAACAGCACATAAATGTTCCTGACTGTCAGTCTCCCACAGGTTTATGACCCCCTCTCTGGAAGTTTAAGAATCTGCTTCCTAGGAGCAGAGGGAAGCAAACTATTCACAGCTTCATTTTATGACAACCCCCTACCCCACCGCATTTGCCAGGGAGGAAAGCAAAGGGGTTAAAGCAGGATTGAGGATTGTGCAGGGAAAGGAAGAAAGCACGTCACTCAGGAAGGACAGGACTTAATCCATAACCATGACAGCAGGGTGCAGTATGCTGGAGGCTGGAGTCTCTGGACAGAGACCAGCAGAAGCCTGCCAGTTTTTCTGTGCCTGCCAGCACGGTGCTTTGGAGGCCTTTAATGAGAACCCACAGCCTGCAGGACTCTCTCACATGGAGGGCAGCACTGAGCCTTCGGGGCCTCAGGCCAGGGCAGCTGCCCGGTCTGAAAGCCAGGCTCACTGCCCACTCTGAAGGTCAGGCTGCCCTCAGGCTCAGACACTTGCTCCCCGTGTCCAAAAGATGCCCTCTCCTGGGCACCCAGCGAGGCACATGAAGCATCACTAGCAGGGAGCATCTGCTTAGGCCGCAGGCGGGTTGGAGGGTGTCACCAAGCAGCTGTTTTTAAGAGATGGGAAAACAAGGGGAAAGTGCATTAAAAAGCAAATCCTCTCTGCTTCCTGTAGCAGGTCCCTGCAGAGCTTTCTTGTGCAAGTGACAGGCAGCACTGAGGGACTCTGACAAGCGGTCTGGGCTAACCCCAAACCTGGTGATTGCACAGTCTGACCTTCTAGCACATACTGCAAGGACTCACCTCTGCTTCTGTGGGGTGAACCCCACAAATCCTCAGAGCTTTTTGTAACTAACTGCCTGTTATCCTTTCCATTCCGTGCCTCAGTGGATGCAGTCCTTCATGGCATCTCTTGGCTCACATGGGAGGAATGACCTGTTTAGATTTCTGCTGGGTTTAGGAAACCCCAGTTTCAGAGCTATTGATTTATGCTACTGCAAATGCAAATCAGTGTGGAAAACTGAACCTATACAGTAATGAAACACATTTACTCGGAAGACAGTCCATCTTACTGCCGTCTTGGCCAAACTTCTATTGTGACAAAAAGCTCTCGCCAGAGAGGTGCGAGTGTCTGCGGCACCCAGGTACATGAACATACAGGTGCGTGTCTTCTTTCACTACTTGGCCCCCTTCCTCTCACTGATCATATTGAATCAGACAGGAGGGAAAGGACAGAAGAAGCTGAGGGGAAAAAAGGAGAAGGGTAAAGGCAACAGCTGAGGAAGAAAGGAAGAAGAAAAGGTGTTGAAGGGAAGGCCAGTGCTAGGAGAGGCCAGGAAGGCCAGGGCTGGGATCAGGCTTTAACAGTACAGTACAAGTTTCCTCGTAGAACCCTGGGGAAACAAAAGGATATGCTGATTATTGGATGTCTCGGAGGAATTCAGCCTAGCTTTTGGGAACAGAATGCAAAAGAGGAGGGGGTCAGATGCAACTTGGCAGCATCTTCCCTTCAGTAGAGACTATATTTAGATAGTGGTATGCAGAGGGTGAACACACGCTGGGACACTAAGAATAGAGTAATCCTGATAGTAACAGTGGTTTCACATCTTGCCCGAGTACAGCCCAGGGAACCTGTCCTGAAACTTTGCAACCACCCTCCCTGCTGGCCAGAACCACTTCTTCACAAGACAGGAAATACGCCGTGGGTAATCAGAAGTGCTTTGCAGTGCCTTTCAGGAATAAGCTGTAACCGCTTCACATCATCTTCTCCCTTGCCTCCCCAAGGCATCTCCCACCTCCTCTCATTGGGAGAGCTCAGTGTATAAGGTAGGAAGACAAACTACATTATCGTGTTTCATCAAAATCTTTCCAGCAGCAACCTAGCAAACTCGGGACAAGTCAGAGCTGTATACTGAATACAATTCACCTTCCCACCCAGCACCCTTTCCACTCTGCATCTCTCGTTGCAAAGCTGCCCCCCTTCCCTCAGCAGCTACAACGCCATGGTGTCCAATGCTCCATGGCAAACTGGCAGTGCTTAAATTTCACTCCCAGCCTTATGTGAAATGTAGTCTTGTCACAGGGTTCCCCTGGAGAGGTAAGTACTGCCATGTTGTAGTGTAAAGCTGTAAAGCATTACCAAAAGGCAATGCACTCAGGCAAGAGCTCTTCCCAGAGCTTCCTGCTCAGCTGAACCACAAACACAGTAACTGCTAGATGCAAGGATGGAAACAAACAACTTCTCTGATGTTACATCTTATTGCCCAGAATGTACTGGTGAGGGGATTATTGCTATCCCTGTATGGGAAAGTGAGAACAACTTTGGTGGACTAAACAATTCTGATTTGTACCACGGGTACAGACTGATAAAAAATAAATGCAAGCACCAGGGGTCTCTGTTGAAACCATGTACCTTGGAAAGAGCATTTTGTTATGATATAAAAAGGAGGGAAGAGAAAAACAACTCCAAACAATCCACCTTCTTTGCCTATGCAAAAAGTTTATCACAGGTCTCACTGCTGGGAGTATCTAGACAGAGTTGGCTGCAGGTGGATAAAAAGAGGCTTTATCTCCATGGCCTTTTGGTACTTGATGGGAGATTAGTTGAAAAGTGAGTGAAGGGTAATACCAATGACAAAGAGTAATTCCACGTGTACTAGAATAGCTACTAAATGTACTTGATAAGCATTTTACTCTCGAGGGAGTAAAGAGCAGGATATCAAGGAGTTTTTAAAGGAACAGATATGTTTGTCAAAAAGTCCCAGTGCCCACATCTAGCTGCTGGGACTATGCAAACAAGTGTTCAGAAGAAACATGCTTATACATGTCACGTATAGGTCCTCTTCTGGAGGATCAGCCTTGATCCTTTTGACAAAAGATTTTAGGATCAAAAATCTAAAGGAATGAGAGCTCAATGTATGCAAATGTAGACATCAAAATGTCTCTTTACAGGGACAGGCACTGAACTGGGATAGACGAAGTGAGAAAGCATTGAAAAGACATGGCTTCAGTCCTCCACAACAAGGTGTTCTCAACCTTAACACTGCATTCTGGCACTGTGCTCTAATGGCCAGTGAGGATATGCAAGCTCTGAAAAAAATCCTTACTCAGAACAGTGGACTCTTTTCAGCTGCTATGAACTCTTGTACAACAGCAATCTTAAGTATAATGTGCCTCCGCACTACTTATGCTGAGTGAGGGCGAACTAGAAGACGACATACCTGCTATTATTTTGATGGAATGAGGATACAATCCAAGACAAAAACAAAATAAAAACAAAACAAACAAAACCCAAACCAAACCCGTTTATGTTTGCAAAAGGTTTTTGTACACAACATTCATCATAATTGCAAGTGGGGGTTACTGTGCCAAAACACAGCGCTTGGTAACGCTAAGAGAGCCTCTCAGCAATGGTCTGAGGAGGATAAGCACCACTGTTCTGCAGCAGCAAGGACAGGATCAGCCACAGGTATGGATTAGAAAAGTACCCTATTTGCTGTAAGGATTCCACTGGTACAGAGACCTCTGGTGCCTTGCATCATCTTTGTAAGCATCACGTGGGACATGTGGAACATAGAGGAAAAAACAGACTCAGCCTCCATAGATGTATTCAGTTGTTCTAGCAAGTAGGAAGTAGCAGTGACAGGGCTCTGGACCACAACTGCCGGTAGCATTAAACTGAAATGATCCTTGGCACATCTTTGACTCAGACCAGCTAATGCTGTCCAAAGCAATTCCCAGCACAGTTTGGGAGCTAGAACAGACCATTCCCAGAGTCACTGCGGGTGGGCAGCTTGTATGTGGCCATCTTGTTTGGGAGAATAGAAGAGGTTATTTGCTGGGCTTTGTTCCATGCTGTAGTGGCTGGCATCAGTGCCAGAGGGTGGGCTCAGGTACATTTAATACAGGTACATTTAATAATAGGTGTAGCTTGTATGGTTTTACTGCAACTGCCGATAGTCATCTTTCAAGAGACTCTTCCAGCAGTCCTCACTGCTAATGGGCAAATAGGATGTAAAGATGAAACTGCCCAGACTCTTCAGCTCTTTTCCAGGAGGAGAGGGAAAGCTTTTCTAATAGTGTCCTTTAAACAGAAGTCTTAGGCAACTTGTGGAGACAAAAAGCATGAGGCTTTTTTTTTGTTTTATACATAGAGTATAAATCAAGATTCTAATAGAGGGAATGGCATAACTACCAATCCAGTCCATCCACAGAGTCTGCTCTCTGTACTTGTTTCAAGAGGCAGTTCCTGTATAAGGCTACTTCTCTTGCAGGTATCTCCAAGCCCTGGTGAGGCACAAGAAATCATGAAATGGATCAGGGTAGCTTTAGATTGGATATTAGAAAGAAGTTATTTACTGAGAGAGTGGTTGGGCAATGGAAGAGGCTGCCCATGGAGGTGGTGGAGTCACCATCCCTGGAAGTGTTTAAAAAATGAGTACATGTAGCACTTGAGGCTATGGTCAAGTGGTTAGGGAGATGTTGGGATGAAGGTTGGACTTGATGATCCTAGAGGTCTTTTTCAACCATAATAATTCCATGATGAGCTGATACAATCAACAATGATGATTTTCAACCATGATACTATGGTTTTCTGTTTAGACCACCTTCTTATCATCGTCCTGGAAGTTCTATTCCCCACCTCTACTGAGAAGGATGAGCAGAGATCCCTTTCCAATATCAGCATCTTGCTCACTGCTGTGAAGATCCTGGAGCTTCTCATCCAGACAGCAGCCCTGGAGCCCCCCACATTCTCCTGGCACATGGTGACTGCTGGGCCCAGCTGCTCCTTGGAAAGTTCCACCAGTGCTGCAGTCTGTGCTCACTCACTGGCAACCAAGGGTGACACCTGCCTAAGTGCCGACAGGCCATAAAACACGTCCAGGAGCACTCCCAAAGCTGCTTGAGGCACTCCTTCCACAGCGCTAGAGACATACTGGGCCTGTGACTGCTGGAGACATACTGGGCCTGTGACTGCTACAGAGGAGGCTGCCAGCAGTGGTTTTTCAGGTGTCACAGTAAACATTTGTGAAAACAGATAAAGAACAGGCTGCTCACTGAAAAGGATAAAGGAAGAGAAGGTGCTTGCAAATCTGGAAGCCATCAAACTCGTTTGGGTTAGAGCTGGCACCCTCAGCGGGAATAATGTCACATGAGTAAAGCTGAACAGGACAGAGCAGCCAGGCCAGGGGTCACGGGGCCCAGCAGCACACCATACAGGCGTCAGTGATACCTGGCAGAGGAGACAGTAGGAACAGTGAATTCTCAGCAGACAAACCTACAGGAGGAAGTGGGCATATGTGAGAAAGTGGTAAAAAGGATGTTGTTGTGAACTGCTCTTAAACAACAAAACAACTCTTGGTTTTAGGAGCTGTACAATCCTGTGTCGCTGCTTCCTCTGACAATTCACTCCATTGCTGCAAAGTATTTGTATAGAACAGGGAAACGGAAGGAGATTCTTGATCTATCCAAGGCCAACCCCCTGGTTTTTTAGGTGCCATATTGTTTACTCCCAGTCATAAAATAATTGCAAAAGGTTTGTAGTTATTTTTCTAGATGGGAAATTTATCGCTGAACCTCCCTAGTTAGTAGTTTTGTGCACATCTGGTCAGTGAAAATGCTGTCCTATATTTGAACAGTTCTTTACTCCTTATTTTCCACTTTATTTTCCTCTAGTTCTTCATACTGCAATCCTTCCTGATTTATGCAGAATTATTCATGTTCTCTGTTGATGTTTGATCCTGCTGTGTATCTGCCTGCTGAGCATATCAATGTCTGCTGTTCTTTCAGCTCATTACTGAGTTGGTATTTTATTACAACCCTAATCTAAAAATCTTCTATTTTTTTTCTCACTGAGGGCTCCCCAGACACTAATAAATTTTCCTTTGCTGCTTCTTTTATCTCACTCTCCACTCTTACAGTATCTTTTTTTTATGAGGCTGAATTGTTATGGTATCCCTTTCATATACACATCAGCCATTTTTAGCACCCAGACACTGCAAATGGTGATTTGGGTGGAACAAAGCAATCAGTATGTGCTCTTGTAGGCAAGTTTGAGATTAAAGGAATGGACATTTGTGGTTAAAGGTCTGGAACTGTATCATAGAATCATTTCAGCTGGAAAAGACCTTTAAGATCACCGAGGCCAACCATTAACATTAATGCTGCCAGGTCACCACTAAACCCTGTCCCCAAGGACCTCATTTACATGTCTTTTAAATAACTCCAGGGATGGTAACTCCACCACCTCCCTGGGCAGCCCATTCCACTCATTTTTGCCTTATCACTTGTTACCTGGGAGAAGAAACCAACCCCCAACTCGCCAAAATCTTCTTTCAGTTGGTTGTACAGAGTGATACATCCTCCCCTGAGCCTCCTTTTCACCAGGCTAAAGGGAAGGTAAAATCTTTGGTGAAATGCTATGAGAAGAGTATTTTGTATGGCCATGTCTATGTCATGTCTATACAGTCACTCACCTTTAATAATAACATTTCAGTGTTGCTAATGTTACTTAAACTTGAGCTTTTTCTTCAATATTTGCTGGGCACTGGTGGAAGAAGCAATGTGTGTTTCCCTGATGCCAAGGCAGGCTGAGCTGGTTTAGCTCCATAAGGCTACTTGAACACAAAGCTAGTTATGTATGACCCAAGAGGCTGTCCACAAGGGATATAATTCCAGCATCTTGCTCTAGGCATGTTCATGAACTCGTAACCCACAGGGAGTCAGATGGCACAGAAACTCTGTGGCAACTCGATCCAGCATGTGAAGATCCAGCTGCTTTTTCACCTCTTTGCACTGGCTGGACTGAAGTTTAAAACTGTACCCTTGCTTGGTCAAATGGTTTAAAGTACAGCTATGTAGCCTTTCACTCTGTAGAAAAATGGTTTGCACCACATTTCCAACCTGTCCATTGACTTTCTTTAGTTGTGGCCCGTTGAACACTTTGTGCGAGAAAGGCTAGTTTAGAATGCATATGCTCACTCTACAGCCTGAGCTGGCTGCAGCTTGAAACCCACCAATAATCCAGGCCATCACTGTGAACTCCTTATGACAGAACAATCAAGGCCCAACAACGTATTTGAAGATGATAAAGAATAATGCTGAAAACATTCTAGTGTCATCAAATACCATGTAATCTCAAAAAACCCCACTAAAAACATATAGCAGACCCAAGGAATTTTAAGGAAAACCAAAAACACCAAACCAAACCAAGAACAGTAATTACTGATTGATTTTATCATAATCTCCATATAGAGAAACAGTAAAAAGATGATGATGATGTAACCTTTAAAAAGAAGAAAGGCAAGAAGACCTGTGACTGTGTAAACTGATCATGTAAGAGGATGGATTATGCAGGGCTTTGTAATACAACAAGAGCAACTCCAACAGGAAATCCCACTTCGTGCAACATTTAGTCTTTGCAATACATGGTTGCTTGATGTTATCAATCCTTTCCTTCATTAGGAAACCATGTAAGATTTAGTCAGACAAGCACTAGCTGTTCACAAATAATTATCTGTTTATGTGTAGGGTAAACCTCCAGGACTGTCAATTCTTATATACTTCACAGGCATGCTGATAATCAGCTGGGGTGAAAGAATTTCCCTCCACATTGCATCACTAGAAAATTAGATGCATTGGTGAAGTTTACAACTTTCTCTGAAACACCTGCAGAAACACAAAGGAAATAGGAAGCAGGAAATGGAGTGACCATTAACCTAGCCTGGTCTAGCAATTCCAACATCTTTACATAACTACAATGTATATCATTTATATAGAACTTACTTGTTACACTTGATTCATTTCCACTTACTAGACCCATATTAGCTTTTTGTCATTCTTTTTAATCTAGAAGGGTATATAGAAAAAACATGACTTGACATCCAGAGGTAAGCATCTTTCCTTAGTGTTGCTACTATGACTTTTCTACTGTAGAAGTTGAAATTACCTAAAATGACCATACTGGAATCTCCTGAGACACCCACTGTGTCCACTCAGTTGTCTCCTGACACCCATTGGATATTCATACCTGTATCTCCTGTCATATTTTCTCCAGGTTCCTCCATGTTCCTGTTCTGTCCTTCCCCATTCTGTCCAAATAGGTTTTGTTGTAAGAACCAAAGCGCTAGTATTTCTTTTCAGCTGAGGGTTTCCTTTCTCCACAAGAGTTTTTTCTTTGACATCAGTCAGCTTACTAATAGGCCCTCTCATTTATCAGTGCTGTCTTTCCATACACGCACAACACATTCTTCATTGTACTAATGAACATCGTGTTGTTATTTGACCTTACCCCTGCTAGACAGGCTCAATCTCAGTGACACCTCCCTCTGACCACACAGGGCTGCTCAATGGCCCTGATCTCCTGGATGGAGGCTGAACAGAGCGAATTGCTCATCCAACAGTCCCAGCTCTAACAAACTAACAGAGACACAGTACTGCCTTGTTTCTCTATACTTGATCATATGGCCACAATCCCATGTCAGGCTTCTTTAGCAATGGGACCATTCCCATCTTTGGCTCCTAAAATATCGAAACAGAGACTGCTAATGATGTTAGAGTTTTGGAAGATGCTTTGCAGGCAGCATTTTGGCGAAGACTTCATCCTGATGGTGTCAATAGTAGAATCTAACTGCAGAAGAAGGAAGAGTTGATCATTCAACTCAGAACAAAAAACTGAGATTCAAACTTCTACTCTCTGCACAGTAAAAGGAGGACAATTTGGTTACTCTGTGACTCCCGGGGGTTTATTCTTCTCTAAGCAGTTTAAATTCAGATATGATTTCGCTAGGTTCCTGGTAAGGATCAATAAATCTTTTATTTGGAGACCGTTTAAACACTGTTGGCTTTAAGTCTGCAGTCACCTGGATGCCATTAAATTCTGGACAATAATAGCCCAAAATTATAATTATAAAAACAAAGTTCTGCTTGAAGAACAATGCCTACTTTGAGCCTCAAAAGGATTTGTATCAATTCTATTTTCCGTAATTATTTTTTAATGGAACATCCAACTATTGTGTGTATGTATATGTGTGTGTATTGCTAGACTTAAGGTATGACACCCAGTTCTAGGTGAGAGCTACTTCTAGTTAATACCTTTCTGAAGTGCTACTAATCCTTGATCAATATTCCATTCATCTTAAGGTGCAACTTAGCCTGTGTAATGGCTCATTCTTGCCACTGTTCAGTCCTGAGTAATCTTTTCAAGATGCTAAGTGTCTCCTCCCCCTTCATTCCCACTTTCTTGTCTATCAGGAAAAAACAAGCGATAAAATAATCCCAGACCCCACAGAGTTCATGTGGCCACTGAAAATCACATTTTCCTAAGAACCACTGATGCCAGATACCTATTTCAAGGACATTGATTCTTTCTCTTCAGCAGCCAAATTTCTATGAGTATGTGCAGAAATTATTCTTCTGGAAAAAAAAGTCATCCTTCTCTAAGAAACAACCACTTATGGGCCAAGCTGTGGGATTCCAACCCATCTGGCAGAAGTTACAAACACTCCTTGACCCGGGGTGAGCCAAATGACGCAGAGCATGTCATGTTAAAATCCTGTCTGAGGCACAGTCTACTACAGAGAATAGAAGGAGCTGGGCATAGCATTTTTTCATTCCTGCTGCTGGGTGCCTTCCAGTGAGACATCCCAAGATACCATTGCGTCAAGGCCAATGCAGCTGTTACAAGCTCAATAAACACAGGAGATTTTTTCCTAATTTTTAAGCTACTCAGTAGTCTTTATGAAAAGAGAACAGTAACAGCTGCTTATCAAAAGTAGTGCAACTCAAAGGTTGACGTTTGTTCCTTTTTTATTATTTCATCTCCAATCCAAAGAACTGCTTTTCTTGAACTGGAACAATATTTGTTGCTTAGAGCTTCAAAAATACTATTTTCAGACAGTACTGAGAAAGTTTCACCATCAGAAGGGGCACTAAGAAACGTGCAACTACTTTGAAAGCTGGAATATAGTAACAAAGTGTTAGAGACATTTGAATTGAATTACAAATATGATTTTTGTTGCTTCAATTCGAATTATTTTTTCTTCAGTTGGATGTCTTACACAAGTACTGAAGCTTCCATAATGGAGCCCCTTTTTCCTGCACTGCCACTATGGTTATATCTCTACTGACAACTGGGGAAGAGTTACACAGATTATGAAGTGTCTGAGCTGTGCAGAGCTGCACTGAAGCAGATCTTCACCTGACACTTGTCTCTACCTCAACAGCATCTATTTCAGGTCCCACATCCCACCCTACACCCTGCTTGACCATTCCACACAAGTTTTCCTTTTAAGATCTGCTGCCTCTGTAAGGAGTTTCTGCATTTCTTAACGGTAGTGAAAGATGCCCAACGCAGTAAGGGTGTCTGAGTTCAGCAGAATGACTCTGCCCTCACAGATCACATCTCAAGGTCCTACCTTTGACACTTGAAGGGGTCTTTTCTGCTCGGAACCCCCTTGCAACCGGAAGCCCCAGGGAGCACCTCCAGACAGAGTGATGAGCATTTCTTCTTCAGCTCCCATGATCTCTGTGCTTCAGATATTTTGTCTTCCTGACTTGAAAACAGATTCCAGTTTTTAACAGGCAGTATCTTCTACTCCCATCTTCACAATTCACAACTCTCCGGCCCCCTAAAAGGCCCTCTGCTCACCTCCTCCTTCAAGAGAAGAGCTGAGACTGTCAAGCCCAGCGTTCACTCCTCTTCTGAACTCTCAGCTGCTGCTTTGCCTATGATTAGACATTTGATTCTGCTCTTGGTAAGGGGCCAGAGTTGTCCTACACACGTGTCACGTCAATCTCACCCTCTCTGCCCCCCCACATACACCATGGATCTCTCACTGAAGCACAGCTGAAAATAGCGCACCTCCTGTCTCTCCAGAGCTTTGTCTGACACTCAAAGCTGGAAGCATTTCAGTATAAAAATTATTTCCACTGCCCATTGCAAATGCAAATCCTAGGGTCACCCAGCACTCGGGATTCATCAGTATGAGTTTTAGGCAAGGATGTGACACAGGCACAAACTCGTAAAAGATCAGGTGATAGCACCTAACCCTGAGAAACTGAACAAAACCTGCTTGCAAGTGATGTGCTCGCCACTTGTCTTTTCTCCATGCAGCAGTACTGTGTCTGCCCCAAAAAACACAGGCAGGCTATAGATGTAATGTGCTCCCCCTGCAGCTTCCTGCTCCCCAACATCCCCTACAGCCACTCCTAATATTAGACATGGGACCAGAATAGCCAGGATTAGCTACACAGATGGGATTCAAACAGTTCTCTACAGGGCACCACATGCATATGCTCCCTAATGACCAAGAGAACAGCTTTGCACCCAGGTCATAGAATAGTTCGGATTGTAAGGGACCTTTAAAAGTCACCTAGTCCAACGTCCCAGCAGTGAGCAGCTACATCTTCAACTCAGTCAGGTTGCTCAGAGCCTTATCAAACCTGACCTTGAATGTTCTAGGGATGGGGCATCTACCAGTTCTCTGGACAACCTGTACCAGTGTTTCACCAGCCTCCCTGTAAAAAACTTCCTTGTATGTAGTCCAATTCTACCTGCTTTTAGTTTAAAACCATTACCCTTTGTCCTGTTGCTACAAGTCCTACTATAAGCTTGTCCCCATCATTCTTGTAAGGCCTCTTAGAGTACTGGAAGACCACAGTAAGGCCTTCTTAGAGCCTTCTCCTCTCTAGGCTGAGCAACCCAAACTCTTTGAGCCTTTCTTCATAGGTGTTCATCCCTTTGATCATTTTTGTGGCCCTACACTTGACCTGCTCCAGGAGGTCCAGGTCTTTCCTGAACAGAGGAGTCAAGCCAGATGCTGCTGTAGGTGGGATCTCACCAGCGCAGAGTCGAGTCCTTCACTGTTTTGTCTGCTGAACCATGTCAAGGCAAGACCTCCTGTGTATACTGTGCCACCTTGATCCCGTGGAGTTACAGGATGAAACAAAATTCACGTTCCCACTTTGCTACAGGGCTTAAAATCAGAATTTTCTATTGCAATCCTGAGGACAAACTTATCTTTTATTTTGCATGTGCCTAGTTCTCAGTGACCAAAAAGTTACTTCACCAGTCTCTGTGGTGGCCTTGTACCTTAGCATTCAAAGGACTCGAGTTTTGTGGTGACACCACTGCTCAGCTGCCAGTATTGAACCGCCACCCACCCAGTGCCGCTGCCGGGTGCTGGCGGCACGCACCGAAACGTTATGGGGTGACGAGCAACAGCGGCAGC
>VWZY01011341.1:86686-122661 GCA_013399075.1 Chloroceryle aenea | reverse complement strand
TGGTGCGGCGACTCCCGAGGGCAGCGAGTCGGGCCGTCGCTTCCTCCTGGAAAGCCGAGCAGGTTTTTTCTGCCAGGGTGTGCTGTGAGGCAGATACCCCCTCTGCAGGCTTCTAATCGCTTGTAATCCGCGGATCCTTCCCCCAGCACTCGTATTACGCTTTTCAAGCTTCCATTCATTCAAGGTTTGTAAAGGATGGTCGTCCTGTGCGGAGACCTGGTGACCGAGTTTTGTTGGATTTGGTAGTAAAACTTAGAGATTGTCCATCTGTGGCTTTGAAAGAGGAAGGAGAGAAGGAATGGAAGTGGCCTGATCAAAGCAGAAGCAATCTTGAAAACTTGTTTTTGTCAGATGGACTTTTGCTTTCCTTGTAGATGGTGCCTTAAATGTGTGTGTTTGGTATCACTGGAGTTGGCTTTCACTCTTTCTGAGCAACACTCTTTAGAGCAAAATGGTTAGTTTCATTTCTCCTTTTTTCTTGGGACATACTTGAGTATTTCCAGTATATGTGGCTGGTGTCTTTCTCGGATACAGACTTGAGAGCTGACTTTACAAAAGTATCCAGCCAGGACTTCCTTGGTAACTGTCACACCGCAGTTCTGTTCAGCTCTCTGGCTGACGGAAGTGGTTGCTGAAGCATAGGTGACTTGCTTACACGCACCTCAGAAGTTACCCACTGGAGTTATTATCTGTACCATCATGTTAAGATACAGATTTCTCAGTTGGTACTCTGTTTATAACCATTAATGTGATGGTTCCATAAAACTATTTCTAGATCTTTTTTCTGTTACATGGTCCTTTAGTCAACTTTACCAAATGTTGGAGTGGGAGGATGTGAGAGGGAGAGAAATGTCCATCTGACACATAACGTGCAATGTCTTTTTATTGTTTACAGGCAGTGTGAAATCACACCACTAGAATAGGAGGTGACTTGTTGCTGATTTTGTCCTAAAGCCTTTACTGTTTGTTAACGTTTAGGGAACTTTGCCTTTCTGCTGGAGTCAGTGTTCTGGTTACAGGGTGAATAGAAACATGCGTTGCCTAAATCTCCACAGCCTCTTTTCTTGCAGGAGACTTACCTTGAGTCATGTCTGTGGAAGCATAAGTATTTCTATATGGCTTTGTGTGGAAAAGGTGTTTGCTTCTGGAACGACCCTTTTTTGCTTCAAGCTAGATTTAGGATTCTTTAATACTATAGACAGACTGTGAAGTGGACATTGATTTAAGAAATATTCCTCCTAGTTTGCTGTGACATTTGCTCCAGGTTCTAATTTTATGGCTGAAAGCTGAATTACAGCAGTGAATAGATGTCTAAAGGTTTATTTCTTTAATGAGTTGTTTGATGCTCTTTGAATGTTTTCTCCTGCTACTGTAGGTCTATATTTTCTTCCTGTAATACTTATTATCGGAAAGAGGGTCAAAAATCCAAGGAACAATTGATGGTTGGCTAAGGAAGGGCAAGGTACAAAGCATGACTAGAAGTGATAAACAACAAGGTCTCCACAGAAAAGAGAAGGTGGATATTTCTTGTTCTTCAGGTTTGAAAAGATGAATTGTGAGCATAGAGCTTGTTCTCATACGTTCAGCAAGATTGACTGTTAACAGGAAAAGCACTAAAAGACAGTATAAACTGGGCAGTATGCATTAGGAAAAGCTGATTATGAGCGGCTTTGTTTCTTTCCAGTGATGTGAAATGCACGGTGCATATTTGTGTAGATGAAGTCTGAGCACAGATATTTTAGATGAAAGATGGTCGGTGTTACAGTGCATGTGAAGAAAAATTGTTTAGCATAATAACACGTCTTTCACTTGTATTCTCTATGTTCCTATTCATCCATTCTTCCTTCTGGCCTCTTCTCTAAGCTTTCTATTACTCTTGCAACTTTTCCTAATCTGGCCTCTTCTCTAAGCTTTCTATTACTCTTGCAACTTTTCCTAATCAATTATCCTTGTGCAAAGTTCACAGAAATGGGTTAGATGACTTCACACATTGTACTGTGTACGTGGAGGAGGCTAAGGAAGAGAGAAATCTTTCACGTGATTTTGTCAATGTCATATTTTCAACTACTTTTGAGTGCCCATAACCGGGTGGTTTTGAAGTCTTTTCTTAGACCTTTATTACAGAAATAGAGATGCATCTCTTGGTGGAGCTGATGTACAAGTCAGCAGAGTATAAAATGTTGCTGAAGTAAAAAAATCAGATGGTGGTAGCAGGGATTGGAAACAGTGGTAGGTTTAAGGTTAGATCATGGCAAAGCTTTTTTTGTGTTCAGGTTTTAACTGCTTTCCCTCTAGTAACTTGAATGATGATGAATCAGTCTTAAAAAACAGGGTTAAATGTGTCCCTTCTTTAGCAGAACAGAGAAGTGATCACACCTAAGATGTGAACTGTGACTTTTATGTCCTGAAGCTTGAAAGACGTCTTTGAATCAGACCAGGAAAGACTGGGCCATGAAATTTGCTCCAGTACCTGTTGTGTCAAGAAGTTCTAGCAGCTAATCTATCCTTTCTTCTTCTGAAAATGTCTTCTGGACTTTAACTAATACTCAATTGTAAAGTTTCCTTTTGAAAACTCTATGTCTTGAAACTCTCATGAACTGTTAGATGGTTCTGGCAGTGACTCAAAATGTAGAGACAAATAAAATATTACCTATGGTGTGACAAGTTGAGAATCTGCCCAAATGGAAAGAGAGAGCACCACAAAAATATGACCAAATTGGAGGATCGGTTCCAGTAGTGCCATTTGGATAGATTTGGACAAATGTATAGGAGGCATTTGTTAGAATGGCCTGAGGGCTTCCAGATCAGTTTGTCAGTCTCTGACTTCCAGGATATGAGCTTCTCTTCTAGGATTTTCTACAGAAAACAGAAGTTTCTTGTGTCTGAAAAGAACCAAGTGTTCCATGAGTGCTTACAGAGGAACAGGTCAAGCTGTCGGTGAAAGAAAAACAGGGACATCTGCCCTTCAGAAGAATGTTCTTAGCTCCAGAGTTTAGGTCTTTATGCGAATAGTTTAACTTTGCTGCTGCTGAAGAGCAGAAGCATTAAACCCACGGTAGATAATATTCTGAACTGGGCTCTGAGAATGCTGATTGTCCCCTCCCGTCCCATCTTTTACAAGTGTTTTTTCTGTGTTCAGGAATGAAGTAGATGTATTTCCTTCAGTTTCTGCATCATACAGGATGACATTACCTTTTCTTTTTTTATCAGTCTACCCTGAAGTTGCAATAAACAAACATTTTGTATCTCCGGGACCTGTAAAAAAAGGCACTAGAATATTTCTGAAGAAAAGTAATTTTGCCGAATGCATTTCCTTTAGAAAGAGATCAAGAACTGATGAGAGCAAGATTTTTGGTTTCAAAAGGAAATTTACAGTGAATGCAGACCATAGAAAATGATGAATATGCAGTTTTTAGTGATTTGGGAGATGTGCTGATTGAAACAAGCTCATATGATTTACTAGGTTTGGTTTTGATTTGTTTCTTGTTTATTTTTTAAAAAAGACCATAAAAACTACACTATTGGCTGCCTTGTTTGGAGACTAAGGAACCTGGAAACTACTGTAAGAGTTGAAAGATTCCTCCCTCCTCCCCAGAATTACTCTGTACTCTTCTCCCATCACTTAATTGCTGATCAGCAGTGGTTGCCTGTCTTGTATAACAGCTTTCTGGTATGAATTTTAGGTGTGTACCTATTTTAACCAAAACTTCCATGGTCAACTGCCTTTATACATGGGAATAGAAACCAGCACAGAGTGACAGCTTTGTGCTTTGCAAGAAAATTGGGGTTTTTTTTATAGTAATGACCACTTGTCATAGCATTTTCCCAGTAGCACGAGTCTTCCTTATTTGAGATTTTGTGTGTGGTAACTGCTGAGTAGTAATATGATGTTCAACAGTGTGTTTTAATGTTATGTTTGGCTTAGTTCTGGTGATGTATGTTCCTACATAATAAAAATACCAAGGATATTCCTTTGCAAGTGAAGCAGCCCGTTTCCTTCATTTCTCTCTATCTGGTGTATGTATTTCATTCTCTGATATATTATTTTTTCCTTGGTGTCATAAGAAAACATAAAATTCTCCCTTTCCCAATATATCCTCAAGTGACCAGGTTCTAATTTCCATATATAATTTTTTGAGTGGAGGCAAAACAAATGCTGTTTGCTCTAAATGACTTGTACTGGCGGAGAAGGATAATGGACTGGTTCAGTGAGAGCTATCTTCTGCCTTCTCTTGGCCCTGCCCTGTATGGTATTCCACGCCAGTGATGAGCAACTGTGCCACTAGCTCTACATTTAGAGCAATTGAGCAACCAAAATAATGAAGCAGCCTTGTCCTCAGCTTCAGCATAGGGCTTGCTCTTGACTCTTCTTTCTCCTTTCCAACTCCCTCCTTGACCCTCTGGCCAGTATAGAGTAAGCATCAGCATGTGCCATGGTGACGATTAGCCTGTGGTGGCTGCCACATGGGATGGCTGAAGGTCTGAGTTATATCTGCCAGTCAGCTGGGGCACTGTTAGAACCATCTCCTTTTTGTAGCTACTTTTTCCATAGAAAGTGTAGAAAATAATCTCAAAACTCTTTTCCTCTGTAAGACTCACACTAAATGAGTTTACCTCTTGATTTCGGTATTTTTGTGGAGACAGCAACAAGCCAGCGTATTACCTGCTCAAGCTGGAAATACTGGTATTCCTGTGAGGGAAGGGAGGGAAGGCCAGATAAAGAATAGTCAAAGATTATCGGGTAAGATCACTTACTGAGTATGCAGTCACATCAGTAAGCCAGAAGTGGTTTGCAAGGGACACACTCAGAGTTCCTGCACTATTGTGCTTTAAAATAGGAAAGAAAAATGCATGAAAGATTGATCTTCTGCCCTATAGTAATTGTGCTCAGACATTAGATCTGTTCAGGGACTTCTGTAACTTGTGAAAAGTTTCTTAATGCCTGTCTCTCGGGAGGTATCCTGCCAGGATACTGCTACTTTGCCTGCAATCCTTCTTCTTGGAGGAAGGGCTTGTTTGTAGGAGCAGTGACTAGAAGCACAGTTCAATAAGCAGTAGTGAGGGGCAGGAAGAAGAGAAAGCAGCCCTCCTTCCTTGGTGGAAAGCCCTACTCAGATGTACCAAGGTGTGCGAGTAGAGCAGTCTTCTCACAGTGTTTCCTCTCCTTTTAACTCCCACCTTTTCAGGAGGAGCTCTCCTGCTTTAGTGCTTGCACTGAGCAGGAAGTGGCTGGGGGTAGGTGCCATGTGGTGTCACTGGTTGCTTACCTGGGGAGGAAGAGGTTAACCTTCAGGGTGTGCTGGGAAGGGAGCAGGTCCCAAAGTCCAGCTTTCCTGGCCCCATGCTTGCTCAGGTTAGACTGTTCTGCAGAACTAAGTCAAAGGTGGTATGGGAAACCAGAAAATTTAGGTGTTGCTGTCATGTTTGTCATATGTAATGATGTTTAAAACCACTGCAGGCTGATCAAAAAATCTGTCACACTGTTTTAAATGGTTGCAGATGACATTACGTTACTTTCAGGGGCAAATTATCTTTAAATATTTGTTATTTCTCTAAACAAAACCTTTGGGAGTAGGAATAAAAATAAAACATCTTTTTATTTGCTTTCATATAAAGTTGAATGCCTTATTTCAGAGTCAGTATTAGTATTGACATTTGTCATGTTTACAAGCTATAGGAGTTAAATGTATGTGTTATGCTAGCTTCTGTGTATAATTAGATTGCTCTCTTGTGCTGTATGTATTTTCTCTTTTGTATATATAAATCAGAAAGAATGTCTTTTTACGTGGCTGGTTCTTACAGAGAGTGTAGTTATTTTAGTACCTCTGCTGTACAACTGTGGTGTCAATTGTTGAAATGATTCTTTGACATCGTATTTTTGGTAATGTGTAGAACCTATCTTAGCAATGTGTAGGCAAAACAACTTCAGTGGTTATTATCAGCTTGCTTTAAGACATAGCATGATGCCTCACTGGAATTTGCCTCAACTGCCTGGTGACTGTTGAATGCTTCCTGTGTCTTTAATGAACAAGTTCATCACAGGGTTTGGAGCAAAATGTGAGGGCAACAGAAGTTACTTGGGTTACTTTATCTTTGCATTTCTATATAAAATGGAGAATTTTCGTAAAAAATTAAATTTCTCTAAACACACATTTATTTTAAGTGTTCGTGTAGACAGTCTTAGCTGAAGAGAGTAACAGTGACATGTGGAGTGGCCAAAGTAGTACAGGGAATGCAGAATATCCTTGAGAAATAGATCATGAGGGATTCTCCTGCCCATGAAGTCATCTCCTTGGCTCTCCACAACTCAGGGGCTCTGTGGCTTATCTGCTTGCATGGTACCATGGCCAGCTGTTTCTGGTTTTCTCTTTATAACGTTAGTCCATTTCTTTATACAGTTAGAAGAATCTGTCTGTTAAACAAGATTTCTTGCATACTTTTGGTAAGAAACATCTCTTGTGTCTCTGATGCTCGGTTTCACACCTTACGGTTTTGTACAACTCCTTCAGTGACGTCTTTGTCCATGGTGCTTTTCCATTTGGAATGTTTTTCTTAAGTGAACATGCTGCTTTTGGAATATCTTAGTTTTCTGAAATGTATGTATATAAAAAGGGCTTTAAGTTGTTGTTTTAAACAACAACAAACAAACAAAAAACCCAACCGAAAGGAAAAAAAAAATAAATCACAACACAAACAGGCAAAACCCCCTGTATTGGTCCTGTTCTGGATTCTGTCAAACGTTTCAAATTAGAGAGATGGTGAAGTATGTGATGGTTGTAGCCAGGAAGCCTGGTCAAGTAGCCTAAGACAGAGATGAAACCTAAACTCCTTCAGTGTTACTGATGTTTATGTTAAGGAATCTCTCATGTATGTAATGAAATCTGTTTCCTGTTGGTCTGATGTTCTGTGAGGTGCTTCAAAGCAGTTCATAAGGTGTCTCGGGGAGCTTGATAATCATCTGCTATGGAATGGCAAATTAGAGATGTTTCTTTTAAGATGATGATCACAAGTCTAACCAGGATGAAGCAGTAAATAAGCTGATTAGAATACAGAGTTTCTAAAAATGCTGTTTTCTAACTAGCCCTCGTCTTTAAAGCACTTCTCTTACTCAAAAAAAATTGCTGTGCAAGAGTAAATTACCATTAATGCTTTACCTTCCCTTTTGTCTCAGGAGCTCTCATTTCTGTGAAAACAGTAAGAAAGTCGCCCAGTTTGTTTTTGTGTTTGCTAAAAGCCATTTTCCCCCCCCTTTTTGCAGGTGGGATTAGTTTGGGGATGTGAATACAATGAGTGTAAACCAGCAAGCTCACACAGGGCCTCCTTATGGGCAACCTCAGCCTGGATATCAGGGATACCAGCAGCCTGCCTACGGAGGACAGCCATTGCCAGGGGTTCCTCAGGCGCAGTATGGAGCTTATAATGGTCCGATGCCAGGATACCAACAGCCAGTCCCTCCACAAGGTACTTCTCAGTCAAAACTTGAATGATTGATAACTTGTGATTTGTTGGGTTCGTGGACTTTTTTTTTTGCCTCTATATTTCCTCTTGTTAGTCTTTATTTTGGGGTGGCAATTATCTTTTCTTCTGTATGTAGCTTACATGATGTTAAAAATCATGTTGTCCTTGTATATTCTGAGGTTACTGTTCTGCCATTTGCCTGTTTTAGTAGGGCTGGTCTTCTTGTAATAGCTCATAAAATTAACCTGTTGAAAAGCACATTTTTTCCTATATACCCCTGTCCCTGTTGTGCTGAAGCACCTGACTAAGCCAGTCTTCCTGACGAGGTTATGTTGAGGGGCAGTAGTTAGGTACTGTAACAGATTTATAAGTGAGACAGCCTTACATTATTATCCAGAAAGATCTGCACTCCATCCTGGATGATTAAGACATGGAGCTCTAGATAGAAAGTGTATTTGGAGCTATTTTCTCTAATGCATTTAAAATTAGTAGAAGGTTTGTGGACATGTGGTGGACAAGCTAGTGTGTTCCAGAATTTCCCTGGTTCTGCAGGGTCATGTCACTTGTTGTTATTTTTTTTGTTTGTCTAAAAAAACCACAACAACCAATAAATAAAGTAGTTCCACTTTTTCTTTTATTGTTTCCAAAGTAAAACTAACTTGAAACTATTGAAGAACTTTAGGAGTCGTCTTTTCTGAATACCTGAACTGCTTTGGGAGGTGAATAGTGACCTCAACGTCTGAGATGTAGAGGAGGAAATACTCTTGCTTTGAGTAGAAGTATTGCAGCCTTTCAGAGTCATGTGGGTGAATTCAACTCTGCTGAGATAAGCACAACACAAACTTTGACTCTGAAATGTTTGTTTTGATTTCAGATTAATAGGAAGTGAGGAATATATTAATTATGCTGATGGTCTCTATATTATTCGCCCCTCTAAGTACTACTTGCATTTTTTGCAACCTCTTGAAATTTAAGCCAAACTTAGTAAGAAGAATGGAACAATCAAAGCGACTATTGTCTGGAAACTAGCAGAAGTTGGAGACTGAATTTTGACAGCTGACAACCCTGTTGGGGTTTTTTTGTCTGGAGTTAGCAGGGTAGTGAAGTAGAGGAAGAGTCAGTGTGGTGTGCTGAAGAATGGGTTATTCAGTTCCTCATCTTCCTTTTTTTTTTTTTTTTCCTCCCCCTTAATCATCCTCCTCTCATCTCACTAAACCTCCCCTGGCAGCATTCTTAATCTGTGAGTTTTGAACTAATTTCACAGAGGGTTTTAATTCCTATAAACATAATGAAAATCAGCACTGTGTAGAGGAAAGAAACCCTGCCCCTTGCGAAGAGCGAGGCACAGCTCAGCCATTGAGTGCTCCACTGGGCTGTCGATGGAGCTGCTGACTAAGTAGTGTTTCCAGTCCCATGGAAGGCATGGGGAGGAATTGGACTTAATTCACTGAGGGAGAGTTGTTGATTCAAGAAAGACACAGATTGCTGCAGATTCATTGGAGACGTTTCATCAGTGCAGCTATTTATAGAAACAGGTTTTGGCTGTTAGCAGTATGGAGTATTTAGGATGTTTGTGAAAAGAAACTGATGAGCAACTTCCATCAGGTACTTAACTTTCAGACTTTACAAGTCTAAAAAGCATTTCTAAGGGAATTAACTTTTTCCTTCTGAATTATTTCTGGCTTGCCTTTTTTAATTTTAGAACAATAGAAATGTGATTTGTGACAGCTCAGTAAAGGTCATACATAGAAAGCTTGATTACATGCATGTAAACTTATGCAGATTAAAAATGCAGATTTTGTTTGTGCCAGTAATGATTGAAAGGTAGCACGATGCCAAGGGCAACAAGGTGGTCTCATTTGGACAACAAAAATGTATTGCACTGTTCTTAAGTAGAATCTCATGTGCTTTACTGATGTATCAAGCAAAGGCCACCCATGGTTTGTGGAGATATTTCTTCCATCTTTTCTTCGGAGACCATCCATCCTAGACTTAGCGGTAAGGAAATCTCAGTTGTCAAGTTGTGCATTTTGGACCTGTTACTGTAAATCCAGGAATGCTGTCTTTAGAAGGAAGAACTAGCACAACAGCCAGAAGTTGACCTATTATTAGCTGCTGAATGTGACATTCAGGTGGAAGAGAGTGTCAAACAAACAATGCATTATCAAAGAGAGCAGACAGGTGCTGGCAAAGGTAGTGACAGTTATTCCTTCTACCCCCATATCCAACAGATTAGGTTTATTGCAGATCTTTCCACCAAGACCTGTTGTAGTTGCGTATCGTAGAGAGAAAATTTATTTCAGAGGCATTAGAGTGACAGGAATTTAGTGACCACTGAAGGGGAAAAGGAAAACTGCCAATGTTTTCCTGTAATCTCAGACAAGTTGTGTTACTGTTATTTTTTAAATAAATGTCTAAAATTCTTGGAGGGCTGAGCGGAGAAGTGTTGAGAGCAGGTGCTGTCCTCAGTCAGGGAGCCTTTTGTATCTGATTTCTGTGACAAACCCATATCTCTACCTAATGGGAACATGGGAGTGTGGTGCCAGTGATGCTACTCTTGCATGGACCACAACTGGTGTACTAACTCTGCTCCTAGCTGAAAACAGCCACTTCTTGCTGTGAGAACGTGGACTGGCTTTCAGTCAGTCTATCAGTTTTCTTCCGATGGAATCACAAAGTGATTTTTGCAAAGTGCAAGCACAGTTATCTGGATACCAATAACAATTAGGCTGCTGCTGGATTGTTTTACATAAACTCAGCTTACAATACCATTAACACTCGTATTAACGCTGATAAATATTTGAACTGTGTTGGTAATATATGTTATGCATGGTAGAACAGTGAGAGGGAGTCTAGCTTAGGGAATAATGTGGGAAATGTGACGTGGATTTTTTTTGTATATGATATTTTCTGCACTGCAGACTGTCCTCAGAATTGAAAGCACTGTCTCCTGGTGCTGTTGGGCTTGATTTACTGGTGTACTCTGTCTTTCCAGGTTACTTTCCTTCCTTGGGTTTCCCTTCGAAGGGCTCTCCTGTATCTCTCCACTCTGACACTTCTTCTCTTGCACCTAATTTCATAGGTAAATGGTGTCCTTTCTGTGGGAGTGTTTGTGCTGTGCCACTTCTTCTGTACCAAGTTCCTATTTAATATGGATATTTATCTCAAAGGTGTGGGTACCTGAATATTCAGACAGAGGTGGGTGGGACACCTTCCAATCTCTGTGTAGGCAGCACTCTAGAAACATAAATAGGATGTGAAGAAATAGTCCTACTAGCAATCCCTTATGCATGCAGATTGATAGATAAAACCTAACTGTGACTAATGTTTTCTGAGGACTGATTTCAGAACCTGAATTGGCCACTTTGGGTTCTGTCAGAGAGAATCCTTGGTTTAAAAGAATGCAGTCTCCCACTCGAGAGAGGTTTGAAATGATAGCGTTACAGTGAAGACATTAAAAACCTCCTTGAGCAGTACGAGCTTGCTATTGGAAGGCATGAGATTTTTGTAACTTGTGCTTTCATTTAAGGAAGAAAAGAAGTTTTTAGCTTCCTTGGCTATAGGATAGAAACCAAATACATGATAGGAATAATTATGATTCCAAAAGCTGTGGCTTGAAGAAGGAAATACTTTTGCAAAACTAGCAATCAGAATGTAGCAATTAGAAACACTGCAAGAAAACAGGTTGTATATTTCCTTCTTTCCAACCTGCAGTATTTTGGAAGTGTCATTTCCAGAGGTGTCAACTTGTGTAGAAGAGCAGGGAGTCAGATCTGGGCCAAGACTGTATAGTCTTGGGGATTTGAGTAAAATCAAAGGCACTTCCCATTTTCCTGTAATCTACCTCCATTTTGAGGTCTGTGATGAGTAAGAACAGTATCTTAAAGATGTTGAAAGGGAAATTCAGGATTCCTCAACCCTAATGAACCTTAAGCTAATAAACCACTAGATACTCATACCTCTTTTTTTCAGTGGCTATTTGAACAGTCTGTGGTGATGGTTGCATGAATATATTTGTAACAGGGAACTAGAAAGAGAAGCTTCAGAAACCTTTTCTGAAGTAAGCATGTATTTGTCAAATTGTGTGTCTGTTAAAGTTGAGGGTGAAAAGTTAATGCAAAAAAATTAATGTAGGATACCTCCAGGTATCCTACATATGCTCCAGGTATCCTACATATGCTCCAGGTATTACATATGCTTTCAAAGACAGAAGGTAATGCTAAACAGTGTACATGTACTATCAAAAGAAAGAGATTCCAACCTAGAGGAAAGTCTACCAGATAGACTGAAAAGGTACCAGAGAAGACATTCAGAAATAGAAATGCCACGCAGCATAGAAATAGTTACAGAGCAGGAAATGCTTAGCCAGAGGAACAGTAAGAAGAAGGTGCTTTAACAGTAGTTTAGAAAAGGCAAGTTTTAATGAGATGAAGGTATATATAATAAGTGTCTCTGGAAATAATTAAATCTTAAGTCTTCAAAAATAAGAACAGGAGGAGGATTAGTAATAAAAAAAGCCCCAAGAAATTGCTGATTATTCATACCATGTCTAGTTAATTCCTTCCTTAAATTTACATCCACAAGCTTACTAGGAATTACATGTAGCTGATAAGATAAAATTATATGAGTTGAAACTTTGTGCTTTGATGTATAAATTATACTGTAGAATTGAGAAGTAGCTGAAATACTTTCCCTTGTCGTTAGCAGGCATGGTTATATGATTGTTCTAATAATAGATGTTTATAATCTGTTTGGGGTTTGGTTTTTGGTTTTGTTTTTTTGAAGCAGACGTTGTACTTGGCCTGCTGGTATTATGTCCAGTCTCATGCAGTCTGGAAAGTGTGGAGACTTTGTAGAGAAAACTGATCTGTAATGAACATTAGGTTCCATGTGAATAGTCTCCTTGGTGCAGATAAAAATAACTGGACTTTGAGGGGAGAGAGTTTAATACCTTACTGAAAGGATAACACTTTTTTTTTCTTCATCAAAAAATGAAATTGTTTTTTGAAGACCCTCCACAGTACATATTTTCTATTTCATCACTGTGGAGGTGGTGACTAGTGACACTGGCTAAAAATACATGTCCTTTCAGTTTTTCCTATTTCGGATACAGTTGTGTAAATTATTTGTTGCTCATGGAGTATTCATACATCAATTTGAACATTGCTAAACTGTACTTTTTGTGTTCTATATTTCTCATCTTAGTTGGGTCAAGCCCTTGTTTCTGTGAGTTATTTGTGATTTCATTTGTTGAAAAATTTGTTGATTTTTTTTTTTTCCCCCCTTATGTCTGTAGGTTCATTAAGAGGCCCTCCAACATCTGGAGCTCCCCCTCCAGCCTCTGGATCATCTCTTCCTTCTGGCCACCAGGCATACAGTCAGTTTGGACATGGAGATGTGCAGAATGGGATTCCAGCTTCAGCAGCCCCAGTGCAGAGGTACGTACAAGCAGAGCAAAGGCCTGCCTTGGTGCACCTGTCCCAGCTCTAGACCTTCTAGGATCTGAAAAATACTAAATAGTTTGTATTTTTTCTATGGTGGACATTGACTTTCTTTATTGAGTCCTTATTCTTTTGGAACGTTTTTCCATAGGGATATTTGTTAGACAGTAAGAATCTCTGCAGATAAAAAACTTCTGGAAGACTATGAGCAGGTGTCAGTGCGTGATCAAAACCATTTCTCCTCCAAAGCCTTTGTTTGTGGTTGTTGTTTTCCTATAAGGAATTTCCTGATTCTGATAATCTGTCTTGTTTTAAAACTACTGCAGCCACAGAGCTGTAGTATTTGATTCCTTGGCAGTGTGAATTGATCTTCCTCTCTGGAGCACGTTGCTGTCTGTCATTATTGAGTAATTCCTTAGTACTGGTTCTGGGTCCTTTTCTGTCTTTTACGGATCCCTGAGTTATCTTCACCTATAGTGCTTGAATATCTTCTCCAGAAAGATGCTGCCATTACCCCTGCAGTGAAAGTGTCACCAGTCCCCACAGCTTCATTCCGATTACTGGTTGTGGGGGAAGGTGGTTGGTTTTTTTATTTCCTTCTGGTTAAGCTCAGCACTGTCAACTGGAGAGTCCAAATCTTTTGAGCAACAGAGCATTCTTAACTAGCTGTGCAGGCTTTACTGGTGCTCACCCTCTAGTCTCTGTTGCAGATAATTAAAATGGCATTAACAAAAAAAATACTATTGATGTAGAATTTGTATTTTAAGAACTAATAGACTTTTTTAATTATTAGTTTTTATTATGAAAGGGATTTGGATCCATGCAGGATATGTACTTATTTTTCTGCAACTGAGCTGCAATACCTCACATAAATAATTGAGACCCACCTAGTATTTCTGTGGTAGAACAATTTTTAAAGGCATAGAAAATTTTAATTGCTTGTATAATGGGGGATCCAGTGAAGTTTCTCATCTTCCTTCTTAGGCCACCTGCTTCTCAGCCATTTCTGCCAGGCTCAGCACCCACGCCTGTCAGCCAGACATCTGCGTTCCAGCAATATGGGCCCCCGCCAGCCAGCGTACAGCAGCTCAGCAATCACATGGCAGGGATGACAATTGGCAGTACTACAGCTTCTGCTCCTCCCCCAGCTGGACTGGGCTATGGTGAGGTTTCCTGGCGACAGAAATATGCTTTTAATTTATACTAGTAATCTCATAAAAGATTCGCTTTTGTCAGTGATTCATTCCCAGTGATGGGAATTCTCTGGATGTTGACATCTGCCATAGTAAATGGTATGGTCATCTTTGGGGAAAACAGAACAGAGACAGTATAGGAAATACAGCAGGACTCGAGGAACAATATTTCTTCTCAACTGGGTGAATTTTTGTGTGAAACACAGAAACAATCTATCCCTAAATACGCTGTTGAAGAGTCTGTGTCCCTTGCCACTGTTGTGTAGTAGCCCAGTCAAAAAAAGAGAAGGGGCTCAGTGAATCACGAAGGGTTGAAATTACTCAGAATGTTTCTGTGTAGGGTTTTTCTGAAAATAAAGAGAAGAACCTTATTTAAACAGTATAAACTGAATTAAGGTATTTTGTTCTATTGCCATTAGATCTGCAGTCCCACTGCTGTAGATTACAGGACATTTTTTTTTTTTTTTTTGGAAGACTAGAGTCTAGTAAGTGTAAGCTGATCTGAATACCCTTTGGTTAGGTTCTTCTGGTGTGTGGGTTTTTTGGTGTGTGGTTTGGGTTTTTTTTAATTGTTTTGGTAAAGTACTCTCTGATGAGTGTCTCTCGTACTCTTAACACAGACTTTATAGGAAAATTAAGAGTAGGGGAAGCACATTTCTCCAGCCTTTTGGCTGTGTGTTTGTCTAAAATTATCCTCACAAATAGTACAGTGGTAAATACAGAAGATGCTAGTTCACACTATTAAAATGATGAAGCTCAAAGCCATTCTTGAACTACGGACTCCAACTTAGCGGAGTTTAAGATACAAATTTATTCCAGTTCAAGAAATTGGTAGACAGAGTTGTGGTGCTCCTGGCTTTGCACCCCTCTTCTGGCCCTGAATCCTGAAATTATTCTAATTATATAAAATAAGAGGCTCAGACTTTGAGGGGACAATGAAGGAACTATCCTTTCCAGCTCTCTGGTCAGTTTAGGAAGGCGTTCGCTAAGGCTTGTTTCTGTTAGCACTGACAAGTCAATCTGAAGATGAGAAAGTGCTAGACCTATTTAGATGATCAAGAGGAAATGGGTTTTGCTGGCATCTTAATTGTCTTGAGGACAGAAGAAAATGATGTTATATTGTCTTTTCTTCTTATCAGGTCCCGCAACATCGGTTCCCCCAGTCTCAGGAAGCTTTAGTGCAACAGGATCTGGTCTCTACACACCTTACACTGCAAGCCAAGGACCGCCTCCTACCAGCGTGTCTCAGGGTCTTCCTCTGGCACAGCCTTCATTTCCTGGTCAGCCAATGTCAGCTCAGCGCCTACCTACTCAAGTCCCTGGTTTTGCTCCACCTCCCTCTTCTACAGGGATTGGACCTTCCTCTTACCCTCCTACCACAGGTGCCCCAAGGCCACCTACCATGCCAGGCCCACCACTGCCTGGGCAGACAATTGCTGGACCACCAACATCCCAGCCTAACCATGTATCTTCACCACCACCTCTATCAGCTATGTCAGGGCCTCCCATGAGTGGCCTCCATGGACCACCTCCTCCCACTCATCCTCCTCAACCGGGATACCAAATGCAGCAGAACGGTGAGTATTCCTAGAACAGGAATTGTGAATTAATTGTGTTTTCTGTGTGCTGCAAACCGAGAACTGGATTTCAGGTTTGGTACTTGGGGGCTTCTGGCTGCACTTCAGAGCTTCCCTTGTGTTTCCCTGTGCTCATGTGCAAAAGAGAAATCCAAAATAAACAACAGCATATGACATTCTAAGATGTTTGTCATGCAGGTTTTTATCAGACTAGACAAAGGAATCCTATTACTCGGACAGAAAGTTGTTTAGTAATTAGTGCAATAATACTACAAGAATTTGTTATCAAAATTTTGTTATGAACTTTAATTTGATGTCTGCTACTTCATCTGTTCAAAACTAGGGATTTGAAATCATGAAAAGCCTTATTTTTTATTTTTTAGTTAATTTGTGGCTGGCGTGCATGTATGGTGAGTATGAGAGGGGTTGTTAAATGCTGAAAAGGAGTTGCTGCTACTCACAAAACTGTATACTTTTCTCCTTGTAGAAACTTTCACATTATATATGTGCTTAGAAGTAACATCAGTTAAGCTTTCTGAATGATAAACAGTTGTGGCTTATTTTTAACCAATAACATTTACAGATAGCTAGAATAAAGTGATGATGCACAAGTGTCATGTCTCTCATGAAGCTTTGCACAACTGGGCAGGCAAATTACTTCAAAATATGTCCAAGTTGCTCTGAACTGTAAAAACACTAATGGGGTAAATCATGCTGTTATTCCATAACTGAGTGAAATTGTCTGAAGTTATATGAAATGACTTCAGGTAGTTACAAAAGAAGATAATCACACATTTGCTTATTACTGTAATTTCTGACAAGCCAAAACTGCCCAAGACAACTCCTTGCATACCTTTAGTTTGAGGAATTATGGTCCTCCATTAGCTTCTTTATCTGTTCTCTTAGGCAGTCCTGCAATTTCACTTAACATGTTGATAAAGCATGATCATAATGTGTATAGTAATCATACTATTCTAAAAATAGTTAAGTTAATCTAAAATCCTGTCTTTCCTTACGTCTGGTTTTAAGGAGGACTGTATCCATCATTTTATTGGATCATTGATAGTGATGTACATGTCTAAGCTGAAACACTGTAATAAATATGTTTAATCCTAATTAACTGAAATACAGGGGACACTTTTCTTCTTGTTTTGATGATGACAGGAAAAGTGGAAAGTGCTTAGTGAGGAAACAGCTCATATTACTCATTGTTTGATTTTTGCCGTCCCTCTCTTGTAAGGTTCTTTTGGGCAGGTGAGGGGTCCCCAACCAAACTATGGAGGAGCCTATCCAGGAACACCAAATTATGGAAGTCAGCCAGGACCTCCACCAAAACGCTTGGATCCAGATTCCATTCCTAGCCCTGTAAGTATGTTTTCTTCTTACTGGTGTGAACTCTTCCGGAAGTGTCCTTATGTAAACCAGAACTGACAACGGGTTTCTTATTCCACAGAGCATCAGTCTGTTTTCCTGCCTACTTCTCTCTCTTATATCCAGCTTCAGTCTTTTGTTATGAATGAGCCCAGAAGCAGTAATTTTCTTGGTGACTGAAGAAAGGCATTGCATATGCAAATCAATGATTTAATTCCTCAGGTCTTTTTCTGTACTATGTTACATTTTGACACTCCTCAAGGGCTTTGATTAAGTTTGTTTCTCCATTTCTAGATTCTTGCTTAATGATTTTCCAAGGTGAACTGTACATTCCATGTTTCAAGTATGGATAATAGGAGATGATTTGTCGTGCTTTTCTGTCAAAAAAAAGCTGGTTACCGCTTTTTGGGGGTTGGTTAAGTTATGACAGTACTTCAGTCAAATGTGGACAAGCCCTCAAACTGGGTTTGCTGTTCAGAATGGAATCGTGAGAGGGACAAGCAGTGATGTGTAATGGTTAGCAGTGATGAGTAGTATTAAGCCTGGCAGTGTTACTGCACTGGTCTACTGTGCTGTTCCTCCCACTGCTGTTACTGTTCTGTCACTGTGTCAGAAGGCCACCGTCAGGTGAAAACAGGAAGCCTCTCTAGGGCAGTGCTTACAAACAGTTTACTTCAAAGCTATAAAAATATTTTAGTCTTGAGTTACATCTTAGATTTGGGCTGGTGCTGTTCAGAAGTTACTACTATTTAAAAAAGATTGTGCTTGGACTCCAGGTTTATGTCAAGTTTATAACCAAATTTTTTCCATAGAACATAGTAAGTCTTTAATTGCTTGTCTGCTTCTCTCTTCTCCCACTAAATGAGATCTCAAATAGCTTGTGTTGGTTGCCTTCATTTTAGCATGTTCTTGAAGCATAAATCCCCAGTCTCTAACTGAAATGCGCACGTGAGCCACTACCTCTGTTAGCAGCCTGAGCCCGAGCCCAGTATCCTGGCAAGGGGGTTTCAGGGTCAGGGTACCCTGCGAAAGCTGGTGTTTCCTCTTGCATGAACCAGTGTCCAAATGTATCTAATTCCAGTGCTACAGGTTTGGGTAGAGAGAAGTAACACTGTTACTTTTTGGTTTATTATNTAAAAAAAAAAAATAAAAGCAACTTAATGAGCTGCCACCCCAGCAGAAACCCAGGCACAGAATAGACCCAGATGCAATTCCTAGTCCAGTAAGTGCTGTATGTATGTCAATCGTAGTCTGTGTTGGTCACCATCCATGCATGCCTGAAACCTGAACTTCACCTTGCTAACCCTCCATCATTAATCCTTGACCCTTTCCATGCTGTCTTCTGCTTGCCTTATAAAAATGAGTAACATTACACCACAAGAGGTTGTTACAAATCTTCACTTCTGTGATGGTGAGGCAGTAGAAAGACTGTTTCAGAAACAGATCATGAAGAATGTCTCCCCTTCACTTTGTCTGATCTTTAGATTATTTCCTTCATCAGGTTCCAACTGGCGTTTTCAGTGTAAGCCATCAGTTTGATTGTCCATACAGTGTGTGTCTCATGCCAATATACACACAGCATGAGCTTCTCTAGCCGTGTTTCTACCTATTCTGAGCAGAATTCAATTACTGTTCTTGTCAATATACCAGTACCATGGATGCTAACACTTTGAAGTTCTAAAATTGCACATGAACTGTTTTGATATTAATTCCTGATACAAATCTTCCAGTAGAGGACTGTGAGATGTGGGGAGCTATAAACATTCTCTCATTATCTGTGCTCATAGATAACCATTAGATTTTTGAATTTGAATTCATAATGTTTTTGTGTAGAGAATCATACCTAAAGAAAGAAAAAAGCAGCTACCTTTTGGATTGCAAGAAAAAAGCCACATTTGACCTTGGTACTCTTGTATCACTTTTTCCTCAGTTAGCCAAATTTGGTGCTAAAAGAGGTAACAGAGGTGAGATCACCAGTGTTAGTCAGTCTGTAGACTTTTGAATTGGGACCAGATCTGTCCTAGAGTGGTCACTGTCTGATGCTATGGGGAGCTTTCTATTGGCAACTTGGAATCTTTAGTGAGAGGGTAGAAAGTCTACCTTGCAGACATCATTTTATTATTTACTCTAAGCAAAGTGTGTGTGTTTGGTGGCAAAATAGGATCAGAAGAATGATTGCTAGCTTTAATGCTCTCATTCAGGCACAAGTATGGAAATGTAGTTAAAATTGTGTATAACTACAATTTTCTGTCATACAAAGGTCAGGGGAGATATTTTCATCAAGTAAAACTGTTTAATACATTTCTGTCGTAAGCATATTTACAGTAATGAAGAATTTGAATTACTGAGAAATTTAATATTTTCACAGAGTTTGAAGTTTAAGCTTGATACATTGACAAACTAGTAAAACTTCACTTCCTGCATCCCCGGGATTCAAATCACAAACTCTTGAGAACCATGCAGTAATGAGGTCTTCCACCTAAGCTTGGAAGCTTCTGTCTTTAGGTCAGAATTACAGTGGCTAGAAATAAACTCATACTATGAAAATAGTGGGAACATAACAGAAGGGCAAAGCCAGGTTATCTATAGATTCTGTTTTTAATAGAATTCTAATTTTAACTTGGCTGGGACCAGTATACAGGGGAATGCTACCAAAAATTCTTTTCTTGGTCTTTGTTTGGCTTTTATGAATTCAGATCAGGCCTTAAAACACAGAATATTCTACTACTCAAAATACTTGGGGAAAAATACTATTTGCTACTTGCAATTTATTGTTAGTCATTAAGTACTGTTCAAAATCAAACTGAGAGGTGACTGCTTGACAAAACTTACTTGCTTTAGACTTCTTTTTAGAGATAGCAATGTTTGCCTCAGGTCCCCTTCTCATTGCCTTACAGTTTTGTATTTTACAGTTCTTTGAAACCAAGCCTCCAGATATTAATGTGGTGTTCTCCATCATAGATTCAAGTGATTGAAGATGACAGAAATAACCGTGGGTCAGAACCATTTGTCACTGGAGTGAGAGGGCAGGTCCCACCTCTTGTTACTACAAACTTCTTGGTCAAAGATCAAGGTGAAGTATTTTTCTTTTCCTAAACAAACAAAACACAAACCTCAAATAGTGATAAAACTGCCTATTTCTTTAAAGGAAAAGTATAAGGAATGATTTCAGTGGCTGGGAATGTGCATTTTACCAGCAGAAGCTCAGTTTCAAGTCCTGTATTGATCTGATCTCAGTTCGTGTTCTCCTGATGGTTTGGTAGCTACTAACCAATTTGCAAGTAAAAACTGTTTTCCAAGGCAGGCACGTGGGACCAGCATTAGCAGGAATATCAGAAAGCAACAAATGAAGCCTCTTCTGTGTATCAACAGCAGTTAAGAACTGTAATTTATTAGCGCTATATTTTGAATTGGACTGGGAAATATATTTTTTTAAATCAAGTGGGATTTCAATTGGTCAGTAGGCTTCACAGCAAAAGGATATTTCATTCTTTAATTTCCCATGCTTTTTTTTTTCCCCCAAATTTAAAGCCCCGTTAAAACTTGAGAATCTGATTCTACAATCAAGTAACTTACTCTTCAGCCAGCATTACAAATTTGAACAGTAGAAATGTTTGAGTTTGCTGCCTGTAGTACATTTTAGTCTGCAAAAAAGAGTGAAAGAGAAATGCCTTTTTTAGGGATTTAAGTTGATGTGAAGAGAGGTTCATCTGTTTTGAGTTAAGGGTTCTTGTTACACACAGTTAATCATAAAGGGGCATTTTGTTTGGAATTCAGGTTTTGCATAGATTGAAATTAATTGATTCTTTAGATAAGCTTTTAGTCTCTGTGACTTAACAACACAACTGAAGGTATCTTTGTTTCTGTTGTTGCGTATAAACTTCCACTGAAATATGTGGGGATTTTTTCCTTTGTTCCCCAGGTAACGCAAGCCCTCGCTACATAAGATGCACGTCTTACAATATTCCTTGCACCTCAGATATGGCCAAACAGTCCCAAGTTCCCCTAGCTGCTGTCATAAAACCGCTGGCTACTCTGCCCCCAGAGGAGGTGAGAACTGTGTGCAGAGTTCTCGAGAAGGCTTCGAGAATGTTACAGAGCTAAAATTTTACAAAATGATTCTAAATATGGTGGCTGCTGTCTAGTGATAGCTTGCTTGGAGCGAGGACATGAAGACAAACACGCTTACTAAGTTGGAATACGTATGTCTGCAGTATTCTGTGCCCTGTTAAACTCAACTTTAGCATCTGCTGAGGAACCAATAACCTTTGGGCTTTAAGGGTGTTTTTCACTATTGCATTTCATTAATATTCCTAAACTGTGGTTTGGATTTTGAAAACTGGTTTGTGATAAAACCGAGTTGTGAAGTTAATTCCTGTACTGCTGTATTGTAGCTGAAGTTTAAAAGGAGCACAGTAGGAGAACGTGGTCTTATTTAGAAACCCAGAGGCCTGTGGATCTGTATGTTTTTAGAGAAGCTTTACAGTTAGTTGCTGGGTCTCCTCGTGTGTTTGTGCTTTGAACAAACACTTGTGATAGCCAGAAATACTATGGCTAGGACCGGGGAGATAGCTCTGGAGGCTGGGCAGCTTCTAGCATTGTGAAGTTCTTTATGGCAAGGGCAAACTCCCCGTGAAGGGGCCCTTCCAGCAGATGAACGCTCAGCTGTTCAGTGCAGTGAGACTGTAAATAGATTTAAAGCTTAATATGTCAGTAATGAGAGAATAAAAGTCTCATGAAAATACAGCATTCATCTAGAATATATAAGAATTCAGCACCTGGTTTACAGATACGGAACCTTTGTCTTATGCTAATGCATAGTTCACAAAGTAAAGCTTGAGGCTTCAGAAAGAAGTATCTTTGTTCCTTCTGGGAGTAAGTGACCAGTTATTCATAGCACTGCATGTTTCCATCAGTCTTGTAGTTTGTTTGCATGCATGTTATTGGCAGAGAGGCTGAGGAAAAAAGCTTATTGTGTGGAAGTACAATACCAACATTGCCTGGCAGTCAGAAAACTTGAAATTCTGCTGAGGAGGTCAACCTTGGGCAATAGGAGCTGAGAAACACTGGCTGCACTGTCCATTGCACTGTTGATAAGCAATTACTGGGGTTGAATGAGAGATGTGACACATCTGTGGCATGAAGAGAGGAAAGTGACTGGAGCATTTGTTCAACTTCTGCTTAACAAATATATTGTCTCTTAAGCATGATCAGAGGTTTAGGGTGACTGAGAGAATTAAGACTGGACACCTTTAGTGTCAGAAAAATTAAAAGTAAGTAGGTAAACTTTCTTTTAAACTTGATTCTTACTTATGAAAGGTGTTTTGAACTATGAATGCAGCTTGTAGCTTGCATGAGTTCTGTCTTAAGCATTTTAAAGTGCTTCCTGCTCGTTCTGAGCTTGAGAAGCTGTAGAAGTTGCCAAGCATTTTATTCTGGTTTGGCTGCACAAAGAATGTACTATCAGTAATAGTTCAAAACCAGTTTTGAGGACTTGCTATACAAGACAAGCGGAACTTAGGGATGTACTGTATTTCATTGTGGACTTCAAAAATAAGTTATCAGCTGAAATTGTTTAAGACAGTCTGGATGCTCTATGTTCTTGAATATATGGAATGCGATGACTGGCTTCTATTTTGTCAAAAAGCTTGCTTTTACCAAGGGAAAAATAGAAGAGATGAAAAGTTGATTTTAAAACACCCAACCCGTAATGAAATGTAAATTGTATGCTCACTCCCATGAGGTTATCACAGCCATTCTTTGCATGGCTTCAGTCTTTTGTGTTCACTTTGGATACGTCTGTGGTGTGTGGTGTTGTGCTGATGCTCCTCAGGCAGGATACTCTGTAAGGTAGTGCAGCACCCTGCAGAAGTACTCATTTGTGTCTAAGTGGGATGGCCCATTAATGAGTGCAGCCCGTGAAGAACTGCTGTGCTAGAGCCTGAATTGAAAAGCATTTACAAAATACTTGTTCAGACTTCTCTCAACCCCTGCACTCTCTCCCAGAACTGCTAAGTCCTATGCAATGTACAGGGAAATAGTTTTAAGCACTGCAGTATGTGTGGTCACTTCTTTTTCATCATTGTGTGACCATTAAATTTTTTTTTTTTTTCTTTCCCCTGCTTCCACAGGCCCTTCCTTATTTGGTAGATCATGGAGAATCTGGTCCTGTCCGATGTAATAGGTGCAAGGCTTACATGTGCCCTTTTATGCAATTTATTGAGGGGGGAAGGAGGTTCCAGTGTTGCTTCTGCAGCTGTGTCACTGAGGGTAAGGTTTCTTCTGGAAATTGGTCTCTAGTTTCTACCAGAGTGATCTTCGAACAAGATGAAAGCAAATAAATCATGTTACGATCATTTATAATGTGTACTGTGCTTTGATGTTTGTTTAGTCTTGCAAAAAAAATTAATTGCAAAACATGTTCAGTGCTCAATTCTGGAATTGTGTACAAATTAAGCAAGTGCTTATGCATTGCAGTATTAAACTGAATTTTTAACATGAAGTAGTTGTAGCCTAAATGGTGGCTTGAAAAATTATTTATTGTATTTTTTGAGAGTATTTCAAACTTAGATTTTTCTGTGACTGTCTGAGATGTACATCTAGTCAGTAGCATGAGTTAGGGTTTTATTTCTTTTGTCTCACAAAGCCTGTTTAAAGAATGCTTAGAGATTGCAGCTAAATCTGCTGCAGCTGAATAGGAGTGTTCAGTATATGGCAGTCAGTCTTGGGTGCTCTTCTAAATTAATATAAAACATGCTTTCTTTTAAGCAGAAGGTGCTATACACTGCTTATAGCGTGACATCTGTAGATTTGGTTTAAAGGCACAGTGGAATGTAAGGTACAACAAGCCTTCTGAGTGTTTTGTTTGGTAGCACTGATGACTGGCAGTGGCCTCTTTGTTCTTGGCACCTCAGTTATGCTGTACAACTGTTCGTACAAACCAAAATGGGAAGCCGACAGGAGGTAGAAATTACCAACTTTAAAACCCCTTGTTGTCTACTGATTTTTCAGCCTGTGTGCATTCCCTGTCCCTGCTCACTCAGCAGCTGCATGAATGGCTGTACCTGTAACAACTGAGCAGGGATAGAAATGCTCAGAGACTGCTGATGAAAGCAATACTGTGAAAATGCAATCTAGTTGTACCTAATACCTGAAAACATTTTTTTTTCTCTGCAAAACAATCAGGTAATGAGCTTATACTGGATGTGTAGTTGGAGAGAAGAAGAGTGATAAGTACTTAGTGATATCATTAAGACTATATATATGTTTTCTTTCTAACTGCTGTTGAATGTTTAGAATAATTTAAAGGTAGTGAATATTCTCATTGCAGATAATCTCATTTTATTCTCCCCTGGAGCTATTTAAGCAGCTATAACTGAAATACATGTTGTCACCCTAGCAATTCTGCAGGAGGGACTCTCATGGTAGTTCTTAGGACACAAGGAAAATTATTTTGTTGTTTCTGCAGATTACTTTTGTAGGTGAAAACCTAACTTTCTGATGCCTGGTACAAGCACAAAAGTACTGGGTTCTGGGCATGTGGTTACACTTCCAGTTCCTCCTTACAGTCCACTGTAAGAAGTACCCCCTCTGTTCTGACCAAACAATTCCAGCAGAGTGCCTGGAAGGCTTTACTCGCATGCAACATGGGAAGGGAAGGAAACAGCTAACTTGTTTAGCAAGATAAGAAGCTCAATCTTTTAGTAAACCTGAATTGAATCAGAAATGTTGTAGCCTGTGGTTTGTCTCAAATTGATATCTTACGTCCTTTGTTACTGCTAATACAAGATTATTTTATTTTTCCTTTGGACTAAATCATTCATAAGAATCCAAAGAGCATGTTGTCATGACATTTCTGATAGGAAATGTAAAAGGAGAATGTAAAGGAGATTCAGAAAAAGTATAGTAATGACTGTATGGTGTACCACCTGGTACACAAGACATCTATTAAATCTGTATTTCTTGGCTTTAATGATGGTCTCAAATTGTATTCATATTTTTAGTAATACTTGCATGCTTGCACAAAATGCTAGCTAATATTCCTGGAGTTTTATGTGATACAGTTGTTGTCTTGTTAACTAGAGAGCTAACATGGAAGTTAGCTAGAGAATCAAAGTGTTTATCATAGGGGTGTCACTAAACTTAATGATTTTTTTCTTTCCCAGTGCCACCTCACTATTTTCAGCATTTGGATCATACTGGAAAGCGAGTAGACTTCTATGACCGACCCGAGTTATCACTGGGCTCTTACGAGTTTCTAGCAACCGTTGACTATTGCAAGGTACACTATTACATGTTTATTACTGTATTCTGGATTATTTTTAAATAGACTTTTTTCCTTAAAGTAAGAATGTTGTGAAATGTCTGGGGCTAATCTGTAGCTGACAGAGATAATTAACGGCATTAATTCAACTCACTTCACTGTGTAAAATAATGTTCAAGCCTGCTCACCTCCCAAAGTAGAGAAGTCTTGATCACACACATCATAATATAACTTTATTATAGCTGTCTTTGTCATTCTCTTCTGGAGTTACGCAAGCAGCTATAGCTGCTGTTACCACAGCAGTTCTGCAGGAGGAGCTCTCTTGCAGAAGTCCCTGGAGCAAAAGGAGAATGTAGGAGACATTCAAGAAAAATACAATAGTAACTATGTAATCTGTTCCCTTAAGACAGACTTCACCTATGGAACTTCAATATCAAATACAGGTTAAACCCACAATACTAGTTTGGAAATATATATTGTCAGAGCTGGTTCACTTATAATTTAAAAGATTTAAATAGTAATTAACCTCTAAGGAAGAGCAAAAGTATGTGCAAGGTGTTAACTGAAGCAAATTACATCTCTGATGAAAGAAATCCTAGGAAAAATGAGTTTCTAAATGCTGCAACTCTATATTGGTTACCTTCTAATGGCTCAGCTTTACTTTGAGTTACGGGAAAAACCAATTCTCTTGCTTCTAATAGCATAAGAAGCATTTAAATTCCAATGAGATGCGATCTTCCCAGCTTTTTGAAAGTTGTTCTGTTTTCCTTTTTTTTCCTGTGTGGTCTCCCCACTATGACCTGACCTATAGATTTCAGAAAACTGTTAATTGAAACAAGTTTTTGTTATTTCAAAGCCAACCTGATATTTAAGTAGAAGGGAGAGTTTGTAGTTCTCGGAGAGGAAAATCTTTAGCTTTATATTGATGAACTCAATCAGAAATCTGCTTAGATTCCCAAGGCTTGAGAACTGTCTACTTTCCCTATCTGGCCTAGTCATGTAAATGGATGATTTAGTTACAACTAATCTGTTCTTCACTAAGCAATAGCAAAATCAGTCTAGGGCAGGGATGGGAGAATGATCTGAAAAAACAAGTACTGCTCGTGACTAGAGAAGTACATGAAAGCCAGTAGGGTTTTGACTAGCATTCACTTGTCCATGTTACAGGGCTGTTATGTGGGCTGCATTACATGGCTATAATGTGAATTCTTCCCTCTCTCCTGCAGAATAACAAGTTTCCCAGTCCACCTGCTTTCATTTTCATGATTGATGTGTCTTACAACGCTGTGAAGAGTGGCTTAGTGAGGCTAATATGCGAAGAATTAAAGTCACTCCTAGATTACTTGCCCAGGTAGGTAGATGGTGTCCTACTGCAGCCAGTCAAAATGGGGGAAACTGTCACTTTTCTCTTAATAATAAAAAAAAAAAAAAGCTAGAAATTAAAAGAAAATGCTTGATAATCCGGTCAAGATTTTCTTCAGAAAAGGGCCAAGCAGAACACCTTACCAGAACACCTGGATTCCCTCCTGGGTGAAAATAATTTTTTCTTCCTTTCATTTTTCCCTTTACCCTTATTATGTTGGATTCTGTGTAATGATTTCACTGTCAACTTAGATGTGAAGGAAAGTATGTCTCTTCCAGGGAAGGCAACATGGAAGAATCAGCCATTCGAGTAGGCTTTGTCACCTACAACAAAGTGTTGCACTTCTATAATGTGAAGAGCTCACTGGCACAGCCACAAATGATGGTTGTCTCAGATGTTGCAGATATGTTTGTGCCACTCCTCGATGGCTTTCTGGTGAATGTGAATGAGTCCAGGACAGTTATTGCCAGGTAATAGAAACTGACTTACCACGTGTGTGGTAAACTTCTTGTTTGGTAGATTCAAGTGTTGCATGATTATTTGTTGTGTTATTCACCTAGAGGTCACTCCATGTGTTTTAACTTCCTTTGAGATTAAGCTGGCAAAGCAGGATGGGAAAATTCATAGGGTAAGGGTGTATTTGGCTTGTAGTCCAGCTTGGCAGGAAGTATATCTAGTATATTTAGTGCAGAAGGGCATTTCTAGGAGAAAAAAAAAAACAAAACACAACTAGAACGATGCAGAGTGAAAGTCGTAAGAATACTGAATCACTGTAGGGCATCTGCCTAAATAACTGTAAACTGAGACAGCAGTGGTTAATTTTGGTTCTGTAGAAAAATTGGAATGAGCAGGATAGAGAAAATAAAATCTAGAAGGAAAGAAAGATAAATTGGCAATGTTTGGGCAAATTTATTTAACTCGATACTTAACTGTAATTAAACTGTGGTGTGTAGCTAAGTACATTTGGGGAACTAGATCTGGCACTGCATGTTTTTCAAGAAAATTTCTAGCCTGTTTTGTAGTGTATTAGCAAGCATTAATACAAAACTGGGTGTTAAACCTATTAATCTTTGAATAGTACACAAGATGCTTTGCAAACAGTGGCCAAGCGTCACTAGTCTGACCTAGGAGTTCACTTACAATATAAGTTAGAATATATTAAAAGAGCAGGAATACAGAAGAGCGACTGGAGTAGGTACAGCTGAGGCTGTACAGAAAGCGCTGTGGATACGGGTCAGAGAAGCCAATGAAAAATGACAAAGCATCATTTTTTTCACAGCTAAATAATGAGATGCCAAATACTGTAAAAAATATGGACACTTGCAGACAAGTTAGGGACTTCTTTTTAAACCATCTCAGTCTCATAGGTCATCAACTGCAACCATTTGTCTTTTCCCATTAAATGGAATCTCAAATTCCTCCCTTTTTTTGTTCTTTGATAGTTTGCTGGATCAGATTCCAGAAATGTTTGCAGACACAAGAGAAACGGAAACTGTTTTTGCACCTGTGATTCAAGCAGGGCTGGAGGCACTGAAGGTTAGTAAATGCATTGTCATTACAAACTGTTTTGAGTCTGAGTACTCTGAAGCTCACATTTTGCTGACACACACTAAGACACTGGTAAAGTTTTTCATAAGTCTCCTTGTGTACATGTGCTACATGTAGGGAGTACGTCTCATTCTTCACATGCCTGTCCCTCCAGTTCTATGTAGCTATGTATCTGGTCACTACCCAATTTTTTTTTTAAATAATTTTTGCTCAAAGTACAAGGCACGTAGCATACTCTGTTACCTGCCTGGGTTTTGCTATCAACCTCAAAAAACCCCCCACATTGGTTTCAACATTAACACAAAGTGCTGAAGTCTTGTCACGTCTCATTGAAGAGTTCTGTAGCATGTTGTCTTTCTAATGCTGTGCTTTAAGTTCTGATACAATCTAAAAGAAAAGGAGAGAATGCAATCTGTTGAAGTTGCCCACAACGATGTATTAAGTAAACCTTCCCTAGAGGTTCTTCCATTCCAGTACTTCATCCAGATAATTGCTTGCATGATCTAAGTACGGCTTGTATATACTGATCAAATTGCCTGTTTGATTCCATTCAAAACTTTTCATATAGCTCTTTTTGTCACATAAATCCTTAAAAATGTCTTAAAATCAGTTTGTTCAATCAGGAAATACCATCAGTTAGTAATTGATTGTTTACATACTGCACGTATCAGAGAAAACCTACTAAACATTGGCTAGTGTGGACATAGGTTATCGATTTAAAATTCATTATCTGTTGAAGCTCCGTTTACAAAATCCTTTACCATTTCTGTGACTCTTCCACAAAGTCATTAGCTACAAATTGGAGAAGAAAGCAGTCCAACATATTTGTGCAAAACCTTTTGCAGCCGATCCTGCTTACTCCTCCATGTTTCCTTGGAGCCAGTCTTTTTCTCCCTGCCGTGGAACTAGCACAGGTCCAGTGGAACTGAAACTTGCTTTTCTACAACTGAGCAGTAAGCTGTGCTTCCTGTGAGGGATACTACTGAAGTAACCAAGTGATCACTGAGCCTGTGTGTCTGATAGAGAGCCTTCTTGACATAGAGAAGTGATGAGGATGCTTGAATACTTGTTCGTGAATCACAGTATTCCTTAGTGTTTTGCTAAGTGTTTCTAACCTGCACTATTGCTCTCACTTCCCTGCAGGCAGCTGAGTGTGCTGGTAAGCTCTTCATTTTCCATACCTCTCTGCCCATTGCAGAGGCTCCAGGAAAGTTAAAGAACAGGGATGATAAGAAACTGATCAACACAGATAAGGAGAAGGTAATAATGACTTGTGTGATGCTTACATCACAGGTCTATATTATGCTCTTTATGGGATAAAATAACTCTGAAGCAACATTAAAAAAATTACAAGGGTAGCATGTAACATAACCATCCCAGCTAATAATTCTTAACACTGGGCTTTTATCTTCTATTCTCAAGCAGAGCTGTGTAGTCTTGACAATCATATGGACACCTCTGGTATGAGAACAAGAGATAAATCTGGACTCTTACACAGGATAAAATACCATAGCTGGTTAAAGTAAATATTTGATCAAATAATTAAAACAAGATGTGTAGTAACTTTTGTAAGATTCAACAGTTCTTCAAAGGCTCAGGAAGAATTTATATGATTCTAATTTCTCTGAAGAGAGAGTTAAAGCATCAAAGTGTATTGACTGGGATTATAAACTATATCTCACTTTGGTTTCCTTTACCACAAACTTCTGATCTCATCTCTGACTTCCTCTCTTAGACTTTGTTTCAACCGCAGACAAGCTTTTACAACAACTTGGCCAAGGACTGCGTGGCCCAGGGTTGCTGTGTGGATCTGTTCCTATTTCCAAACCAGTATTTGGATGTGGCGACACTAGGTGTGGTAACTTACCAGACAGGAGGCTCCATTTACAAGTATGCGTATTTCCAGGTGAGCTAAGGCTAGTGTTCGAGCTGAAAAGGAATTATCATTTAGTTAAGAGTTCTTTTTCATAGTGCGAACAATAGATTTTTAGAAATAAACTGCTACTTAAATGTCAAGATTTTCACTAAAATTATTTTGTTAGCTTTATGTCTCTACACAGAATGTCTTTATTAAAAATAAAAACAACAACAGGAAAAGCTGTGCTATTACCTTTTAGCACAATGTTTTCTTGGCAGGGCACCAAACCCTGTACGATGGCTGACTTTCGGAGTAACACTGGTTTAAAATTATTCCATTGTTTATGGAGCAGCTGTGATTTTCGGGAATATGAAACTTAAATTACTGCTTCTGTTCTAGCTGGAGACAGACCAGGATAGGTTTCTGAATGACTTGAGAAGAGATGTCCAGAAAGAAGTGGGATTTGATGCTGTGATGAGAGTGCGCACAAGCACAGGTGGGTGTCAGCAAAATGAGTCTTTACAGACAGACCACTTCGTGCATGTCATGTAGGAAGTAACAGATTTTTTCCTAATTTAAAAGATCTCGAAACTAGGCTATGCATAAAGCTCTGCTAAAGCTTTGAAATTCTAAGACATCTGTTAAGACTGAGCAAAGATCCCTGCTGAAATCTGTCAAGATAGCTTAGTGTCACCAGTGACAAGATTTTTCAGGACTCCAAATACCACCTGTCTTGTTATTCTGATGGAAATTGTGGTTCTTTTTTTTCTGTTTTTTGTTTTGTTTGATTTGGTTTGGTTGGGTTTTTTGTTCTGTTTTTAAGGTATTCGAGCAACTGACTTTTTTGGAGCTTTCTATATGAGCAACACAACTGATGTAGAGATGGCAGGTTTGGACTGTGATAAAACAATCACAGTGGAATTCAAGCATGATGACAAACTGAATGAAGACAGCGGTGCTCTTCTTCAGGTGAGAGGGGACGCTTCCTAGGAGAAAGTTTGTTGACAGTTCAGAATTGTCAACAAAACTGTCAAGGCAGAACTGAATATCAGCTGGGGAGAGTGCCAGTTGCAGAAGAGGATGAGGTTGCTCTGAACTGAATTATTAGATGCTCCTTCAAGGAACTGTTTGTTCATTCTTCCTGCCCCTGACTGTACACTTAACCTTTCAGCATACTTACTCTCAGGGTGACCTAGACTGCGTCAAACTACAGTCTGTTGTCCAATACCAGTTCCTTTAATACAAACTACTAACAATGCTGCTTGCTGTCTTTCATTGCCCCTGATTCCTAGCATATGCTTTTTAGCTTATTGTGCGAGGCTTTTACATAATTATCTTTTTTGTTTAGCAATCTGAGCCCTAGTTTTTAATGAAGTATATTCAGACCCTGCCTTTCTTATTGTCGCAGGACTTCATTTTTCTATATGTTGTATTTTTTGTCTCCTGCAGTGTGCTTTGTTATATACAAGTTGTGCAGGACAGCGACGACTCCGCATTCACAACCTCTCCTTAAACTGTTGCACACAGCTTGCTGACCTCTATCGAAACTGTGAGACAGACACGCTCATCAATTACTTGGCTAAATACGGTAATAAGAATTGCAGTCTTTATCTGCTGTAAAATTGCCTGTTGTCATCCAAGGATACCTGTTTATTCCCTTTGCATCAAATGTCGGTGGCAGTCCTGATATTTCAGTCATTTATGGGAAAGAGCATAAAGCTGTGATGATAGTATTGTTGCTTAGGATGAGAGGTACAAATAGAATGTGTAGGCTTATCCTTCATACATATTCTTGTTAAATTTTTTTTAATACAGGTTTGTACAGCTGTCTGAGTTCATCCTTGTGCTTATTTTTGGACCGTTTTAGTTCTTTCTTAAACAGTTTCAGAATTTTGCTCTGGGAATAGGAAAGGGTGGCTTTTGCTCATAGACCTGTGTTAAATATTGTACTTCTATGCATTGTACCCTATCTATCTCTTATAGTTTGCATTAAAAGCCTACAAATCCAGAGAGATTGATTGCTATCAAAATGTAAGAAGCAGTCCATTTTCAGTCTGTTAAAGAAAGATGGGCAGGCTATAAGAGGAGGTTTTATAGTACTCCATGCTTTCAAGGATGACTAAGTCAGTTTTAAACTACATGGGAGACAGTTGAATATATAATGAAATGGAGTAAATGAGCTTCTTCAGATATTCAGTAGGATTGTATTACCCCTTTTCCATGAGCTTGAAGGGAAGGGGAAAAAAGACTTAATAAACAATAGCTTTTTAGATTTAGTTTATGGAAGTAGTGTTGGGTTTTTTATTATTCATGAGCAATCACTTGACAGCTGTCTGTCTTTTTCCTCTTTCTGTGCAGCATATCGTGGAGTTCTGAATAGTCCAGTAAAAACTGTACGAGATGCACTGATCAACCAGTGTGCCCAGATCCTAGCTTGCTATCGAAAGAACTGTGCTAGTCCCTCTTCTGCTGGCCAGGTAAACCCCAGTGCCTTCACTTGCATCACAGGCTCAGGTTTTCAAAGGTGGTGAGAGTTTCTTCCAACTTAACCCACTCAAAAGAAGTCAGTTGCTTTGCAATTTGCAGAGAGAATACTCAGGGAGGTAAAGAGACTGCAAGAAAAACTATAGTTGAGAATGGCTTCTTGGACATCTCTCTGAAGCCCAGGAAGCACTGCCTGCTCCAAGGAAAAGTTTTTTGTGACTTACGCAAGTCCACGATACAATTAGACTATCAGCTTTCACTCCTCACAGCTCAACGATGCTTTGTTGGTTCATCCAAGCCTTGTTTTGTCAAACATAAGCTTATTTAGCAAGACATGAAGCATTCTGTCTTTTTGTGACTTGTAGCTCATCCTCCCTGAATGCATGAAGCTGCTTCCTGTGTACTTGAATTGTGTATTGAAGAGTGACGTCCTTCAGCCTGGTCCAGAGGTCACAACGGATGACCGTGCCTACATTCGTCAGTTAGTCACATCCATGGATGTGGCAGAAACAAATGTTTTCTTTTATCCCAGGCTTTTGCCTCTGGTGAGTAATTCAGGATATTCTTATCACTTGAGACTTGCTGTTGTCTTGACTCATCATAAGGACTGTCATTTATATTTTAGCAAGGGAAAGTGATTTGAGAAGGATTTGGGATCTGCCATCTGTTGTGATACTTCACTTAATTCCACTTGGTGATAGATGCATTACTGTGTCTTGTGAATTTGCTGGGGGATTCTTTTCCTGAGCTGTGAGCATATGACTAGTGGCAAAGACAACACTTTTGATCCTTTCATAGTCTTTTAAAGCTTCTTGTAACTTTATGTAGTAATTTCTATCATTGCAGGGGCGACTCCACATACTAGTCTGACTTTGCAGTACCATAGTTGCAAGAATAATACTAACAAATAATTATATTCCTATTCCAGGAGGCAATAATGGAACTACAGAGTGACTTGACAGAAGCCTTACATTCTTTTTGCTGACCAAAAATCTCTTGATCTGATTCTGTGTCACATTCATTAAGAAAACTAAGCTAAGGAAGATGATACTTCAGTCACAAGTGTTACAGTTTTATGAGTCTTAGAAATAATAAAACCATTGCGGTCTTAGTGGCAGAAATTTTCAGGACTTCATAAGATGTTCTAATATTACACCCTTCACTTTCTTTTATTTTTTAATTTCACTCTACAACAGACCAAAGCAGACGTTGACAGTGACGCCTTGCCAGCAGCAATCCGGAACTCAGAAGAACGTCTCTCCAAGGGTGACATCTACCTGCTGGAGAATGGGCTGAACATCTTTGTGTGGGTGGGAGTCAACGTGCAGCAAGGCCTGATCCAGAACCTCTTTGGAGTGTCATCCTTCAGTCAGATTAGCAAGGCCTTGGTGAGCTGGATGGCAGTGCGGGAGCTAGTATCTGTGGTAGTCACCCAAAACTTTAAACAATTAAAAAAAAAAAAGTTGAGGAAATAGTATTACATTTTTGGTACTAGAAACAAGAGAAGCACAGCTGTGTGAAACTAGTGGAAATGTCCCTCGTGTGGGCGTGTCGGCCATGCTTTTGCCTAGCTTTATTTGACACGTGACATCTCCACTGACAGTGAGGGAAGCAGTCAATATGTAAATGGAACAAATAATTGACCCTTAATTCTGATATTATGTTCTATTCTGTTTTAACAAGTTGAGGTCAAAGAGATTGTACATTAGTGGGGGTAAATAGACCTCTACCCTTAGGGAATCTGACAAAACTGCTGAGCACGTTGTTCTCCGTTGCAAGACTAATGGGGATTGGGTATCTTCCATTCCAGAGTACCCTGCCTGTCTTGGAAAACCCCTTCTCAAAGAAAGTACGGTCGATCGTTGACATGCTTCAAGTGCAGAGGTCCCGCTACATGAAGGTAAAAGTGTTATCCCCCACTTGGAGCTTTTTAAATCTCTTTTTGCAGAGTAGGTGATGCCTAATAATGCTGCAATTCTGAAGTTATTCTGCCTGATCTCATAAATGTGATTCAAACATAAAAGTTTGAAGGATCTGAAAAGAATTTTGTTACTAGTTTTGGAGTTTTGTGCTTACCACAGTTTTGAAACTAGTTTTCTTCAGACCTGTTGCACAAACCACATACGTGGTATTTTCCTTCTATTTAGAAATGACTGAGACTTAAACCAGCTTAGTTACAGAAGTCAAAGCACATAAGCCATACATGCTGTGATTCTGGATATCTTATCTTTTGAATTCTTGAACTATTTAGNCAGTCCGCTGTACATGATTCAACATTGGGTGAAAAAGAGATAACTCTTCAAAACTTCTGGTAGTTGCTGTGTGTTTGTATGGACGTGTGTGCATGCTCCAAGTGTGAAGAGGATACACAGGTGGGGAGGACAGGAGGCAGGTCAGGTGATGGGAGCTGGAGCAGCCAAACATTTCCTGTCCCCTCTTGAGGGGAGCATGATGTTGCAGAGCACAGATAGGTCGTGTGGCTGGCTGAACCAAAATTCCATGAAAAAAAAAAAAAAAAAAAAGAGAGAGCGAGGGGGCAGGCNGCTTTTTAAATCTCTTTTTGCAGAGTAGGTGATGCCTAATAATGCTGCAATTCTGAAGTTATTCTGCCTGATCTCATAAATGTGATTCAAACATAAAAGTTTGAAGGATCTGAAAAGAATTTTGTTACTAGTTTTGGAGTTTTGTGCTTACCACAGTTTTGAAACTAGTTTTCTTCAGACCTGTTGCACAAACCACATACGTGGTATTTTCCTTCTATTTAGAAATGACTGAGACTTAAACCAGCTTAGTTACAGAAGTCAAAGCACATAAGCCATACATGCTGTGATTCTGGATATCTTATCTTTTGAATTCTTGAACTATTTAGCTTTTTGCTCTTTTTTTTTTTTTTCCCAAGAACATTAATTCTGCAAGCTACTCAGAGTTGTTTTTGTTCTTATTTTGCTTTTTTTTTTGCAGTTAATAATTGTGAAGCAAGAAGATAAGCTGGAAATGCTGTTCAAACACTTTCTAGTGGAGGACAAGAGCCTGAATGGGGGGGCTTCATATGTGGACTTCCTGTGTCACATGCACAAGGAGATTCGGCAGCTACTGAGCTAGAGGAGGGAGTGGTGCTGGAACTCGGCAGTGACATTTCAGTCTCCACTAATGACCTGATCAGAAGGCCCAGCGCCCTCAGAAAAGGACAACATAGAAATCTGTACAATTCCATAATTTTTAATACACATTGCATAAGCAGAAACCCTCTCAACCTCTCCCAGTCCCATATGAGAGATGAAAAAAAAAATTCCTGGTGAGGGCTAAAAAAAAGGCCTTTGATACCAGGGTCTTTTACTTGCATCTAAATTGTTTCCTGTGCTTGGCAGGAGTTCACCCCCACCCCACGCTCGCTAATCCTGTCGTAATGAATGTAGTGT
>VWZY01011341.1:60228-83253 GCA_013399075.1 Chloroceryle aenea | reverse complement strand
CGGCGCGTGGCGCGGCACCGGCGCACCAAGGCCCTCATCTTCTACGGCACCGACTTCAGGGCCTACGAGGCGCCACTGCCCCGCTTGTCCCACCAGACCTGGGCGCTCTTCCACGAGGAGTCCCCTATGAACAACTACGTCCTCTCGCACTCGCCCGGCATCCAGCTCTTCAACTACACGGCCACCTTTCGCCGGGAGTCGGACTACCCCCTCACGCTGCAGTGGCTGCCCGGCGTGGGGTACCTGCGGGGCCCGGCCGTGCCCTTGGCCGAGAAGGACGCCTGGCGGCGGAAGGGCTATGCCCCGGTGCTGTACATGCAGTCCCACTGCGACGTCCCGTCGGACAGGGACCGCTACGTGCGGGAACTTATGAAGTACATCCAGGTAGGTGGGGTGCCCAGGGGAGCTGTGGCAGGCTGTTGCTGTAGGAGATGGGTCCACCTGGCTGCCCCCTTCCGCCTCTCGTTAATGGGGTTTGTTTGTCCTTGCTTTTAGCCAAGACACGAGTCATAGCGGGATGCATGCCGACTGCAAGCTGGACAGAAAAACTAGTTGTATTCTTTCCCAAAACGTGGGCTAGACTACACCGCGTGCTAATAGGTAGGCCTGATGGTAGCTGTTAGTTGTGGAGTTGGCCAGTCTTGGGATCCGTTAATAAGCTTGATCTTGTGAACCAAGTGCTACAAGTTGCTGACATCTCTCGGTCTTTACCTTAGCTTACAGGGAAGCTGTTTCCTTGGTCCTATTTGAAGGTATAGGCATGCTGTAAGAACACGGGTTGGTGCGTTTTGAGAATCTTCTGATCTGTGTTGTAGTAGGACCAGGTTATTTCTATGGTGATTTGTACTGCTATGGAGAGTAGCTTCATAGACTGAAATAACACAGTTTCTTTCAAGCAGAAAAAAAAAAAAAGTTTAGTGCTTTTTTTTTTTCTTAAAAATTCTGTATAGTACATTAGAAAAAAAGGGGTGTGTGTTTGTGTATCTTTATCTGAAAAACCTTTCTTCTAGTTATTTCTGCTATTTCTATTGGTTTTGATTTATATATTATGCAAGTTCATCACATATTCAATAGTGAAGGAAAGACAAAAGAATTCTTAAAGTATGACTGTGTGTTGTCATGATGCAGATTCCAGATCAAGTGTATTGTTTTTCATTTTTAGACAGTATTCTTTTAGCTCCCTGAATCCATTTTTTCTCAGTCTTAACAAGTGGAAGATTTTTGCCAGTCTGCCGAAATTGGCAGGAACTGTGTGTAAAAACATTGGAAAAGTACAGGGTCTCTGTTAAGTAGAAATATGACTTTTAACCTAGAGAGAGTTGAATGCCCTTCCTTATCTCTCACTTTCTGATTTATCTAGTAATAGATATATTTCTGGGTGATAGCTTCTTTTATGTGCCCTCCCCCTCTACCCCTCAATCTGTAGCGTAGTTTATACTGCTTTCCAAACTGAGCACTCCTTTTCCTGTTAGTTCTGGGACTTCAGAAACAGTCACAAGGAAAAGAACTTGGAGTGAAGGTGAAGTTAAACTAAGGTAGCTAGAAACTGATCAAAGTTGGGAATTTTGGGAGACCTAGAAGCCCTGAAAACAAGCTCCAGGCAAACAAATCCATTTATAAAGACACTAATTGTTGTTTTAGGTTGACTCCTATGGGAAATGCCTGCATAACCGTGAGCTTCCCAGCGAGCGACTAAGAGACACTTCTACAGCTACTACAGAAGATTCTGAATTTATGACTTTTATCGCCAGGTACAAGTTTCATCTGGCCTTGGAGAATGCCATATGTGATGACTACATGACCGAGAAGCTGTGGCGTCCACTGCACTTGGGTGCTGTCCCAGTATACCGAGGCTCCCCATCTGTCCGGGACTGGATGCCAAACAACCTGTCTGTCATTCTTATAGATGACTTTGACAGCCCCCAGGAGCTGGCAAAGTATCTTGATTTCCTGGACAAGAACGGAGAAGAATATATGAAGTATCTAGAGTATAAAAACCTTGGTGGAATCAAAAACCAACTCTTGCTAGAGAGCTTGGAGAAGCGGGAGTGGGGTGTGAATGACATGACTCTGCCCAATTACCTGAATGGCTTTGAGTGTTTCATCTGTGACAGGGAAAATACCCGGGTCAAAGAGGAGCAGGAACACAAAAAGTCTCATGGGAGAATTCCAGCTCCCAAACCTCGCATTGCTCACTTCAAGCACATGGGATGTCCTATGCCAAGCCCTGGGTTTGGAAGTGTTGAAGACCTCACTGGAGGAGACAGGTAATGTACCAATACTGTGCTTTTTGAAGAAAAAAACCTTCAAATAATAGCAGCTGTAACTGTTAATACTGCTTTGTGCTTAAAGGATCTCTTCATACATTTCTAGTTACACTATCTGTTTTGTGGGTGGTGTGGTAGTTCTGCTAATACTGTGTAAAGCTGAGGCTGGAAAAGAGGTTTGGACAGTGGCATTGGTTAGTGGTTGAATGAGGAGCATGATGCCCCCATAATATTCTGCCAAAACACTGTGTGACCTTGGGCAATTTTGTTACACTTTGTCTCTCCCAGCCTCTTTGTGTGTGTGTTTGTTTGTAGGAGGGATGTTTTTCAGCCTAGCGATGTAAAGTACTTGGTAGCCTTTCAGTGAAAGGAGATCTGGACCTCACTGCAAAGTACCCCATTAAGAATGTGGTTGCTGATGTTTAGTTAACTCCTGTTGACTTCAGAGCAGAAGTTAGCCTCACACAGAATACTTTACAAGACTTTCTGTTGTTTTGTGTGACAAAATTCTGGATTGTGTTCAAGAATGCCATCCCATTTATTTAGGGGAGAGGGACCATGCAGGACAGAGAATGAATTAAGGCTTCTTTTCCCCTTTGCACACAGGGATTGCAAGTGTTGCTGGAATCAGCAGGCCAATAGCACAGTGTTAGCCATCTCGAGTGCGAGCTGCCCTGAAGTCTGTCAGCAGGGAACTAACCACACCAAACTCCAGACAACTGCTTTTGACAGGCTGAATGGGGTTTTGTTTGCATGGTCTGCTTACTATTTTACAGGTGTTGACATGGAACAGTCAGTGCTTGGGTTTCTACGGACAGTGTTTGCAAGTGCAGTTGTTAGAAGGATGGGTTCAGAAACCACATGTGCACTTCTTGTAGTGTGTATTACTAATGTAATACATGTTTGGACCCCCCAGGTTTGTTGCAGCTTTTTTGGCATTATCTGTCATAATTTCTGTCTTTTTTAAGCAATTACCCAAGTGCATGGAATTCACTTTCTGTAAGTCATGAAACAGACATCACAAAGGTAAACCCTCAGCTATAGCAGATGCTGCCTACGTTCATAGCTATCATCAAGGATTTCAATGTTCTGATGTCCATTCCAGTGTAGTATTAATCACAGAATCATAGAGTTGTTAAGGTTGGAAAAGATCTTAAAAATCATAAAGTCCAGCCTTCTACCCAACACTTCCATGACCACAAGACCATATCTTGAAGTGCCACATCCACCATTTTTTTGAACACCCCAGGGATGGTGACTCCACCTCTTCCCTGGGCAGAATGTTACAATGCTTAATTACTCTTTCAGTAAAGAAATTTTTCCTAATACCTAATCTGAACTTTCTCTGGTGCAATTTGTGGACATTTTCTCTTGTCCTGTCGTCAGTTACTAGGAAGAAGAGGCCAACAGGCCTTACTACAGCCTACTTTCAGGTAGCTGTAGAGAGCAATAATGTCTCCTCTCAGCCTTCTCTTCTTCAGGCTAAACACTCTCAGCTCCTTCAGTCTCTCCCTATAAGACCTGTTCTGCAGTCCCCTCATCAGCTTCGTTGCTCTTCTCTGAACTCACTCCAGCACCTCAATATCTTTCTTGTACTGTGGTGCCCAAAACTGAACACAGTACTTGAGGTTGATCTCACCAGTGCCAAGTACAGGGGCACAATCACTCCCCTTCTCCTGCTGGCCATGCCATTTCTGATTGAGGCCAAGATGCTGTTGTCATTCCTGGCCACCTGGGCACACTGCTGGCTCCTGTTCAGCCAGCTGTCAACCAACACCCCCAGGTCCTTTTCTGCCAGGTGGCTTTCCAGCTGTTCTTCCTCAAGCCTGTGGCATTTCCTGCAGTTGTTGTGACACAAGGGCAGGACCCAGCACTTGGCCTTGTTAAACCTCATACAACTGACCTAGGCCTGTTGATTCAGGATATCTTACTGTGGGTGCACCCAGTCCCCTCATGCAAATCATCAATAAAGATGCTAAACAGGACCTGCCCTAGCAGTGAGCCCTGGGGAACACCACTTGTGACTGGTTGCCAACTGGATTTAACTCTCTTCACAACTCTCTGGGTTTGGCCACCCATACAGGTTTTAACCCAGCAGAGTCTGCCTGTCTAAGGCATGGGAAGCCAACCTTTCCAGCAGAATGCTGTTGGAGATGGTGTCAAAGGCCTTACTGAAGTTCAGTTACACAATCATCCCTCATCCATTAGGAACATCACCTGGTCATAGAAGGAGATCAGGTTGCTCAGTCAGGACCTGCCCTTCATGAATGCATTTTTGCTGGGCCTGATCCTCTGTTTGTCTTCTGTGTGCTGTGTGAGCACACCCAAAATGAACTGCTCCATAATCTTCCCCAGTTCTGAGGTCAGGCTGACGGGCCTATATTTCCCCTGATTATCCTTCCAGCCCTTCTTATAGATGAGTGTCCCACTGGCCAGCCTCCAGTCATCTGGGACCTCCCCTGTTAGCCAGGACTACTGATAAATGATGGAGAGTGGTTTGGTGAGCTCCTCCATCAGCTCCGGCCGTACTCTTGGCTGGATCCCATCCAGCCCCATAGAGTTCTGGGTGTACAGGTGGTGTAGCAAGTCATTAACTGCTTCCCCTGGGTTACGGTGGGGTTCTTCTGCTCTCCATCCCTGTCTTCCAGCGCAGGGGGCTGAATACCCTGAGGATAACTGGTCTGACTGTTAAAGACTGAAGCAAAGAAGGTATTAAATACCTCAGCGTCTTCCTCATCCTTGGTGGCAATGTTCCCTGTCCCATCTAGTAATGGGTGGAGATTCTCCTTGGCTCTCTTTTTGTTGTTAATGTATTTGTAAAAACACTTTTTATTATCTCGTGCAGCCCTGGCCAGACTGAGTCCTAGCTGGGCTTCTGCCTTTCTAATGTTCTCTCTACGTGTCCTAACTAAATCCCTGTACCCTTCTTGAGTAGCCTGCCCCTTCTGCCAAGGGTGGTAAGCTCTCTTCTTTATCCTAAGTCCCAGCCAAAGCTCCCTGTTCAGTTCTTCAGAACTCCTCCACCAGTTCGTCTCATGGCACATGGGGACAGCTGCTCCAGTGCCTCTAAGAGTTCCGTCTTGAAAAATGTCCAGCCTTCCTGGACCCCTTTGGCCCTCAGGACTATCTGCAAGGGACTTTCTCAACCCATGATCTGAACAGGTCGATGCTACATTACTGACTTTTTGAAACAATATGCTCTATCCCAATTTATATCAGTTTACAGCATTCTTAATAATTTCCTAGACTAAGGAATTGAATCCTTAGCATGTTAGAAGATGTTAGAAGAAGCAGTGTGTTGAAAATGTAGAATCCATCAAGTATGCTAACTCTAAATAAGTTCTGTGTGTATATGAAGCTCTAAAAAGTTTTTATTATGTTATCCATCTACAAAAAGGTATGAAGAATTTTGTAAGTGTGGGGAACGACTTTGTCCTATGTTTGTATGCTTTCAAAAATGGATAACTGAGATTAAAAAAGGAAAATAAGCCTGAGGTCACTCAGGTTGTTAGGAAAGACCTGTTTTACAAAACTTGTAGTGTTTGTCATTAAAAAGCATTTTTCACAGTAAATTCTGATGGTGACTAATTGAGAATTTATGCTTGTAAATAAAAGGGGTCCATAATCCTTTGTATTCTGTTGGTTAACTGACTTATTGGCTCTTTTTAATAGCAGTACCTTTTCTCAGTCTTGGTAGCAAAATGTGTTTTTTCCTTGTAGCATGCTCTGCAGCATCCTGCTCTGTAAGAGTACCCTCCTTTTTTCCTAGTTTTTCTGTTCCTTGAGCAGCAGATGGCAGTAGGGGAACACCTCTGAAAGCACAGCATGCGTGCCCTTGCCACTTGTAAACTCAGGCAGTCCCATCATTCTGTGCAGTGATCATCAGCAAGGAGATTTGAACAGTTGGTCCATAATCCAAGCTATGGTTGCTTCCCACGGAAGTTTCCATGTCTTGTGTATTTTGTGTATTCCAGCTTTGTGTATTTGTTAGTTTAGAAAGCATTATTGTCTAAACATGACTTGGGCTTGGTGGGGTTACAGATGATAGACTATATGCAGCATACAAGGTCTGACTGTAAACATACACTGTGACCTGGAGCTCTGGAGGCTTCTGGAACCTAGAGAACAAAGACAATTGGCATTTTTATATTTTTAGAGCAAGTACCCAATTACAATATGGTGACCCTGTGCATCTGCATGCTCTGTAACCCTTATTCCCAGATGCAGTTTGGTTTTAGTGTGTACAGATGTGCTACCTTGACAGAGCTGTTGCACTAGAATCTCTCTCTATGTAGCTGGAGCACATTTTTATATCTTCACCTTTCTGTCCTTTAAGTGTGGAGATGTGGTTCCTAAATCCTTATGCTTGCAGCCTCAGTTGTATTTGGATTTTGGGTCTTCACACCCAAGATCTTAAGAAGAGTTTATGTAAGAAGAAGGCTGTAGAACACCCATTTGTATGTGTTAGGTTATGGATCAGTCACGATAATCTATTGAATTCTTGGCTGCTTGGTACAGAAAATAGTAAGTTACAGTGCTACTGATGAGCAGAGTATCTGTTTAGTAGGAGCTGGACTCCCCAATTTTTCTTGGACTCCCACTTCTGTGAAGAGAAATGTAAGGATTTATTTTCCAAAAGTGGAGCATTTGAGAGGATAACTATAAGAAGACTAAGTGACAATACCCGTCCAGTTACCTGAAGTTTTAATCTGTGGTAGCATGAGAAAAGAGAAGCCAAGAGTGCCTTTGATAAAGGAGTATTTTAAAACACCATCATCATTTTGCTAGTTCCATTTTATGTCGATGTCACAGTTTATTTGTGACGGGAGAGAAACCATCCTACAAGTGTATCAGGTTTGCCATGCGTACATACACCGTCAGGTGACTCCTGCAGGAGCATCCAATAGCCAGCCACAATTCAGGGTAGATCTGTACCTCAAGGTAGTAACATTTCAGGTGTATGTAGTTTGTAGATTCAGGATATTTTTACAAGCCTGTTCATTCCGGGGTACCGATTTCTTCCAAGTTACAGAATGAGTGAAATTACCTCCTTAAAAAAGAATAACAGCAATGTAAAAAGAAAAATATCCAAAATGTTCTTATTTAATGCTTTTGACAAAAGTCTTCACTTGAATACTGTAATTCTCTTCCTTACAGTGTTTCCAAAGTGTTCAGCTGGAAGACATTTTCTGTTACCCAGCCACTTACTCTTGTGTCTCGTACTTAATACAACTCATTTTCCCAACATCTGCCCTTGTTAGAAAAGCACGTAACTCATGTTGTCAGTCCTTGAACAAAGGTTAATGAATTTAGCTGGGAAGCAACATGATCTCACAGTACATGCAAGTGATACATTTTACAATGAACCTTTCAGTAGATTAGTTTTTTTTTCTAATGCAGAAATAAGCCTGTCTATGATCCTTCACATTGTAATTGATATTAAAAGCTTTATTTTGAGGTCTCTGTTGGTGTACACTGTAGAAATGTCCCACCATAGATGATGCTATTGACCACAGAGATCTGATTTCCATGGCATACAAGTTGTATGCCGATCCACAAAGAAAGTGACTATGACATGTTGTGTGTTTCTTCTGGTCTTCCTGGAGCAGTGTGTGAGACCTGTGAGCAGTGCTGCTGTGCTGGATTTAATGTACGGTGTACAGAGTGAATGCAGAAGGCACTGTTCCTATTTCTGTGATTGAGAGGGAGAGGAAGCAAAAAGCTCTGTATATAAGTTAAGAAGCATTGGGTAACTTGTATGGACAGATTAAAAAGAGCATCATGTTTGGTTCTTTCTTTTCAATGTTTGTGATGGGCTTATCCAGCTGAGTAGCAGATATAATGGGGAAGAGAGATAGTGCTGTACCTTGACATAACACAAGTGAGAGTATCAGGCCACATGATAATGAACAGGAGGGGAATTGCTGAAAGTTGCAGTGCCACGGTCCATGCTATGGAATGTTTGAGAATGTATGCATTAAAAAGAAAAAGCCTATACTCGACCATCTAGTCCAGAGATAAAGAATAGAGTCAGGATTGAGAGAAATAATGATTTTTTGTCTCTGCCATGTATAACCTGAGTTTGTAATGAGTAGCTGTCATTCTCTAATTGTTAAATAGTTTATGTGAAAAAAAAAATTGATTCTTAAGCTGTTCACACATACTGACCGTGGAAGGCTGCTCCCAAATAAGGACTCTGTGCTAGATTTGATTTTAATAATTTGGGGTTTTTAATGGTTTATGGTGGTGTGTCTTTTTCGTTTCAGTTGGAAAGAGATGTGGCTGCAGGATTATTGGCAAAGCCTTGATCAGGGTGAGGCCCTCACTGCTATGATTCACCGCAATGAGTCGCATCAGGGAAGATTTTGGGACTATATGCATGAGATTTTTCTCAAGAGGACGGGGCAACACTGACCTATCTTTCTAAGAGCTTGATCTGAAAATTGTATTGAAAATTGAGACTGCAAATTCTTACCTCGCTCCAAATGTTTGCTTAGAAATACAAGAAAAACTCTCACAGAGACTTTTTTTTTTCTGGTGCATGAAGTAAGTTCCTGTTGTGATTGGTTTTCAGAAGTGGAGATCTTAACAACTGCTTTGAGTTGAATTTCGTCTTTGTGGTGTGGAGACACTCCTGACTTGAAGGTGTCAACATGTGGGGCAAAAGAGGAATTTACTCTCCTTTTGCACTTGATATAGTTTCCTTGTGTATTATATGACTTCAGAGGAACACCTCTGCAGATTCTTGCTCAAATACCTTAAGTTTTTTCAGGGATTTTTTTAATCTCCAAAATATAAGTTGTTTTTTATAAGTATTTTATCAGTCATTATTCTTCTCATTAATGTGTACTTTTAGCAGCTATTAACAAGTAGCTTTTTCAGTGAAGGAATTACAAAAGACAAATGTCTGTGGGAAGCAATGATGCCTTATGAAATTGCAGCAATGAAGTCTCTTCTCCCCACATAAGCATGCCTTAAAATATACTCCTGATTTTTAGGGTAACTGAATAGGGGCAGGTCATTTACTCTTTGCCTAATTTTCCTCTTTTCCTAATTTAGCAGGGGATAAGGATGAGAGACAATAGGATGGAATTCTACATTATTTAATTCACAACTTTCACCAAAGTACTTCACACCAGAAAGTATATTACCTAGTATAGTACAAAACTAGAGTAAAATTTGTCAGCATTGGTTAAGTTTCTATCAAATCTGAAATCCTGGCTATAATCTTGATTTATTGTTATCTCCTTAATGTTAGGAGTTTGGAGGCCTTTGATTTTTTTTCTTGAGTATCTGCAGCTTTCTGCGAAGACAAATACATTTTAACAACGGTGCCTTTCCAGTGGTCTCTGCAGTTTGGGTGCAAACCTTGCAGTCTTTCTATGCTGAAGTGACTGGTAAGAATCAGGTGCACTGAGATGTTGTTGTGTCTCTATCAAATCTTTGACACAGTACGATCCTGGTCTGTGACTGGAGTTTCTAAAGTATGTGATGACCTGTGGATGGATCTTTCTTGTTGTGTAGGCTGTATCTCTTACAGATTATAAATAAAGTCCACTGTTCCCTGCCATGTTGGGCACCTTTCTGAAATAAGTGATCTTTCACTGATGGGAGACTACTTCCACTTAATGTTTAAAAGCACAGTCAAATATGGCCACACAGCAGTGGTGTCTCTAATAGTATAATGGTATTTTATTTCTCCTTCCCTTCAGTAGTTAACTACTCACTAATAGGCAGAGTTTGTCCAGGCCTAAGACAGAATGTTGGTAATGTAATTCTGAGGTCTGTGGAGTAATTTCATTCTGTAATGCAGTTTGTGCATTGCTATAGGAAGCCTTAAGCCTGTTAGTAAAAGTTAGGAACAGGATTGAATCTACATTCTGTTCCTAAGTAAGTCACTATGTATTGCTTAGGTGTGGATGGATTTCTTAATATATATTTTTTCCCCCTCAAATTCTCACTCCTGCTATAGATACAATGATACAGGTATAATATCAGTATGGGTAATGATAGGCATTTAGATGTTTGCCTGGGGCAATAAAACAAAATATAACAAAATAAAAATAACAAAATAAAAAATTGTTAAAGTGGATTACTCAAATCAGATTAAGATTACAGATATGTGTGTTCAGGATTGAAGCAGCCACAATGTGCTTGAGAAGTAAATTAAGAGAAAACAAGTTAAAGCTGCTTTAGTTCTGAATATCAACTTCTACTCAACAGTTTAATGATTTTTAAATAAATTGTGTCAATTATTTCCCACAGTTACTTCAGATTTTCTTCGTTTCATGTTTCTGTATAGAAAATCATTCAGTCTTCTTTGCACGTCTCTCTTAATTAGCTACATCTCAAAAAGGAGAAATTCTGATCTTGCTTTTTGTGTTAAACATAAACACTAAGAACTGGGTGCTAGCACATTCTGCTTTTGCTATCTCACCCTGTAATTTAAGCAGATTTTGTAGAAGTGTGGTATTTATAACCAAGTCCAGGTATTTGTTACAATTTATCTGCTGTTTCCCAAATTAGACATGCTATATTTAATGTATTGTCCTTGCAGGAATAACAGGAGGCAGTACCACTATGAGCATGTGTATCATAGCACTTCCTGAGTTCTTCTTGCTTGGTGATGTCCCAAAGCCTCCCTTTGCCTTCTTGTTCAGCAAAATGAGCATCTTTGTCAACTAACAATAACATTGAAGATATGGGGATGCAAATTTAGGAGTAGTTATCAAACCAGGTAAAAACTTACTCCTTGGGACCCTGATTAACTAATTTGCTAGTTCACAAACAAGTATTCCTTCACCATTATTTATTATCTATATTCAGTACATTACAGTCACTAGTCGCTGAAATTTTCGTTCCTCCTACAGAGTGTCTTTCTAGGCTTCACTTTTTTACAGCCTTACAGGTGGTGAATTTATGAAAAGGTATCATCAGTTACCACTCTTCACAACAGTGATGCTCACCCAAGCCTTTTGTTTCTCCTGTATCTGCAGAGTTCTCTCTGTAGTAGCAGATCATACTAGCTTTATTGTCTCCTCTCTGTCCTGTCCATGATTTATAATCAGTGTGTGTTGCTTATATTAAAATACTGTATGTGTTTCACTTATTGTACGTACATGATGTGCAAGAATTAAGGCTGAAATATTTCTTGCAGTGCGTAGTATGAATAACTTGTATAACTCCCAGGCAAACTCCTCAGGTGCAGGAGAGGTGGGAATCCTCACCAACTGGCTAAAAGAGTTGTAGTTGCAGTTCTGTTCCAGGCTGCTGACTGACCTTCACAGCATCTACTTCTCTGCACAGCAAGAACTGCAAAATATTGAATAAAGGTGGTTCTGCCACCAGGGTTTTGCTTTCATCTCTCTCCTGTTACTTGGAGGAGGGAGAAGAAGCTGGGTCTCATACCCTTGAAGAGTTTGAGATTAATTGACATAATAATGCCTTTGAGAGGATTGCTATGTGATGTCCAAGACTACTGCCAGTCTTAGCCAAAGTGAATTCAATTTATGATCCTAGTTGTCTTTCTACTAATGCAAGTATGTGAATGCAGACAAGGAGGAAGGTCACTGCAGCAACTATTAATGTTTTGGAAACAGGTTTCTTCTGATTTCTGTTCTTGATTGCTAACTGGATTTCTCACTTCACTGCTTTAAATCCAAACAAGCTAGATAGAGACTGAATGTTACCACTCGTGTTGTGATTACTGGAAAGCTAATATGATACTCAGACTGAACAGTGTATGCAACATCTTTCTTAACCAAGTTCTTACAGTGCAGGTGCCCATACTCATAAAAAAAGACAACTGAGACTAATCAGGAATTTTAGCAAAGATATCAAATATTGAGGATGATAAAGAGATTACCTCTGTAAACCCTTTGGTAGGCTTCTACAAACTGGGGTGAGTCACTTCATTGCTTGTCATGCATTTTGCCTGTTTACTGTGTGACTAGAGGGAGGATTTGAAAGCTGTCAGGATAGCTTTATTCAGTAGCATTAATGTTCTAAAGATAGATATCTCCTCATCACTGCTCATGTGGAACACTAGTAGATTCTATTGATGCTGTGTTTCAGAATTGACTTGACAAGGTAGGTTAAGTTTATGCCCTCTGAGAGGTGAGAGAAGGAGAAATGAATGTCTAACAGAAGGTTGAAAATCTAGCAATCCAGGTAATTGCATTGGACAAACTAAAGTTCTCATGCTCCTGCCAAAACTGTAATACCAGGTGCTGTCTATTTTTTCAGTGAGAAGCTGGTTATTTTATGTACTGAACTGGTAGTCTTTGTTTTCTGTCCTTTAGCAAGGTGTACCATTTGTAGGAAGCATATAACCTCGCTGAGGAATACTGATTTGATACCTAACATTGATAATCTCTAGAACTAGAAAAGAATTACCTTTTCTTATTTCTGTCACTAATAGTTTTTGAACTGAAGGATCTCTGGGTGCTTTGTGATGGTAAGTAGAATGCTAGCCAAGCAACAGTGGATGTGTATGTTTAGAGCAAAAGGAGAATGAGATTCCCTAGAATTTGTCTGCAAAGTGCAGCCAAGAAATATTCCTCACACCTTGGCAGAGGGTAGTTTTAACTGCTATGGAAGAACAAGTAACTCTTAAAGGACTGGGAAGCGGATAAACTGAATTGAAACCCAGCCATCAGGGACATCACTGTTTAAACAGGCTTTGCTATGTTACACAAGCAGCCATCTGCCTCCTTTACCTTCCTTCCGTGTGCACTCTTCAGCCATTGTCCCAGGAGGGCCACTCCCTTAAGGATTAATTGTCATCCATTTGGTTGGATTTAATTAAGATTGTTGATGGATATCCAGGCGCCTTCTGAGAAATAGTATTAATCGGAACATTCCGGGTGGCACGTTCCTTCATTCTGCCCAGAGACCTCTGCTGGCAGGTTTAAATTAATCAGAGACAAAATCCTTTTAGTGATATGACCAGCTGAGCCAAAGCTGTGTCAGGCTTTGACAAAGTGCACTTCTCTGAAGATTCAGTGTCTTGAAGCTGGCAGTGAGATACATGGCCCTGCTGCATTAGGAAGGGTGGAGAAGAATGAGATGCAGGATTTGTTCCAGAGTTCTGACATGACTGTCATCTTAATTTGTATGCTTTTAGGTACATTCTTCCCTGCATTAAAGACCGATCTAATGGTGAAATGTCTCAGATAGAGATGGCTCAGGGGATCTTGGAATGGAACAGAGCAGATCATGATACTTTGTGGCATCTCTGAGAAAATAAGGAGTCAGCAGGTAATTTGCAGTGGAAATGGGCTGGATTTGAGTAGATTTTGGTTAGGGATTAGGGACGAAGCTCAGAACTAGTCCAGTGGACAAAAAGTGCAGAGTTGCTGATCTCATTGGGAAAGCTCAGGATAAGGCAGGCTAGCATTGGAGCTGGGATGGGGAGTGACATGTCAGAAATGAAATTGCATCTGTCATTGTGCTAATATCCAAACACAATAGCTCAGCAGACAGCAATAAGTATGAACCAACTGGAATCCTAGAAAAACTTGACTAAAGTGGAATGTCCTGGTTTGGGTGAAAACAGGACTCTAAAGTTAAAGTGGGGGTTCCTTAACTTTTAAGGCATTGCTGATTAAATTGGAGTTAAAGGAGGTCAAGGTGAGACAGCTGAGAATGCGTTGTGGTATGTGAGGGCATTATGAAGTTGCAGGAGAATTGGAGTATTCGGGATAAACTTGGGTGAATGTACAGGAATGTACCTGAAAGCTGGATCCAAGCAGTTGAGAAAGACATGATATCGAAGTGTGACTATCAATTTCTTCCAATACAACTGATTTCTTAGCCTCTTCCCCTAAGTGTTTTTTAGGCAGTCTGGAGGTCTTACATAGTTACTTCAAAAAATGAAGGATCCATGGTGTCGTTTTTCACCTCTTAAAGAGGTACTTCAGACAACAATCCTATTTTAAGGGTGTACTTCATTATAACATTGTTAGCATTGTATTTAATTGTGGCATAGCATTTACTGTAGCATCATAATTGGCCTTTATTCCAGTTGTGATAGATTCTTTTCAACTCGTAATAGCAACTAGCTGAAATGTAGACTAGGATTCAGTTTTAATTATGTTGATCCAAGTAAAGCAGTTGTAACTGCAGTTAGATTTTCACATGTTCTTTATAGCTATATACATTCAGGATTCACAATGAAACATCTGTGGGGGTCACTCTGTGTTGAGGGAATTGGTTTTCTGACCATCAGCACTTCTGTGCCATCCTTTAGTGTCTCTGTGCTGCCAGACACACAAAGTACAGGCTACAGAGAGACTTGGCTATTGAGTAACACACCTCTTCTGTAGTAACGTTTTCCCTTAAAATGTATGTATATCTTGCTTCAGACATCTCTGCATGGTGTGGGCAGACACTGTCACGTACATTAGTCTGTCTGATTGGGAATTTCTTAAACCTATGCTCCAGTCCCAGGCTGAATGCCAAAAAAAAAAAAAAGATTCTAATGCAGACAGCAGTAACTGTCAGGAAGCTATTAAAATTCTCCCTGTGCAGCTTGGCTCCAGCAGCCTCTCTTCCCTGCCCCCCATTTTTCTTGGAATTACTTAAAAGAGAGTGCAGCTTTTGAAGGTGAATGTACCTGAAGGTGCTGCCACCATTAGCTAATGTAATTTGGAAAAAGGGTTGTTGAATTACAGGGAGTGCAGTTCAGCTTCTCTTATGTCCTAGTATTTGTGTCTTTGCTTTTTACTGTTCTTGTGCAAGTCTAGTTAGTAATTGCAGCAGGCAAAGCAGTGCAGAAGAGGGGGGATCATTAGGGGTAACTAGAAGAGGCAAAACCAAGAGTAGCTGAACCCCATATGAACTGGAATACCAAAAAAGTACTTAATCTCCCCACCTTGAATTTGCAAGCTTCCTAAAGTTTAGAGTTTCAGGATGCCAGCCTTCTAGCCTCATTTGAAGATGTCACCTTGTTCTGCTTCTCCACTGGTAGCCAAACTCAAACAACAGCTTGTTTCCTGTCCCATCAGAAAAATGGAAGCAGAGAAACATCACTCCTACCAAAATGTTTCTGACCTTCCAGACACACAGTTTGAATTTGGACCTAAAGAGATGGAAATTTGCTTCTGAAGAGGACCAAAATAACTATTTTCTTTACTCAAAAATGTCTTCGCATAATCTTCAAATTGAGCTCTTAAGAAAATGCTATTTTTAAAAGAACACCAAAATGATTATAGAATCAGACATACCAGAATATATTGTCTGCAGATGTCATAAAATCTAGTAATGATACTGAGATTGTTCTGGTGTGATATTGAATAGTCTGGTAATGTTTGGCTCAAGGGAACAAACCTTCTGGTGTCTTAAATTCCTTGACTGGGGAGAGGCAAGGGGAGTTCTTTGGGGGTTATGTCTGTAGCTAGGAGGTTAAATATATTTTCATCCAAAGGGATGTGCGGTGGGGAAAAAAAACCAAACCAAACAACAAAACAAAACTGTTCCCAGCTTCTTTGGTTTGTCTTTCTGTGTATGTTCAGAGAACTCTAAACATAAGCGTTCCTCTGGAAGGAAACTCGTTCTTCCTAAGCCTTCCAGTGCACAAGGGAGAATGTTGATGCCTGAAGGAGCCCTGTAAGGGGTGGTAAAATGGCTTATTCAGTGTCTACTATATGACAAGCATCTGAGTATTTTAGGTCCCCAATGTACTAGTACACCTCAGTTCTCTACTTCTACCTTGTCCCTCGCAGAAATCTATTGTACCTCAGACTTTGAAATGTTACTGTGCCTTCTGTATTATCTGCTCTTTTCAGCTGGACACATAAGGGCTCCAGGACCAGACAAGTTGAGGTCTTCCAGGGATTTAAATCCTATATTAGGAAAGAAACTTCTGGGAAGAAGGGGATTTTCCACTAATGAGTTGGAGGCTGCGAGAACACCACTGCCCTTCCAGAGGAATCAGTTTCACTATCTTCTTGGAAGAAAACGTAGGGACAACGCAGAGGAGATCCAGCTGTTAGCGTGTAATGGAGAGAGATGAAGGGTTGGGAGTCAAGCGATGCTGTGCTTCAGGCACCAAGAGAAGTTTCCACACAGCAGCAAGAGGATTCTGTAAGTTTCATCGGAATTATTTGAAATAATCACTACTTCTGCTCCGGTTGAAACGCGCCTGCTCCTTCAGGGCTTGGGTTCGCTGCAGAAGATGTAGGTTGCAGATGGTTGGAGCTGTGAGAAGTCATTTCTTAGCCGCGGGCGGCCGTTGCCTTTGCCTGGAGGGGCAGGGTGGGGTAAATTGGATTCGCGGTTTGCAGGGGATGGGGCGCAAGCNCGCGCTGCAGGGCAGCAGCGGGGAAAGGTCTCTGGTCTGCGCCAGAGATTGGCACACGTGCTCTTTCGAAAAGGTTATTTTCTCGTACAAAGGCCCTAAATTTTCATCTTGCAATATCCTGTATGTGAATCACACGTGTAAAATCCTTGGTTATGTCTGGGTGTATCATTTACCTAGAGAATTGTCAGATGGCTGCAGTGCCAACCTTTGCGCTAGAAATGTCTTCTCTAGACAAAACAAAGGTGTGCTCTCTAGTGCTGTTTTTCTCACCAGCCTCTACCCCATCTTAAAGTTTTCTCTGGAGATCTATGCACCGTGGAGGCTGTTAGCATGAAAGCCCAAACACCTGAGATTTTTGTTTGTGTCCTTCCCTTTTAGAGGCGACATGTATCACGGAGATGTCAGTCATGATGGCCTGCTGGAAACAGAATGACTTCAACGATGCAGCTTGTGCCGAGGAGATCCAGACGTTCTATGACTGCGTGGCAAAGGCAGAAGTAATTAAGGCCTCTTTTGTGTTCATAAAGGCTTAGTTAGTAGGGAAGGAGGAAGCCACCAATCATTTTTTACGTGTCAACAGTAATAATGTTCTCTGAACAATTTGATAGGGGTTGTAACCCATTTGAGCTGTAGGAGAGGTGGAGGATGATATAGACCAAGCATGCAGACCTTCCTTTTTGAATGCAGAAGTTAAATTAAAATTAAATTCCATTAGAATTAAAATTAACAGCTGTAGGAAGAGAGTGGTTGTTTGGTATGTTATAACTAAAGATAAAACACATTCAGTCCTTTTTGTTTTGATACATTCTTGAGGTAGAACCTCTGTTGCTGTCAACTGACTGTAACATAGGCTATTTCCTTTAATTTATTCCACCTTTTAACGTCTATAAAGTTTCAGCACTAATGAGCCAATAGCAGTCACTGCTCATCTTCTCATTGTATGATAGCTCTGAAAGAGAGAGAGTACAGTTTGGAGCTGTTCAGTAGAACAGGGATTTGTACGGTGCAGGACATGGATTGTGTTGTAACTGGGGAGGTGCAGTGTGGGTAAGTTGCTGCAACTGCTCTGATTCATAAAGTAAGAAATATTTGAGTCTGGTACCAATCCCGTGCCTGCATTATCTAGGCAGTGGAGGAGAGTGGTAAGTTAGGATTCCCTAATTCCACTCTGTCCTAAATTTGTCAATAATTCTGTGCTTGCAGGGATAAGGGTAGAGACAAGGTGGTAGAGTTTATAATATTGCTAACTAAGAATATGGCAACATACCATCCTCACAAGATGTCTGCGTCATTAATTACGTCATTTCAAGGTCATCAGCTTTTGAACGCCTTGTGATTATTAAACCAAGTGCTGCTGTAAGTGTTCCTTAAAGAAATAGCATTCTTCTGAAAGAAACATCACAGTACAATTAGAAGTAGTTTTGGGGGGTGAGTCTCCCCTCTGAAAATAAATGGGTAATATTCTGAGGCTTCTTTTTCTCTTTCAGAAGGATCGCAAGAATCAAAATGAGGAGGACACCCTGACACCCAGGGGAAACTTAACTTCAAGCCAAGTGAATCGGCTCCTGAGGAGGTTTCCTCAGATCACACGTTACGTATGATGTGCTTTACTAAAGGGACTGCGGGCAATTAAAGATGGAGTCTTTGGCAAAAAAGTGAAAATTGACTTGAGTGAGCGTGTGATGTCATGTGGTATCTGTCAGCACTGCTGTATGGATCTTGACCACACCTCTGATTTCAGAGCAAAAACGCCCATATTGACCATTAGCTGACTTTGTTCAAGATGTTCTTGGGTTTTACAGTCTTAGGGTTTCTGAAGTGTATTGTTCAGCTGGCCACAGTGTGGAGTCAGGTCCTCACTGTGAAATGAAATCTTCTACGAGTGCCTATAAATGCCTCTTCTGACAGTTAGGGGGTGACTTTCCCACACGTATAAGCTTCCTGTCTCACTTCTGAGCTGCTATCAAGAAGTGCTCAGGCCCAGACTCTGAGCCAACTTATAACTGATAGTAATCTCAGGACTGATACTCCTACATGTATGTATACACAATTTGGTTCCTCTTGAAATTTTTTTAATTCCTGCTGCTGTACAAGGAGGTTGTAAAACAAAGAAGAAACCTCCAGCAAAATACCTTGTTAATACATTGCTAAGGATCAAATACAACTTTAAACATAGAAACTTGTGATTTAGGCCTTCTGATTTGCAGGTGTGACAAAATGGTGCCGTGTCATTGATTTTGTGGTCTGTACTATAATAAAATAACTCAAGACTGTTGTTTGGCTTGGGCAACTCATCATCTGCAACAAAATGTTGCATTGTTTTGGTAAAAAAAAAAAAACTAAAAAGGGGAGAGAAAGTTCAAGCATAGACTGATACTGAAATCATGTAATTAATTAGTAGGTTTGATTTAGGTTTTTTGTCACTACAGTTCCACAAAACTCCAGGCAGGTCCCTGTTGTTTTAGTACCAGTACCTATTTGCTAATAAAACTGAAGTGCCTCAGACAACTAATGATAGAACCATTTATATCACTATTTCTTTGGGACATAAAGAAAAAGCAGAGTAAGAGGGGAGCCGGGCATATGCACACAGTGCGATTGTCTGCGTGCGACTGTGGAGTTTGCATGGAGCTGGAGCTGACTTCTCTGGAGTCCCAGGCCAATACCTGTTCATCACATAAATACTAGTCAAGTGTATGCTTTCACGTTACTGAAGCAGTTTTCCTTTAACTGTTACTTATAATGGCTCATGAGTGGGTTATCCCACAGGGTAGCTTGGAAGTTGTTGCTGTTATGGCATAGTTGGGCCTTTCCGAGGACTTCGGGCCAGTAAGAACATGATGTCCACCCTTTGATTCTATGACATTTTGCATTTTCAGTCCAAAAGACACTCTCTGAAAAGGAGACTTATGTGCTGATTCTGTGACAGAGACAAGCTAAGTTGGGAGTGAGGAACAGAGGAATCCTAAATTCACTTCTGTTGGTGATGTTTTTTCTTTCTTTATATTAAAACTTGATAATAAGTATAGTTTTGCACCTCTTAAGATAGCAGCTGTGCTAAATGTGCCAAGTTCTAGTCTCTTCGAAGAACTGTTTCATTATTAAAGAGGCTATAACAGAAACTAATACTTTTTTTTTTCTGTTTTGTTGTTTTGTTTGGGTTTTTTTTAAATTTTGCACAGCTCCCAGTAATCTGGACAGCTATTTTTGGATTTTACTATTTCATGGTGAGCTTCAGAAGTTCAATTGTTCAGGTTTTCTTTCTGACCTTTTTTTACAAGTCTATTGTGAGCTTGAAGTTACTATGTTAAGGTTTTCCAGTCCTTAAGGGAATGCATTTATTTGGAAGAGATGGAAGGGTAGAGAATGCTTTTCAGGTGCATCCAGGTTTTGCAGTGCTTCTTTTAAAAGTACTTTAGTGGTTCTTTTGGCTCAGGATCCCATGCTGTAACCAAAAAACTTCCAGTTAGTGATCTTCCTTGGCTGAATTTAAGCTGCTACCATTTTCCCATATCTTATTGTTAGGCTTATTTTGGATGCTTAAACGTGTTCTGTGATAAGCTTATTGGGGAACATTCCATTAGTAGTTCATGTGTGTAACTGCAGTGAATGACACTGTCCTTTCTGAGTTCAAGGCTTGTACCACCCCATGATGCTGTTGCTGGGGAATAAAAGAAAATTGGGTTCTGGTGCTAAGCCCACTGGTTAAGAACATTGTTGCAAGAGACCTGTATGTGATTATGTGTTGGGGAAAGAATTAAACAGAAGCTGACTAGCTGTTCATAAATCAGATTAACGGGATTTAGGCAAATCTGGAATTCCTTGATCTTACTCCCGTTCTTTACAGCTTGAGTATTATACCAGCTCTGGCTATGACTGCTATTAACTACCTCTCTTTATAGGCTTTCACTGAAGATCTCTTATGGAGGAAGCATTGATACTTCATCTGATTTTAATGAATAGTAATTCTGACAGTTCAGGAGTAGGGTGAATTCCAGAGAGCCAAGAACATGTTAGAAGATGGGACTTCTTATTCAGAAGGGTTGATAAAGAACAAGCGGTAAGAAGCAAGACAGAAAGACTTGGTGGGGAATCAGACTTATTATTATAGAACTGTGCTTATATCAGGGTAAGAAAATTGTTTTTTGTTAAATAGTAGACTTAGGAATTTATTGGTATTTACAACTACATCAAACTTTCCTACACAAGAAGGTTCAAGATCTGATTTACCTTATCTTTAGATACGTTACCTATCTAAACTGACATAGTTCTATTGGTATTTCTTTCTTGGCTTTCCTCTCCACTTTGGAGAAGGCCATGTAGCCATGAGAAGCTTTTGACAATCTGAGATCCACCTCTCTCAAGAAAATACCATTACACGTGCCAGAAAAAATGGCAAGAAGGAAATAGTGCTGAAAGAGAGCCCATCACAGAGGAGACAGCTGCAAAACCTGTCTTTGCACTGTTTGTCACTTCTCCAGGAACTGAATACCAGACTTGGACTTTGGTTGCTTTTGCTGCAACTGGTCATCATTTCCCTTAGAATCGCTCCGTCCAGGAAATCACTTAATCTAGGAAAGCCTCGCCTTCAGAGGGAAGCAATTTACAAGCTACCGTGAGAGAAATCCAGTCAGTACAGGCTTTTGCTGGAGGTGTTAAACCCTATTAGTATGGGTCAGAGGGTTAAACGAGTGAGTGTCTTACGGGAGTTCTGAAGAGGCATCAACAACCTCTCAACTGACTAAGGAGCACATTGCTCTGAATGCTGGTAGAGTTTCTGTTCCTGCATCCAATATATCCTTTCCTTGTGTTTTCACTGGAGCAGGTGGTTCTAAATTCCAACATATTTCCATATTTTCATTTTGGTTTGCTCTTTTTTGCCAGTGCTGTCTGAGAGTTACAGCATGCTGTAGCATCTAAGCTATTTCCATCCTCTGCTGCCCTGATCATCTGTCCCCCTCATGTAAGGATATAGGAGATTTGCATCTAATTAAGTGTAATTCTTGGCCAAAGCCACTGTGTCCAGAATGAACTGTGGTACAAATCCACTCCAGAAAGGGCTCCGTCCTGCCACTCAGCAACTCCTGTAAAAAATCCAGCATGAAGTGGAATTTCCTTGTATTTGATGAGTGACTGAGGATGAGGCAACACAAAACTGTCATGTGAAGTGAGTAATTGGCAATAAGTGAGGTAAGGAAGAAGTAAAAAAAAAAAAAGAGATACTTTTTTTGTCAAGCCAATGGATTTTTACCAGCCCATTCCTTGTTTTTATGCTGAACGTGTCTTTGGAAATTCTGCTCAGCAGACTTGGCCAAAAGTGAGCTCATTTCTTAAGGTGACCTTCATGTTTCATACTGCAGAACACCAGGAGTTAATCCCTCCAAAACCAGAATATAAATATAAGAAACGCCTGTTAGATTGAGCTGAGGAGCAGCACAGAGAAGGTATTAAAAAAAATTTCCAAGATTGAATGACTTCAATTGGACCATTTCCCTTCTTAATGCTTAAAACTTCTGTTGAAGCCTCTAACCCTAACTCATGTGAAGAAGCAGTAAGCTGAAAATGCTGAGAAACCCCATTGCATTGTTTATGGCAATAATCATCAGCCCTCTCAAAAGCATTCTAGCCAAGCAAGTGAAAATAACTTTACAGCCCAAGGTCAAGGAGACGCTTCGGTGGGAAAGATCTCCGGAGGCGATGCCCACGATGGCAAGATGCAGGGCTGAAAATTGGGAATGCAACCTGGAGAGAGCTGTGCCACCTGTGGGTTTTGCATGGGGGCATCTGAAAGCTGCTTAACGTAAACTTTTCTGGGTCCTATTTACCTGCGTTCAAATCTGAGGAGAGTCTGACCTCGGGAAGCTGCAAGCAGCTAATTGAGGAGGCAGCGGTGGGGGGGATAAAGTCCAGATTCCTTCCAGCAAATCTAATCTCCGGCGAGTGTGCGCGCACAAGCGCTTTCCTTCTCCACTTCTGCTGCTGGAGGTTTTGCAGCAGGACCCGGCGCCGGCTCCCGACGCAGCCTTTGCGGCTTGGGGAGGAAGGCAGAGGCGGGAGCGGGAAGGAGGCATTGCGGGCGAGCGGAGAGCGGCTGGCCCCGCAGCCGGGTAGTCGGGCGGGGGGCGGAGGCTGGCACTGGGGAGAAGCGTGTACCTGGCTGGGGCAGAGGGAGGGGACAGCGGGGTGCGGGAGCGGGCTGAGGGCTGTGCCCCACCCGCCTCTGCCTTCCTCCTCCTGTTTTTAAGGGTGCTATAGAAATTCTGAGGCATGTTCTCCTTTATTTCTCCCCTCTTTTTTTCCCTTTCTGAGGAGAATCAAAGAGAAGAGGAGAGGAAGGAGAAAGTGAAAATCTAGCATGCCGCTGGGAACTTTGATCCTTCCCCTTATATCCCTTTACCTGCATAGAAATGGAAGAGGCATCCCGCTCCCTCCAGTGCGGAGCGGCTCATGCACCCC
>VWZY01011341.1:25526-60223 GCA_013399075.1 Chloroceryle aenea | reverse complement strand
CCCTGCTCTTGGGGAAACCCAGCTGCAGAGCCCGGGGAGGAGGCAGCAGCTGAGTCCGGCAGCTGAACGATGATGTGATGCTTGAGGAAGCTTCTGCCCACTTCATACAGGAGGGATGGACATCCCCAAAGTACTTGGGCTCCTGGTAGAGCTCTCCAGTTTGCTATCCTCTCTCAGATGTGTGGAGGTAAGAAATAGTTATCCTTCTATCTGCTTGCAAGAAGTCATACGGTTCTTTTAATATCCACACTGTAACTGGATCTTGTTATTACTTGAATATGTTTTCCTAAGCTTCTAGGCAGCTGCGGTCTCTGGGAAGGGCTGGTAACTCGGGGAGGGCTTTATTTCATTGTGCATATGAGATTCAGAAAAGGACACAAAGCAGGAAAGCAGGATGCACAAGGGCTTGCAGATGCTTTGGCTCAGTTTTCCCGTGTTTCTCAGGCACCGCAGTGACCCTGTCAGGAGAGATCCTTTGTTTCTGTTCTTTGCTGATTGACCGATTAGCCCTATTGCTGTTGTGGATAGATGATTTATAACTAGATGGACCTGGGGTACAGGACTGCAGCACAGACTGTTTGTCCTAAAATTTGGTGGTGGTGATGGTCAGCATTGGGGGATTTTGGAAGCTGCTATGGGAACTGGCAGCAACTGACATTTCATTAGAAGGGAAGAATATTACTTGGACTGCAGTTCTTTCATTGATGGTCTGTCTCCAAGAAGAGCAGGTTCAGGCTTTCCCATGCAGCCTGTCATTAGTCCAGCACATTCCTCCTATCACCTGCAGGCTTACATGTGTGAGCAGGTGCACATTAAAAGCTACAAGTCGGAGGACCTGGATTGTGTCTGAGTCACCTGTGTGGTGCAGCCACAAAAGTGTAACTTAGCTCACTTTCCTTTCTTTTCAAAGAGCTTTGAGATCCTCAGAGAAGTCCTTCAGCATTGTTGCTTCCCAGGCTGTTACGTGGCTTTGCAACAGCCTGGTACATGCAGATAGATGGATTTGTGGCTGAAAAGGGTTTTTCAGTTACATGCTATTTTATTTGTGCATCCCCTTGTGCTTACACACCTGAGATCTGATCTGCTGTTTCTGAACCATGTCAGGAATTCATTTTCAATATACAGTGTCACATTTTGACTTCTGGAGGGTGATGCTGGAGCTTGGCCATTGTTGTCAACACCTACTGGACCATATTCATAAGCTTGATTTGAAAATGGTATCTGCTATGAGTAGGTGTTATTCTTGTCAGGTATCTAGAGAAAATATCTTTGCTTATTCCAGAAATGGATTCAGTTTAATTCCAAATATTACTCTTCCCCTTTTCCAGGGAGAGGTGAAGTTGAGGGAAGCAAAATTACCACATATTGAAGAAAACCAGAACCATTTCCAATAGCTAGTATTCTTTATATGCACACCTCTGCTCTGTGAATATTAACTCCTTGTTCTTATAAAAAGTATTCTTAATGTTCCTTAAAAAGTATTTAGAAATTAATTAATCTAGACAGAGCTGGAAGAAGCATGGACAGTTTCTTCTTCTCAGTCTGAGTCTATGAAGATCTTGCACCTGCCTGTGCAGCATGTAATGGTGTTGAGTGGAGATCCCTATCTCTCAGCCAGCAGTCAAGTTATAACCATCAAAAACGCTGCCTGTAAAAGGAAATGCAGTTTTGGGGCTGGACAGGATGCTGGAATTCTGAGGGGTTTGTTTAATATATTTTTGTTCTTAGCTATTTAACTTCATTTGGATAATAATACCATAGGCCATATCATATTCTCATGCATTCAAACCACAATCCTCAAAAAGCCTTGTTGGATTTTCTTCTTTAAGTGTCTCCCACTTTTCACACAGATGTTTATTACTGTTTTAACAGGGATCCCTGGGGGTATCATCCTATCATGTAGATACATCTCTGCTGCTGTCGCCAGAGATGACTTCTCCTATAAACAGAGACAGAATGAGTGGTATTCATAATTTTACTTACTGGTTACAATGATTTTCTTCTAGCTTTTTTTTTCCATAGGCATCTCACTCAGGCTTTCAATTATATTGGAAAAAATCAAGCAGAGCCCTGTAACGTAGTGCTTAGATCAAGGGTCAATTTCTGCATGCCAGTAATTATTCATTTTGCTGTTAGTGGACAGACCTGTGATTGGATTTAAAGAGGAGCAATGGGGAGAGCAGGGAAAAAGCTGGTTACTAGGCTGTATTTGCCTAAAGCAGCAAATGGCTGAGCTTCTTTTAGGACATGCCTATGTTTATTTCATCGGATAATCATCTCTCTCCTTTTGCTGTTTCTTTTCCCAGGCTTTCCTGGGATCCCAGCCCAACCAAAACCATTTGCAGAGTGCAGGTAAGAACAAGAAGTTATTAATTCACTCATTGGGCAGATTCTTTCCTGCAGTGATGATCTAAGACTGTAGGCAGAATGAACCACTGCTACCTGGCATTCTTCCTTTCTTTCCAGTTCTTCTTCAGTTGTCTCTCCTGCCTCGATATCTGGTTATCTCCTTCCCTAAAATAGCCAGATCACTTTCTTCTGTTCATGTCTGATACTCTTGCAGTTCCCTACCCTCCCACATGTTTTTTGCCTTTCACCTCTTTCTCTGCCTCAGTCTTTTTTGCATGCTCTAGTAACTACTCTGTACACCCTGTTCTGAGGGCCCTAGCTGCTGCAGCTGTCACTTGCCGCTCTGGGCTTGGCAGAGCCTAGAAGGCAAATGGCACGAGGCGAACTTTCTTTGCACCCTTGCTGTTTGCCTTATGTGTCTTTATGGCAGAAGGGTTTTCTGAAACTGTTGGGTTATTTTTTTATTCAGTGAATAGAGCTATAACTGTTAGCCTTTTCTGATTCTGCTCTTCCCATGGTAGGGACTCTAAAAAGCCCAGTCATGCAGAACCTGGTTCTGGTTTCCCACTTTCTTATTTCTGGGTTATGAATGGAGAGTTTTCTTCTTTTGTTAAAAAACATATTAAATTAATTGTTGGGACTTCTTTGTGTGAGATACTTTGCATGGGAAATTATCTCTGGAACATTGGCAACTCTACTTTCCCCCCAAAATAGGTTCCCTTTTCCTTCCTATACATTGGCCAAGTTCAGATAAGCCAGGTGATACGCTAATGTGTATAGGGAACATACGTGCAATGAAATACAATGTGATTTCCCACCTTTCAGATTTATAGAATGAAATTATAGCTGATTTTAAACTCTTTTCAGTTTCAATCCATTTAGACAGGTAACTAAGCTTCTGAAGAGTCTAAGGTCAAATTTAAGGTCTTTTATTCAGGTGCCAGAGCAGGTGGGGAAGGAAGTGGAGGAGTTTGTGCCAGGCAAAAGTGCTGCTCCAGAGTATGTGAATACATTTATTGAAGTAAACAGTAATGGGAACTGGTTCATGTTGTCCACGTTTGGGCCCAGTGTTAACACGTTTCAAAGGTCCATCTGGGCCATTCATGACTTTCAGATCAGTTTGGTTTTTAGACAGTATGTATAATAAACATTCTTGGAGGAGCTGCCTTGAAGAGTGATAGAACCGAAGTCAAGCAGGTAGCAATCAAGACTGCAGACAGGGGAGGTGTACCAGCTGGTATCTCCCACACTGTCTGAGCTTCAGTGCCTTAAGTAATGCTAATGGCTTCCTTCCTGTGCCCAGTGTCCAGCGTGTGTGGTGCCGGACCTCTTGGATATTACAATGGCTCGCTGGCGGTCACTGAGGCTGGGGCAGAGTGCCTCAACTGGGCAGAGTTCCCCGATTATGTTCAGCAGTACCCAGACCGTGGACTGGGGGACCACAACCATTGCAGGAACCCGGACGGGGGAACTACACCATGGTGCTTCTACCGGCTCGCATCAGGGGCCATCGGCTGGGCTAACTGCGACTGTAACCAAGGTAAGGGCTGCTCTGTGTCCTGGCGGCGCCGTCTCGGGGGGCTCAGGCCAGAAACATGTGCTGCACAGACTTGTAAGAAGCAAGTGGAACACGCTGTGAAAGAAGCACGGTACAATAACTGTACTGAATTGTCAAAATAATGAGAACTAGAGGCTAGTCTGTGTGGGAGAAGAACGTCTGTATATAGAAGGGGGTGGATTTAAGCTGCTGTAGCCATAATGCCTTGTATAGATGGTTCTATGCTCATACAAGGAGACTTCTTTTTTTTTTAAACTTATACTACTTTGAAAACAGTTTAAGTTATGTGGAAAACAACCCACTCCTGTTCCTTAAGTGTCCATACCAAAGCTCTCCTCATGTAAGTGTAGCAGTTCAAATATAACAAGGAAAAATCTTCTGTGGCTGTGTTTGTAAATCTTCTGTGGTAAGGTAGGTCACAGGCTTTCCTTAAAATTCCTCACAGTGCTGACACAAGGACTGCTGCTTTCTCTGAAGCATGCAAGGGAGCTGAGATCTCTGAAGGCACTGCCTCCAGTGTAACATTCTTGAAAATGTTTTGTTTGTCCTCCTGTTTTCTGACTTTCCTTGCTTTTCCCACATTTTGCAGAACAGCTGAAGTACCAGTTTAATAAATGAAAAGGCAGAGTTCTTTCCTTTGCCAACAAAAGTGGTTTCAGAGACATCTTCATTAAAGTCAAGGCTACAAGCGTAGTTGTGCTGTGTGCCTGCATTGAGGTGCTATAGACAGAAGGTGTATCCTTCTCCCAGTACATAAATGAGTGAGGAGGTGTGCTTTCTAAACACTCATAGATATTTGTGGTGCAGTGGGAATTGAAAGGGCATTTACATTGGCACTTGCTTTAGTTAAAGGAATTAAAGAGAATTCACCTGCTGTTGCTGAACATCTAGTTGTAGCAAGAGTGACTCCCATAGGTGAGGTGGTCAGTGAAAATAAATAGGTGGAGGGTCAGGAGGAATTAGAGAGCCTGCCATTTCCATACACCTTTTTGAGGCAGCTTGTAAAATCATCCCTTTTGCACAGAAGAAAATGCAGGAGCTGTGGCAGAAACCGTTTTCTGCTGATTTTGCCATGGCTTTGAAAAGAACATAGCAGAAGCAATCCTTCTGAGCAGCCATCACCGGAACCAGGAAGGTACCACTCCTTCATACAAGTCACTTCAGTGAGGGCACCAGCAAAATGGGGTTGAGAGAAGCTCAGTGCAGTTCATCTCAGCTACGGGCCAGTCCGAGGCTTGCCAGTCTGAAACCTTCATCAGAGCATAGCAGCCTTTACTGATTTTTTTTTTCCTCTTTTGGAAGGTGCTGTGCGGTTAGCTGAAGATAGAAGTGTGGAGCTGTACTTCAGTGGACTCTGGGGCACTATATGTGCTGACCACTGGACTGACTGGGATGCCAGTGTTGTCTGCAGGCAACTAGGTCTCAGGTGTGAACTTCTGTTTGCGAGAGTTATTCTTTGAAAGAACAGCCTCTGTTGTTACAGTCCTTCTGGAATGGTCTGTTGGCTGGGGGAGAGAATTTTGTTTTGTGGGTTCATTTCTCACCTACCAGGGTCCTTCTGTACTGTTTTCTTTCTGTAGCTATGCCCAACCTCAAATAGCATTTGCAAGGTATTTTTTCTAAACAGTAGTTTCTGCTTGGTGCACCAGACCGTGAGGAGTGACCTGTAAGATTGTATTGCCAGATGGAGTTACTGTAGTGATCTAATAGAAATATTGAGTGTGAACCTTTTTTTTTGGTATCTGGGATTTGAACTTTTAAATTTCCAAATAGCAAGGAGAGAAGGTCCACAGAGAAGGAAGAAGGCAATTCCATTATTTGGATGTTTCAGTCTATTCATGTGTTTGTCCATCACTCTCAAAGCATGCTCTTTCAGACTAGACCAGTTCCTCTACAATAAGTAGGAATACAAAATGGGTTAGGTGGTGGGAAGTGCTTTGCACTTGCTTGTGCTTTCCCATTACACCATAAATGGCCATCCCTATATGCACTCCCAATCAGTTGGTCTCACTGGGTTGTGATAGGGCACAACTGGACTGGAGAGTCACAAGAGCTGAGGGGAACCTGTAAGTCAAGCAGTGCTGTGGCATTTCATTGCTCTGTTGCATTCTCTTTACCAGTGAGATCGGCACAGCTGGGAAGAAGAGTCATCCTGGACTGTGGCCTCTTCCCCTTCACCTGCAGTCAGCAAACTGCCATGGGGATGAGAAAACCCTGCTGCAATGTGGCTATCGGGAAGCTGTGTCAGGAGCTTGTAACCAGGGGAGTGCCATGGTAACCTGCCTCCCTCCAGAAGGTAAATCTCCAGAGGAGGTTCACTCCCAGTTTCTTGCATCCGTGTTGTGATAAGATGTAAAAACTAAAGTCATGAGGCTGTGAGGAGAAAATAATTTGTTGTTCTTTCACCTGCTGTATCTTACTTCCAGTGGAAAATTATCCATCCTTTCCCAATCCCAAATACTCAGAGTGGGCATAGTTCTCAAATCTCTGAAAGATGGCTCTTGCTTATGACCACATCCTCTTTTTATCAAAACAGGTTTTTTTGTCTGCAAGAAGCAAAGTCATCATCACTGTAGCAGCCACTTAAAGAGCCATCCATGGACCAGCAAGTACCCTGTACTGGGGGCTGCAGTCATGGATGCTTCTGGACTGTCTGGAGGGGTGGATGTGGTAGCGTGGGACAAGAGCCTCCTCTGGCTGGTGAACGGTTCTACATTCTGAACTGCTGGAAGTTCTTTCTCATTCTGTTGTGCTCTCTTTCCCTTTCTTGAAGCACAGGTGTAGGTGCCCCACTGCGTTTAGCTGGGGGAAAGGAGAGCTTTGAAGGGCGAGTGGAGGTCTACCATGATGGCAAGTGGGGTACTATCTGTGATGACCAGTGGGATGACCGAGATGCTGAAGTAGTCTGTAGGCAGCTGGGACTCAGGTAATTTCCCCGCTGTATGTCTAATTAGAGTTGTAATAGAAGCAAGCACAGTGAAGAACATGAGAGCGTGTCCTTTCACTATAGTATCAGCCCTTTCTGTGGGAGGCGTACAGAAACCCTAGGAAAGTTAATTCTCAATTAATCATCCTATAAAAGGATTCTGTACTTAATTCCTGACAGTTTTATGTGTCTGTGCTCTGGCGGGAAAAAAAAAAGATGGGGCATCCATATCTAAGGTTTGTTTATGTTTATGTTCATTATTGTTGCACACATGTCCTAATGCATACCTTCTTGGCCCCAGTGATAACTTGTCATGGTGAATTCCACATGTGAACTGCAGTTGCTTACTTGGTTAAGTTTAAACACTTCCAGTTTCACTGATTGCCCTTATCCTCTTCAGACAGAAAAGGAAGAGAGATCACCTCCTTCTCCTGTGTGCCATTCAGTGCTTAGCATGGGAGCTGTTTACATACATACATTGAAAATCACATCAGTACAGAATTGTTTAAAATAGACAATTCAGGTTTCAGATCCCTGAAACTTTATGAGTTCTGCCTGTTACTGAGACTGAAACATCATTGTCCTCATAACTCCCCAGGTGTCTGAAGTTCACATTGCAGGCATATCTTTATTATGTGTTGGAAGGTCTTGTTACAAAACTCTCCAATAACATCTTTTGATTAACAGCTGGCAACACCACTGTGTCAGGAATACATAATATCTATGGGAGGACACTGACCCAGTTAGCAGAGTCCCTGTGCCAAGCAGAATCTGAGGGCACAAGACTGTCATCTTCCTTACTGAGCGTATGTGTCTGTAATGATTGCAGTGGGAACCCGAAAGCCTTGTCTTGGGCTCACTATGGGCAAGGATCTGGCCCAATCTTGCTGGATGAAGTGGATTGCTCAGGAAATGAACTCTCACTTGACCAGTGCAAGAAGAGTGACTGGGGACTGCAAAACTGCGACCACATTGAAGATGCTGGTGTCTCCTGCGACCCTTTCACAGGTACCAATCTACAGCTCTATGCCAGTTAGGTGCATCTAGCCTTACTCCCATATTACATGGCTTGCTTAGCAGATAACCCCCTGTCATGGTTTAGGGTCAGGGCGGCCCCTCAGACCTATAACAGATGGTCTCTGTTAACCCCCCTCCCTCCCCCAAGGGGAAGAGAAAGGGAATAAGGGAGAGAGACTTAGTGATTAGAAAAAGAAACTAGAGCCGCTTTACTGAAAATGAAAAATAATAATAATAAAAATGGAATATGTACAAATATATACAAAACCATTATCAAACCAAACTGCCCTGATGGTAATTCCATCACCGTCACCATTGACGCTGTGGAGCAGGCACTGGGGGAGTCCCAGACTGGGCCCCACAGCAGATGGGAGCTGTGTTCAGGAGCTGGATTCTGGTACCAGATTCAGGAACACACTGATTGGGGTTAAAGGCAGAACAAGCAGAGACCTCCTTGGATGGTCCAAGGAAGGAACCAGAAGAGGAACCTGAGCCAAGCTGAGCAAAGCTGGCAAAGCGAGCCAAGAGAGAGAAGAGCCCCAGAGCCCCTAGAGAGAGACCTATAGACCCTCCAGATCCCTCAGCTTTATACTGAATATGACGTATATGAGATGGAATCCCTCGTTGGTCAGTTTGGGGTCACCTGCTCTGTCCACTCCTCCCTGCAGGTGTGGCCTTTCACTTTCCTGCACCCCCCAATGTGGTTCACAAGATCCAGCAGTGGCCTTGGTCTGCACCCCAACCCTTGGTAGTGACTCTGACCATGGGCTGTTATCACTGCCAGCAGCAGACACTGCCTGTGAAAACAGGCTGCTGACTTCAGACAGGGCAGTGAGTTAGAAGAACTGAGCTGAAAAACAAAACAGAACCAGTTCTGTTCTCACCCAAACCAGGACACCCCCTGCTTCAGGATTCTGCAGGGCTTCTATGTATGGCTCCCACAAGGACTGTCAGATGTGGAGTCAGGGAGCAAGCAGCAGGTGGGAACAGATCAGAGCTGGGCTTGGTGGTGTTCCCATGGCTTTCCACAGGTGGAATGGAATGTCTGAGGTGAATCCTCTCCTGAACAGTTAATATTTGGGTTTTGAATATCCACAAATGTCTGTGTCTTCAGTTTCTTTCACTCATGGGCTGCACAGAGTCCAGCAGTGGGGCACAGGCTGTTTCTTTTCTCTGCTGAGAGCTGACCGTTTCTTCTCCCACCTCTTGCAGAGGGCACCGTCAGGCTGGCTGGTGGCCGCAGCCCAAGTGAGGGCAGGGTAGAAGTTTATTACAATGGAGACTGGGGAACAGTATGTGATGATGGCTGGACAGACCTCAGTGCCCAGGTGGTCTGCAGGCAGCTGGGCTTCAGGTAGGACTAAGACCTTGTGTAGTGTCTGTGCTTCCTAATTTCAAGGGTTAGATTCCATCAGCCTTCGTGGGATAGGCTGGACCCTACTCCTTCAGTCCTTTGTTAGAAGGGTTTATTACCATTATACAACTTTATTTGGGAAAGATTAGTAGGTATCCACATCCCTTCTAAAGGAAAAAAATATATCTTTATTACCTCTTGCCTAGGCCTGTTTTGAAAGCAGATAATGGGTTTCATACTGCCTTTATGAAACCATGATCAACATCAGAAAATTCTCTTAACACTCCTTAAATTTGCAGGTGTATCAGTTCAGCACTGCCACCCCCTCTGCTCTGCCAGCTAAACATATCACCTGCTTCAGCAGTTGAAATGAAGACCGTAAGGGGAAAAAACCAAACAAACCATAGTGTTAGGGATTTTTTTAAATGCTTTTCTTCTGGCCCATTGCTGAACTGTTGCCCATCCAGGTATGAGTTTGGGGAAGATTTAAAATTAGGATACTGTAGTCTTGGAGACAGTAAAGGTTTGTGTTTCCTTTGTTTGTTTGTTTTGTTGTGTTTTGTTTGGTGTGTGGGATTGTTTGTTTTGTTGTATGTGTGGTGTTTGTTTTGTGTTTGGTTTTGGTTGGTTGTTTTCTTTGTGTATGAATTTTTAAATGTGATTAGGGTATGCCTGTAAAATTACAGCTTTATAGACAGAAAAAAGATGAAGTTAAATTATTGCCTTTGAGTTCAGCTGAATATTGTGTTTGTGATCCATTGTAATGCCTAAAAGTTTGCAGCTTTCTGCATTTCAATTCCAGGTAGCTGCTTCCTAGGAAAAGAAGTAGAATTACTGAAATGGTGTTATCTTTGATGCCTTCTTTGCTAGTCCCTCCCAAAAATGATGTATCTGGTGTCATGCCTGCGAAGCAGCCTCTGTGGTATAGCTGGCCTTCTGGACTAATTGATTGTATTATTGACCAGACACTAGAAAATGGACTGGTCTGAGTGGGCCTCCCTGAAAACTGAAGCTGGTGAGCTGTGCAGGCTGCTTGGTTGCCATCCTGTGTGTCACTGAGTAGCTTGGGTCAAGAGGCCACTGATACCATAGTTGAACTCCGCAGAGGAGTTTCCCTTTGGGTTTAATCTTAACTCCCTCTGTGTGATTGATAAATTTTAATGAATCTGATGTTATGTTCTGTTTCCTTCCTCTAGTGGTCCTGCTACCCTGGCCTCTGAAGGAGATTATGCTGCTGGCCAAGGCTTTATCTTACTGGATGATGTGTCTTGTGTGGGGACAGAGCTGTCCCTCCTGGACTGTCTCCACAGCAACTGGGGGCAGCATGACTGCTCACATGCCGAGGATGTGGGAATCCGCTGTTCCCTGGAGAGCAACACAGTCATGGATGGCAGCCTGGGTAACTCGCCCTACTTCTTGCCCTGGATGGTGGGGAAGTGTCACCTGCTGGTCTGTTCCTTTGGAAGCTCTGGTAGATGTGGAAGTTTTCCCTGTGCTGTTTCAGTGAGTGGGCTGCTATTTGAGGAGGACTTCTAAGAAGGAGTCCTGGCTGTCTTGGGGCAGAGCCACAGAGCTGTGGCTCTACCAGACCTACAGCCAGACCTTCAAAGAAACTGAAACTGGAGAGAATTCTGTTGGCAGTTTCTAAAACAAACCTTGGGGTCTGAGGAATAGTGTCTGCCTTAAAGTGCCAGTGCTCACTGATGAGACACCTCAGTCACATGTCTGTGGGAAAATGGAACCCCTTTAACTAGACCCTTTAGGAAACTGGTGTAGTTACGTTAGTGTCACACCTTGCCAAGACAAGAGGGCTTCAGATGCAAAGGGCAGTTGTTTGCAGTTTCTTCTGTGGATGTCACACTGTTAATTAACATTGTGAATGTTTTTCAAATTAGCATAATTTCCTCATTTATGTGAGGCTTGGTACTCTTCCTTTTCTCTACTACAGGAGACTTTCCAGTTTGTAGGACATTTTTTATTGAAATAGGTGGCATCCAACATTTTTTGGTTTTCCTGGATATAGAAATCTTCTCTTGCTTAGAATAATATAATAGTTTTATAGTTTCATGATGGTTTTGTTGTTGTTTTTTTTTTTTGTTTGTTTGGTGTTTTTTGGGGGTTTTTTTTGGTTGTTGTTGGTTGCTTTGTTTTGTTTTGTTTTCCCAGGCATGTTTAAGCTTGTCCACTTTAGGCTCAGGAGTTAATAACTTTCCTCCTGTTCTTATTCTCCTATTTACTCAGCTTTCAGAATATGATCCACTAATGTTTTCCAGTATGTATGAAATAAATTAATATGCATGTAGTCTTCTGATTCAGCACAGAGGTGAAATGTCTTCACATAGAAACACACTCTTTCTTCTCTTTTTAAGCGTCCTGATAACTGGGATTCATCTTTGCCTTTAGAACCCAATTCTGGGCACCTCACGCTCTCTGGTGGATTTGCTTGAAGCAAGCCATCTGTTTTCTCCTGCAGGACCTCCTGTGCGGCTGGTGGATGGAGAGAGCACCAAGGAGGGACGGGTTGAGGTATTTCTGAATGGGCAGTGGGGCAGTGTCTGTGATGATGTCTGGACAGACAGAGATGCCGCAGTGGTTTGCAGGCAACTGGGATTCAGGTAAAAGCTCTGGTACATGCATCTTACAGATAGAAGCAGCTGTCGGGGTGGGGGGTCACTTCTTTCTGGACCTGTTTCTGGGGGGTTCATTTCTTCATTTTGGCTTACTGGTATAAGCTTGAGGGAGTAGGGTCATGTTCACATTGTACTATCACAGAATCACACAGAATCACAGAATCCTAGGGGTTGGAAGGGACCTATCGTCTGCATGTGGAGTGACACATAAGTATTATTTCTCTTAAAATGTGCTGGTGCATCAAGTTCACTTGCCTCCTGCTTCCTGCGGATTAGCCACCCTCTTTCTAATGCAGTGGTGCAGCAAAAGCCTTGGCAATGGCTTATTTTGGAGAAGGCCATGGACCCATCCATCTCGACAATGTTGAATGCAGTGGCACTGAGCACACCCTGGCGCAATGTATCAGGCCTGACACCAGGATTCACAGCTGCTGGCATAGCGAGGATGCTGGTGTGATCTGTGACTACATGGAAGAGAAGGTCCAAAATATCAGGAGAAAAGGTGATGTGCCCATTTCTTCTTTGAAGAAATCTGGAGCTCCAGCTGTAGAATCTCTGCATGCTTTTATGATTTTTCCTTCTAGTTCTTATCTTTGGCCGAAACTTTACCTACAAAATAAATATGTCCTGTCCGGCACCTCCTACTTTTTCCTTGTTTTCATTCTTTGGAGAACAGGGTGCTCCAGACTAGTTGAGGAGCTCCACCCATGTCAGGCCTTTGAGCCTGCAGAACTTCCCCACAGCCAAGTCACCATACACTTCCTTAGAGCAGTAACTGTGAGCAAAGTTTGGGTTTTAGAGGACTAAGGAAATAGCTGTAGAGGTCCCATTGCTGGCGTAAGACTGCAGATAGTGCAGGTAAGCACCTCCACCAAAACTGAGGAAACCTGTGGGGTCAAATCTTCCATGAATTCCACGTGTAACAACACAATGCAGTCAACTACCATGAGGATTAATGCTCTCATGGATGGTGAATGGTATTTGGCTCTGTGACAGCAATTGCTGACACTTAAGCTGAGGGTATCTACTCAACTGCTCTAACTTTGCTGCGCAGGTCCAGAGTCTGATGTGTGTGGGATGCGCCTGCTACACCGTCGCAAGAAAAGGATCATAGGTGGAAACAAGTCTCTCAGGTACTACCTTGCAATTGCTGGGAAAGCCAGAACTGGTTCCAGCTTTCCTAGAGGAGCTGGAAATAGCCTGGCAAATGCTGAGTACATTAACACATTTTCACTGGTGATTTTGAACTTGATTTGAACTAGTGGGCCTATCTAGGAAAGGGCTCAGACCAGCTGAGCCCAGATGGGGCAGAGCAGATGGGAAAAGAGGAAAACAGCTCCCGTGTGTGCGACATCTATTATTTCTCTGTTTCTTTCTTCAGAGGCAGTTGGCCATGGCAGGCCTCACTACGGCTGAAGGGTTTTCATCGAGATACTCGTCTGCTGTGCGGAGCAACACTGATCAGCAGCTGCTGGGTAGTGACTGCAGCCCACTGCTTCAAAAGGTGTGTGTGTGAGTGAGGAGCCCTGAGGGACGCTGAACAATGAACAGAATAACCACATACAAGGTTATCCTTCCAGCCCAGTGGAACCACATGAGCAAAGTTTTTAAACCAAGCCCTTCAGGTTTATGATGTGTGTGATCTTGAAGCACTTGAGGGGATGACTCATATAGGCTTGCTTTATCTTTCACTACTTACACCTGCCCTCTTAACTTTGAGGTTTTACAGCTTAAAGGGAAACAGTATTTTGCCACTCTTTAGTGCTTTAAGGAACTGTGAACGGATAAGATCACGAGCCTGTTGCAACTCTTGTAGTCCTTTTTGTAGGAAAAAAGTCCTGTGCATGGTAGAGAGTGATTTGGAACACCCACTGATGGCAACTGCGGGTTTTAACATGTCTGTTAGAGATCCCACGGTTCTGTAGCTGGTACTGTTTTATCAGTCTGAGGAGGTGGTTCAGTCTCATAGCAACTCAAGACTCATGTGAGTCTGTTTCCCCTTTAATAGGAGTATCAAGATCTTAAATCTCTGTTTCTCCAGGTTTGGTGTTGATGTGCGGCGCTACCTGCTGCGGGTAGGCGACTATCACACGGGCGTGAAGGATGAGTTTGAGAGGGAGCTGCCTGTGGAGCGGATTGTCCTCCACAGGAACTACTGGGCTGGCAGCAATGATAATGACATTGCCCTGGTCCGCATGCGGGGCAGAGAGGGGCACTGTCTCTCCTTCAATCGCCATGTTCTGCCTGTCTGCCTGCCCAGTAGGAAAGAGAAGTCTGACATCAACAGGCAAGCCTGCATCATCTCTGGCTGGGGAGACACAGGTGAGTGATGGGGCTTTGAGGGGCAAGAAAGGTGGGGGGAGTCCTGGTTCAGAAGCCTACAGGGGCTGTTAATTTATGTCTGCGCAACTCAAGGCCATGTTTGTATTGCTCCTATTGTCTGTGCAAGTGCATGGGGTTAAGGAGCGGGGAGGTGAGGTGATTTTTGTGCCATTGTGTTTTATTCTGATTTTGAGGCTTCTTGAGCCTGCCCATAATGGAAGTTTTAGTTGCCATAGCATCCCTGTGAAGCTATGGGAGAGAGCAATGCTGCCATCTGGCCACAGTCCTCTCTTTCTTCCCCTTTCTACATACACATTTGCGAACAGCAGACCCTGTAGGCACTGACCTGTGTAGAGCTGGTATACAAAGCCTGGGAGAGGCCCCCATGTTTCCATGACGTCCTGCCTTCTTCATGATACTGTAGTAGTGAAGTGGGGGCTTAGAGATGGTAGGAATCTCTCTCAGACCATTTTGCTCTATCTCCCTGAATGTTGCTGCAAGGACAGGTGGACTCTGAGGCTGGTTTCTGCACTAGGTTTGTTTCTGCACTAGCCTGTACCTGTCCTCTTACAGCACATTGCTGTGGAGCTTCTGAGGTAAAAGGGAGCAGGGAATAATTTAGAAGGTATTCATTATTAAATATTTAATTCTCTCAAGGTGATGTTTTAAAATGCTGGGCTTGGTGGAGTCCTGACATGGATGCAAGATCTGGAGACAGCTTTAAACTGTAAACAGTATTGTATTCCAGGGCCTGGAGCAAGGAGGCCTTTCTGGGGCTACCGTGACTGGAGCAAAGTCATGTGTTCAGAAAGACTTGTTGTCAAAAGACAAATAGCCCCCAGGAGCTTGTCTGTTTATTTTGGACTTAACCATCCTTCCCAACAGTTTCCCTAGCTGTTACCCCAGTGTTTAACTGCAAGTATACATTGCCTTTGTAATCAGCTGCACGTGTCACTTTGAGGTGTCTGGGGCGGATCAGAGAGCAACTTAGCCATATAACTCCTTAAGCTGTACTAGGGCTTAACATCTAGAATCCCTCTCGTGCACCAAACCTGAATTTCCCAGTGAGAGAGGCAGTTACCTGCTACTGTGTGACCTTACCTTGGGCACGGAAGGATTGTAGTCTAATACAGCACACAGGCCTCATGTTCTGAGTAAGTCTGGGCTAATAAAGAGATTTGAGCAAATCTAGCCAAAGATGAAGTAAGCTTCTGTTGAACAATACCTGGATGCCTCTGAAACATCTTCCGAAATTTCTTTGAGGATTGAGCACTTCACAAACATTACTGCATTTATTCTTTTGAGAAAACACTGTTCTTGTTTTACAGAGGAGGGAATGGAGGCTCAGAGAGGTGAAATAAATTGAACAAAGTTCAAATTACTTGTTGGCAGAAGCAGGAATAAGACTCATCCTTTGATCTAACCTTTTTCTCCAACCTCTTCCCCATTTCTTTGATCTTGCAGCTCTTTATTGTGGTCTGGCTGGCAGCACTGTTTTCTGAAGTTCTGGTGGTTCAGAGATGCTGAGTTTGGCCTATTCCTGTGCCACATTCTTGACAGGAAATGTACAAATATCTGGGGTTTTTTGCATGGAGTACCATTGCTCTAGGTCACTGCCGTTGTCTGTGTGTGAATTGGTCTGGCTGGTCTCTTCTGTTCTAGGGAAGTCCTATTCAAGAACCTTGCTTCAGGGGGTGGTGCCTCTGCTCCCGCGGGAGGACTGTGAGGTCCGTTACGGGCAGAAGTTCACTAACCGCATGATCTGTGCTGGAAACCTCTCTGAAGATAAACGGGTGGACAGCTGCCAAGGTGACAGTGGAGGGCCACTCATGTGTCAGAGGTCGAATGGACGTTGGATCATTTTGGGGATCACATCCTGGGGTTACGGCTGTGGTCGGAAGGATTCTCCTGGTGTGTACACAAAGGTCAGCAAATATGTACCCTGGATCAAGAAAGTGACCAAGCTAAAATGAAAATATCCGAGCTCCAGGATCTTCAGTGTATGGTCCTTTTGTCCTGCATCAGCAGCAGGCTGTGGCTTCTGGCTTGTAACTGACGGAGATTTATCTTGTCATTGGACATTGGGAAAATACTTTAATGTAGAATTGGGAGATAAACAGTTATGGCTGATTCTTTAAAGTCTTTGGGTTACTTTAGTCTGTAATCTCTGAGCAGAGAAAGCAGGTGCACAGTGCTAAGAATGAGAAGTCTGTGTTGCTCTGACTGTGTCCTGTAATGCAATCACACGTGATCCTTTGCCCTGGCACACAGTAATGGTAGAAGTGGAGAGATACCTGCCTCTTTAAACTTCTTCATGTTCTTGTATGTTTGCACAGTTGAAAAACACTGCAAGGAGAGGTAAGATTCTTGGAAGATGGCACCAGGCTCTGACATAGTCAAAACCTTCAGCTATTTTTTCAAAACAGTTCTCTTCAATTCAAGGAATCAGAAGATTTGACTTAAACTGAGGCACAGGCCAACAGTCAGGGGATTTTCCTTCCCTGTTATGTCTTTAAGGAGAACCTCTTCTCTTCTAAATAGTAGGTCAGCTCCCATATGATCACTTTAAAGTGTCTGTCCCTGCTAGAGATGCTTGTCCCTCCTGTTGTAATCCTCTATCACACATTTCCAGCTGCTAGATGCTGATGTTTTTATTGCTGCTTTCTTAATACAGCGGTTCTTTTGTATTTGATTTTTTTGGTTTTGTTTTGTTTCCTTAAAGCAGCATCTCCTAGAATCAATTGTTGGTGTATGAGTAAATCTTCATTTTTAAGAGGTAGTAGCTTTCCTGCCCTTCTGATTACTACAAAGAACGTAAAAATATGACCTCAAAAGACTCAACAGACATTATTTTTCTTTAAATCCGAATGTAGTATCAGTGTCAAACACTCAGTTGTTGAATCACAATTTAACAGCACTGTGGGGACTTTCTTTTGATACCTTATTCACCATAGTTATTATCTGCCCTTTATTTCTGATGTTGGTCTTTAATATCTCTGTATTCACAGTTCTCCCCTGAAACATGGAAACACTCCTGGGGTATAGATACACCTGAAGCAAATTATTCACTCCTTGTGTAAAATGCTGAGAGAAAGCAGGAGTTGTTCAACACTTCAATTTCTTCCCTCCCTCTAGTCCAAACAAATGAAACAGAGTTTCCTCTTACGCCTCAAGCACTTTTGTAAGTTAATTTATTATTCTTGAGTAGATAGAAAAATACAAAAATAGACAGAAGGCTCAGTGCATTAACAGTTGCACAGTGCACTGTGTCTTCTCGTTGTGTGTGGACAAGCCAGAGGAAAGACAGGAGCAGGGGCAGTAAGCTTTGATGTGTAACCAAGGACCTGAACTTGGAGGAATAATACAGGATGGGACATGTGGAACTTGTGCCAGATGTGCATGTTGTGGGTTTGCTTGTGCACTGTAGGGTAGGCAGTGACTGGGCCAGGCACTGGCTGCTGTCTGGAAGGTCTGCACTCGAGGCACGGAGGTGTGCAGCACTTAGGTATGCAAGAAGAGAAGGCAGAGCACAGCCTGTGGATTAGCAATGTCGTATTACAGGGCATGTGGTGACAGAGTCCCAGAAATTGCCTTGGATTCGATAAGTAGGGATTGCCTAAAGCTTTAATTTGGCTTCTATAAAACAGTTTAATAAAAAGGTGCTGATCTGGCTAGGTGGATGATTTTTATGACTGAATGCTTAACCAAACAGTTCTCTTTACCCTTTCCCGGGATTATAGGATAGTTGGGTTACCAGTGGTGCAATGAGCTGTTTAAAGACCATGCTTGGAAACTTTATTTTAAAAAATAATTGTAGGAATCATTAAAATATGCAATCTCAGAACTCCCACAAACTGCCTTTGAAACAGATATGATCTGTTTGTGCCTCTTCTTGAGGGGCTGAATGTCTGCAGTGCAATTTCTTTTGATAACCCTGTTTGAAGTGCCAGGCTTGATCTTTTGGCAGTGCTGTGCTTGGCTCCTCTCTGGCTGTGTTGTCCTACAGTTGCTGGCAGAGACTCCCTAAGATGCAAACTGCAGTCAGCTCTTTATCTCCCAGGAACTGAAATGACAGGAGGACTGAGGGCTATTACGTCACAGACCTCTGGTTTTGTGGGGAATTAAATGCCAATTTCCACACCACAGCAACAGTACCTGTCTGAGAAACATGGAGGGATTTGGCTTTTACCTTCAGCGTCCCCAGGCTAGCATGCTACAGTAGCTCAAAGTTCCTGTGCCTTGGGTGCTGTCACATCTCTAGTTTAACTTGGTTTGATCTTTCAGTTTATACCCATAATGCCAACAGGCATAGGAAAGGATTGAAACTATGAAGTTATTTCCCTAAGCTACTTATCTTGTTGCCCTTCAGGAGTTAGAACAAATTACCACATAACATGAATGAGACGAAGGTTTGGCATTGTTTTCTGAAATTCACAGGTTGTTGTTCAAAATACTTCTTTCTCCTAGATCTTGTCCCCATAAAAGCTGTGAGAGTCCTTGTAATTAACATCCCGTGAGTCCTGCATGAGCCAGGAGGAGGGAAGGAAGTATCCAATCTCCTTCTACTTTTACACCTTACTGGTACTGTAGGCAAGCCTGCCAGTACTCTCCTCCGTTGTCCTGACCTGTTTCAGAGCACCACTATTGCTCTACTGTTTGAACCAAACTCGCGTGCTTTGCCACTGAGGCTTACTGGAGCTGACTAGTTGGACGAGCAGCACCCAGCTGCCCTAGGACTTTATTTTGTACCTGCTGTTGGCCAGCAGCAGATGTTTCAAAGGATAGTATGTGTGGGTTTGTCCCGATCAAGTTTTAACAACCTTTCCTTTTGGGGAATTTTGTTTGTGGCCCATTTAAATGAATCACTTGCATTACTGTTATTGTCATTAAAACTAGAAGTACTTGGCTCTCTAGGTGTTGTACAACACTATGTGCTATCTTTTTGTGATTCTTCTTTTTCTAAAGCCTGAGAGTTTATATCCCTAACTTAAAAAAAAAACCCTATTTTATGTAACCAGCCTTCATCTTCCATAAAAATATTTAATCCCTTATTTAATCCAACTAAGCCTTAATATTTTTTGAGAGCAAACATAAGTTATTCTCCATAGCACATAATTTCTTTTTATGTTTCTTGAATTAATTGCCTTTTGTTTTCACTGGATCCCATCTGTCCCTTTGTTTTCAGCTACAAGAAGAAATAGGGAGCCTGGCTTTACATTCTCTCTTGTCTGTTACTCTGGAGATAATCTCTTTTCTAAAACTGGCGTTTCTATGTCTCTTCAACCCAAACTCTCTAGGTTTCTGATAACTTGCTGACTGTCTCTCCATGTATTCTCTGTCTGCTGGATCTTTAAATTTTGGTAACCATAACCAAACGCAGTTTGCCAGGGGAGGCTGTGCCATTTGCTGATTATTTTCAGTGTTATTTTCTATAGAAGGTGATGACATAAGTGATTTCAGCTCTGTAGGTGTAATATGTATGTATGCTGGAGCTACCTTTAGCCTTGCTAGTGTGGTCTTGGTGGCAGCGTGCCCAGGTTAATTCCCCCCATGTCTCAGGCAGGTGCAACAGCCCCTCTGAGCTCGGAACAATTGCTGTAGGTATTTCTGGGGAGCACCTGACAGTTGTGTAGAGCTTTGTCTTGGCTGACTTACCTGACATACTTGTAGGGCTGATACAGTCCATCTTCACATCATTAGTCCACTGGATAAGGCTGATGCACATAGACTATTTCAAGGAGCTGAGAGCTCAGTCACTGTTGCTGCTGGCTGCACTGTGCCATGTGGATGCTGTGAGACAAGCTCCCATAACAACGTGGCACATGCTAGTTATGTGAGAAAGGGAATGTCCCTCTGACTAGCTGGGAGCATTGGCAGGAGTAGAAACATGGCTATGGTAAGGGTCTAAGGAGCAGCTGTTAGTGCTCCTGCTATCCTTTGTTGGGGGAATGCCCCTGTGCTCTACAAAGGCTGACCAGCTGCTGGTATCTTCCTAACCTGAAGTGCCTGCAACTGGTACCCTTATCAGCTTTTTATTGACACCAGTCCAGGCTTTGGCCAGTTGAAGCTGGATTACAGATTTATCCCTTTCCTGAGGCTGAACACTGTTCTGATGATTTCTCTGAATTATGTTCTATGCTGTAGTTAATTAAGGTTGTCAATTACCCTTGTAATCCTTGTACGCTTGTAGCAGAGAATAACAGATCAGTTTGTGAAAGCTATTAGTGGAAGCATTGGTGAGGAACCAGGAACATGGATATTTGCTGTCTCAGGGGTGAGAAATGTGGGCCTGTCTTTTACCTGTCTGCCTTTCTTTCTGAAGCCAATATCCTGAAGTGATCCATCAACCACTCGGAGACAGATTTTTATGTGTGTATTCAGCATTCAAATGAAAGCTTTTGAGAGATGAACTGCACTGTGGTATTTAACACCATCTCAACAGACTCGCTGGGAGCTTCTTAAAGCTAGAGGGAACAGAATGGTCCCTGGTAGTAATGAGCTTGAGGCCACCCCTTGTGAAACAAGGCACTGTGACCCAGACCAATGCACATCTCTTGAGCTGCATTTTTACTTGGTCAGAAAAAATATTTGATTTCCCACATCAAGAATTAAAACTCACTTGGGTAGTAAGCAGCCCACTCAGTTCTATTACAATCCTTTTCTACTAACTGGACACCGAGTACCTCTGAAATCATTCAAGTGCCAAAACTGTCATGTCCCCTGGATCAACACCAATAGCTCACAAGGTATGCTAATAAATGGATTATACTGTGACTGTGTGGGGCTCTGTCTTATTTTTAATAAGGGAATCTGTTCCAAGGGCGAGTTTTAGGATTTTTTTCAGCACTGAATTAAGCTAATTAAATTTCAGTATTAATGTTATTTTTAGAGCAGCTTTAACATGTTAGAGCATGTTACAAAAGTCAGCATTATGTTAACTACTGTTAGAATGAAATGTGTAAGTCTTTCAAATGACATGGTTTTGGCCACTTGGAACAGGTAAGAGGTATCTTCAGGTCAACTCATTGCACGTAAAACTCACCAGGATTTAATGTATCAGCTTTATAATTTGTTGTTACAGGTGATCTTTCTATACTACTTTTGAACAAACTTGCTCAGCATGATTTAGTCTCCTTTCAGTCTAGGATTCACATGTCACCACTCGATAAGAATCAAAGCCAACCTCTGAAAAAGTGACAGCAGGAGGAGGGAAATGCAGTTTGAATGAGCCATCAATGTAAGAACACCCTCACCCCTCCCAACACCCCCCACCCCCTGCTGCCCCCCACTGCTGAAATCTGCATTGCCGTATAAAAAAGTCTGTTATGAAAAACAGTCCAGCTCCTTGCGAGGTCACTGCTGCTCTACTGACCTGGTCCTGGGTCATTAGAGTTGGACTGGGGCTTGGTGTAGCTGATGCCAGCAGACTCCCAACTATTATTACAGTGGACAATTTTTGTGTGTACTGACTGCAGCCTGCTGTGGGGAGCTGACATGCACTCGCTAAAGAAAGTGTTGCTTGTGGTTAAAACCTCCCTCATTTCACGTCTGCCTTTGGGTTTTTTTACACCCACCTACATTTCCTCTCTTGCTTGTGCAAAACTGTGACTCAGAGTGCGGGCATTTTAGATGGCCTTCCACATGTCATCTGGCACTGTTCCACCAAGTCAGTTCTGCAGTGCTCTTCTGTTGTCACTGCCTGGGAAAGAAACACAGTTTCAACTGTGGTTAAGGTTACCAGTCTATCAAGTCTCACATTTGGTATTAAAGCGCTTGTTCGCTGCCTTCATGTGGTGAAAAGGCTTGGGAGGAGTGTGTGGCATGAGTTTACCTGTCAGCTGTAGGATAGCTGGCTTTGGACTTTGAAAATGAAAATTAATCAGGAGGAAATTGGGCTTTACTTCATGCAGTTTTCTAGGATAGCTAGTTTTTTTAACTTCATGCAGTTTTATATGGATAGCTACCATATTCATTGTGAGAGAGGAAGGTGAGTGTTTGGGGATCACCGCTGACAAGAAAAGAATTCTTACTTGGGCACAATTTCCTCTTTCTAATGGAGAAAAACTGTACCAGTGTTGGGTTGCTGGTCTGGGTGCTGTGCCACCCTTAAACTGGCACGTCTAGGGGGGGTATCTAGCATTGGTGGGAAGTTTCTACAGAATTGTGTTTATGTGCAAAAGTAAAAAGAATTAGAGGCAGGAAAATGGATCTTTAAGTATGTGGGTGATCCACTTACAGTCATTTATGTTTAGAAAACCCCTTGAGCTTACGACATGCTTGATGGAGGACAGGAGTAGTGTGGTGAATGAAGGCACGGACCCTGATCTCTGCTGAGACAGAATTCCTTTATTTGTCTAACAAGCTCCCTAAATACTAACACAGTGAGTATCAGAGCATATCAGCCTTAGGTTCGTGGCTTAAAAATAGTATCAATGTTCACAAACTTCTGCTTTCTTCCCATTGAAACAACCACGACCTTCAGCCAGACTGATAAACTTCAAAGCTAACAGCCTAATGCAGATTGGGCAAGTGAACAGCAAGGGGCTCCGTGGAACACGCCCCTGTTCTGCATGATGTGTGATATGAGCCGTACTGGTCTGACTGCCTCCCCCATCTCCCCCTTCTTTGTTGATCTGAGATATGTTAGCAATAACAGCAGCCGTCATCCGGGCTTCAGCCTGTTGCATTCTGCATACAGATGTCCATATGAACAGCAAAGCTAAAACCAGACATACTACCACAAAACCCCCCACCACAATAAAAATCCCCATTTGCAAATTCAACCCTGAAAACCATGGCTTTGGATTTAGCCACTTCAGATTGTCACTTAGATCACCCAACACACTTTGCTGTGTTAATACCTGTAAACTTGACCATTGGTCCTGCAATTGTGAATGAACTTAATTTTTCCCTCTAATGCCATATGATAAGCTTCTTGAATGTGTTGCTTTCACACCACTGTCCAATAAGGACATATGCCTGAAAAGTAGAGTGTATAATGAACAAATCAGTTGAAAGCTGCCAGTTTAATTTAGAAGCAAAGGCAGTAGCAATGTTATCAGTCACCTTTTGTAATGCCACCTTTGCTTCAGGCATCAATGTTCAAGAGGATACTCTTGAGTATGATTTGAGTCTCCTTTAAGCAACATAAATAAATGAGAAAGTTCTTTGGTTGTAATGCCTAGAATTGGTCGTACTCATTTAATGGTCCCCAAGAGTTTCTGCAAATCATGAAGGGTAGTAACCCGATCAACAGTTTGTAATTGCTGAGGGTATACATGGGAGTGAAGTAACTTCCATCCCAAATATTTCCAGGGCTGTTCCGACTGTATCTTCTCAGGAGCTATTTGCAAGCCATACTTGCTAAGAGAAATCTTCATTTCAGAAAATACACTGGACAGGAGTTCCGGCGTTTCTGCAGTAAGTAAGATATCAACCATACAGTGATATAGACAGATCTGAGAGAAATGCTTTTGCATGTCCTTCAGAGCAGAATTAAACACAGTTTGACATACTGTTGGGCTATTCATCATCCCTTGTGGTAGTACCACCCAATGATACCTTTGCATAGGTTTGCAGTTGTTCATGGAAGGTACAGAAAATGCAAAATGTGGACAATCATCAGGATGTAGAAAAACAGTAAAAAACCCCAATCTTTTAAATCAATGACAAGGAGATTCCCATTTTCAGGAATCATAGCTGGGTTGGGGACGCCAGGCTGCCGAGTGCTCATAGGGCTCATAACTATGTTTACAGCCCGCAGGTCTTGTAATAATGGCCATTTTCCCCATTTCTTTGGAATTACAAATACAGGTGTATTCCAGGGACTAGTTGATGGTGCAGTATGGCCTAACTGGAGTTGTTCTGCTAATTTATGTGCCCATTGCAGCTGCTCTCCATTCAATGGCCACTGTTACCCCCAAACAGGCTTTGTAGTCAGCCAGGTTAGTTTGAGTCGGGGCTGGACATCAGTGACCCGTGTTAAACATTTGTCATTAAGGTAACATTCCATTGGGATAATAAATCTTGACCCCAAAGGGTACATGGCACAGTGAGGACATATGGTTGCAATAACATCTGGTTTTTGTAGGGGCCTTCTACCAGTAATGATTGTACACTTTGAACTGGAACTCACACCCCTCCCACCCCCACAACTGTGGCATGAGCAGGCTTCAGTGGCCACTCTGGGGGCCATTCATTTTTACTGGTGATAGACACATTGGCACCAGTATCAACCAGCCCACTAAAGGGTTTCCCATTAATAGCTACTGTGAGCAAAGGTGTCAGTTTTTGAGTCAAAAAAAATATTAGGGATCCTTGTACTACCAAAAGCTCCATCATTTTGCTGTGCATTGGTAGAAGTAGATGCACAATACAGTAATAAAATCAGTTGCACAATCTTTTCTCCTGCAGGGACGATACATGGAGTGTTCACAGTCCAAGCCATAATTTTTATCTCCCCTTTAAAACCTGCATCTGTGACACCAGCTAACAACAGAGTCTCAACTTTGTGGTCAAGGAACACCCTACTAACAAACTGCACACCTTTTCTGGCAACAGTCTGTATATTCCCTTAGGAATTAATACTACTGATCTATCTGTTATCACTACTGAGGTTGCTGTGGCCAAATGCAACCCAGCGCTGTGGGCAGTGCTAGGGTGAAGGGACTGGATGGTCTGAAGCTGAGCATCAATATGCCTTGCTCCTCCTGGACCACGCTGGAAACACCGCTGGCCGAGGGACCCTGTTGTGCATTTTTGGGGCACTGGGTCTCACATCCCACCTCCTGTTTCCTGAAACAGGTTGTCCCTGTTTATCATTCTTAGAATGCCATTGATTTCCCCAGTGATATCCTTTCCTACACACAGGACATAACTGAGTAGGTTGTTGCTTTACATTTCTCCCTTTACTCTGAGGACAATCATGTTTGGTATGTCCTTCCTGTCCACACTGGAAACATTTCACAGCAGCTCTGGCTATGACCATTTGCTGTGCCAAAGCTGCTGGAAACATCTCTGTCTTATAATGTTCAGAGCCCACATTTTGACAAGCCTTTACAAGGTCAGTGATTGTTTTTGCCCAGTTATGGATAGGATCAATTGCTCACTTGCAATCAGCGCTAGCATTTTCAATAGCAAGCTGAAAAAGCAAAACCTCAGCAGCTTCCTCTTGCTCCATCTGCCGAGCTCTCGCTGTCTGCAGGAGATCTAAAACTTGTATGTAGGGTTCCTGCACCCCCTGACGAATGGACACAAAGGATGCTTCACAATGTTCTGAATGGAACCTTTCACAAAACTTTAGTAGGTAGATCTGCCGCTTGTGTAAATGCAGCTCGGGGTAAAGCAGCTTGTGCTCCCCCTCTAGTGTAGTTTCTTTGTCCTGGGAGTTCGTTTTCTCCTACCCCTAATCCTGCAGCAAGGTCGTCCGTGACTTGTAAGGACAAGTTCCTTATATTCTGACATCCACACCGTAAACTGTGCAGGAGACAAAACCATTCGAAGTATCGATTTCCGATCAGCTGGTGCCATTACTTAGGACTCCCCTACTGCCTGCACCAAGGTAACTGTAAATGAAGCCTGAAGTCCATATTCATGGATTGATTTCTGAATTTCCTTAATAACCCCATATGGCATACTCAGGAGCCCGATTAAGCTCATAAATTACAGACATTGCTTTCAAAAGAGCAACATCTCTCTTACACAAAGCCTCTATTCTACATTTTTCCAGCAGCTGGTTTGATTGTGGTGTCACAACAGTCTTAGTCTCTACAGGATCTGGAGAGTATAAAGGGGCAGTCGGGGCAAAGGGAGGATGCTTCAAAAGTGATATTTGGGAGAGGGACCTTTTACACTGTGCCTGCAGAATCTCATCTGCCGTGGGTGCAGAAGTAGCCATAGGAGTTATTTACAGTTGTAATGTAAATATCTATATTATTTATAGTTCTACTATAGTTATAGTAGAACTTTAACAGGAGTTATTGGCATGAAAAGATCCGGTTCACCCTCAGGGTCTACCACTCCTGGATCAAATGTATCACAGGTACAGGTGAAGCAGAGTTCTGCAATGCCAGTGCAGATACACCCATTTCATCATGTAGGCCACCTAATATCCCCGAAGCCTGAGGCTCAGTCTGTGTCTGTTCCCTAAGGAATGAAGGGGGTGCAGCAGACACCCGTAGCACACCTTCAGTGGGTTCAGTGCATTCAGGGCCATATACACCACCTTCCATGTCACAATGGCTTCCATTGGAACTTCAAGTTGCAAGTCCCTTTTCAATTGCAGTTCTTCTCCCACCTTTGCCCATAAACTGCTATCATATGAGCCTGTAGATGGGAACCAGGGACAAACATCCCTGATCCAAAATAACAGTTTAACCAATCTGAGGGATGGAACTGCAAATCCTTGTTCCTTTAAAATTCTTTGTAAGATTTCTGTATGGAGCTTCTGCTCCTTGGCAGCTGTCTGCCCCATGCCGATTTACCGCAGCCACTCACCTCAATCGTCCGGCAGCAGTGCGATGATTTCCAGGCATGCACGCGTGCTGACCATCCCTTTGTTCAGCTGCCGAGGCACCACTGGTCAATGTTCAGTAGTCAGGCCTGTTCGGGTGCCATTTGTGGTGAATGAATGCATGGACCTGATCTCTGCTGAGACAGAATTCCTTTATTTTTCTAATGAACTCCCTAAATACTAACACAGTGACATCAGAGCCTATCAGCCTTAGGTCCGTGGCTTAAAATAGTATCAGTGTTCACAAGCTTCTGCTTTCTTCCCATGCAAACAACCATGACCTTCGTCTGGCCTGATATACTTCAAAGCTAACAGCCTAATGCAAATTGGGCAAGGGGCTCTGTGGAACATTCTGGTTCTGCATGACGTCCGATACAAGCCGTACTGGTCCGATTGCCTCCCACAGAGTAGGACAAATTCAGAGAAACTGATGGTGCACAGCTTACTCTTCTCCTCCCTGCTTTTCAAATCCTGCACGCTTTGCCAGAAATAAAAGGCACCTTACTCATCACAGGTTTTCAAAACTAGCCTGTCTCGTGAAAGAAAGAAACAGCAGCTTCAGATTAGCTTTACCAGAAGAGAAACTGTGAAGCTGTGTTGCTCTGATGATGTCAGCTAAGAAAAAGATCTTCTTTCTCCTACCTGTTTATATCTGCACTGGCTTTCATAGTCATCAGGGCAGGTGTGTCTCAAAAGGCTGAGCTGGAAACAGGTGTAGCTGGGCTCATGTTCAGTTGCTGCCCAGCAGAGAAACAAGCGGGCAGGAACTAAAAGTGCAGCAAATTAATCCTGCTGGGAAGCATTTGCTGAGCATGGTGATTCCCAGCCCTCAGGCTCATGAGACAGCAGCAGGTACCTGTCAAAGGTTTCCATAAGAAGAGGTCATGCAGTGTCATGCTTGCCTGATGTGCTATCCTGGACAGTGGGCCCTCCTCACTGTGAAGATAGGGAGTGTGTGGGAGATTTACTGTGGAAATGTAACTGGACAACTCATCTGAAACCACTTTAAAATTTTATACTTCTGTGTTATTTTCTTCTCCATAGCAGAACAAAATGCTTCCAAACAATAATAAACAATGAACCCCTCTTTGCAGTTCAACGAATCTGCTTAAAATGGAACTGTATGTAAAAAGAATGTGCTTCTAAAGGTTAGTTCCTCCTTTACTCTTTTCCCTCTCCTCACTTGCATGTACAGTCTTGCTGGAGATAAAGTAAGATTCCAACCTCTGATTGTGGGATGGAGACCTGCTCAAGAGGGGACATGTGCACTTCTCAGACTACTGAGCACTCTGTTACTGAGCATTTCTTAGAACCAGTAACCAAACACACTTGAGGAAAGCTCCTTAGCTTCATGTTTTCCATTTCATTATCTCTAGCAAGACTAAGAATAGTTAAACCACTAGGTTGATTAGGACTTGAGAAATCTGCCGATGAAGGTCTGCCTAAAAAAGCTTTGAGTGAGTTCACAAATCAACCACCTGTAAGTACCTATAAGGGCTGCACACCTACTTAGAGGGGAGAGCTGAAAATAGAAACAGCTGATTTAATCTGGGAATCCCTAAATCTCCTAGGGGAGGAGGATCCTTTTCAAAGAGTTTGCCTCCCAAATACATCAGGGATATGAGATCTGCAGGTAAAATGGAATGAGGTGAACACTCGTTACCTATAAGCAGCAAGCTGATTTTAAGGAGTGATTGATTTGTTTTACAGAGCACTCTACAATAGGTCCTACTTGCTCAGGTAAGTAAGTCTAAAAAAAAAATTTAAAATCTTTTCTCCCTTGCTTCTTACAGAAACATGACTGAGAAGTGTTATCTCTGAGCTGAGCAGCCTAGGTATTTTGAGTTATTGTGACACATACAATATTTTTGTTAGTGTCTCCTCTTTCTTACACGAAAGAGGCCAGTTATATATATTTAACTTGGAAAGTGCCAACCCTTACCCACACTTGTGAGCGCAAAAGTTGTCAGGGTGTGTTTTCTTAAATTGAGCACTGCCATATGGTTGTAGCAACCATGCTTTTTGTAAGAGAGAACCTTATGCTGAATTAACTCCTCAGTTGACAATTGAACCTCCCACTGAATTCTGATGGGAGATAGGATTAATTTAAATTTTTGAAACAAAACAAAAAGCCACATCCCTAATTCCAGGGTTAGATTCTTTTTCTGAGGAAAGACTGTGCAGAACACATAGGCTATTTTACTGTCCATATAATATTGTACAGTATTGTTCTTGCACTTGAGAATCACCTTTTCTTAGCGATCTGTTATTCCTATATTTAAGTACTAAGGTGCCTAATCTTATTTTGAAAGACTTAAGTGCTGAGAGGCAGACACTGTGCAAATTTTGCTATGCCCAGTTTCACCCGAAGTAGCAGATTTCATAGTATGTAGAAAGTTTCTGCTCCTGAAGATGAAAAGCAGGGAAATACAGCAGGGCAAGGTAGCTCTGAGTTTGCTGGATTACTTCAGTTAGCCAAGATCTGCTTACATAGATTGCAGAATTGTGTACATTGGTCTTGACATGAACGAATGGACTTCCTGTCTCCCCAGCAGTGATTCTTTGCTTACCAAATGGCTGTACCTTTAATAGCAAATACAGAAACCTGACTTCTACAGGGAAGGTGTGTTGAATCAGCTACTGCAGCACTTCCATCTTTCGTCTGTACTTACCATCATTTATTTCTAGCCCTGTAGATTGATAGAGAAGGAATATCACTTTTAGAAACTCTGATTATTTTTTTGTCAGACTGAAAATAAGCCAAGGAACCTCTGTTTTGCTTAATGCCTGCATCAAAAGAGGCTTCTCGGAGTATTTGGGAAGCTATCGACTATATGACACAATTAGTTAGGATAATACACTCTCTAGATAACTGAGTTATCAATAGCTGAGTTTCCATAAATGGGGTATCCTACCTGCTCTCTAGAAAAAGGAGAGAAAGGTAATTGCTTTCACAACCTTTTCACCTGAGCTGAGGAAATGTCCAAATGTGGTATCAACTGAAAAAAAAAAAGGGGGTGGGGGCAATCTGCAGTTTAACAGTTATTTTCTGTCCCCTCTAAGAAATGGAGAACAATCTCTTTCCGGTTCCTTTTAGCTCGATGCTACTCCTTTAATTGATCTGTGAGTGTATGAGAGCCTGCCAGTCTGTCAGCTTTGGTAATGGCGGAAGAAAGAACAAAGTGTGAAAAAGAAAACAAATGCTTCTTCAGGTTCCTGTGAAAGGTAGAGGAAAATATACCTGTAACCTGTGAGATGCAAGATGCCAAACAAAATATGCTCAGTTATCCTTGCAGGCATTATTATCTATAAATGGCATCTTATGCTTTCTGAAGAGTAGTAGTTACATTCATACATAGGGTCTTAGCCATAATTGTTGTCTCCTGCTTTATACCAATAATTTTAACAGCTGTTGCAAAGTGTTCTCCTATGGACTCCATTTGCCATCTATGTATGTACGTGCCAAACATCTCACAAACAGTTAACTCACTTTTGAATAAGGCTCTCATGTCAGGTGCATGGTCATATTCTATAAGATTCCAGAGAGAGAACCTTGGATACAATCAGTTCAAAGTCTTCTATGGCAAGGATTAGTCAAAGATTGGAAACTGCTCAGTCCAAGTGGAGGAAATTTGTTTTCCTGAACTTGCTATTCCTCAGGACAGCTTTGCCTTCACTTCCCAGTATGCAGTGTCTGTGAAAGCTCTGTGCAGCTTGCACAGCTACTTCTCTAGCTAGAAGCAGAGCAAAAGGAAACAAGCTCTGTGCCGTCCCTTCTTTTGTGCTAGAGGAGTATTTGCTCCATCTGTTCCACAGGCCCAGTGTTTTGACATAAATAACAATGATAGGTGGTTGTAATGTCTCTGGAGATGTTTAATATCTATTATTAACAGTGATCAGTATATTGTGAAACAGCAATCCAGGAGAACAGGAACTTGAGATAGAAGAATTATCTGCACTTTGCCATAGAGTCATAGTGCCAGAGCACAAGAAACTATTCTTCTGTAGACTCAATGTATTACTTAGACACAAAGCCACATGTGTGCTTTAAAAATCTGCTTTTGCTTGTCATTTCTGAATGTATTATTGCATGTGAAAAGACAATGAAATCTTTGCCGAGTCAGAATGTAGCTGAACAGCTGGGTCCCACTGCATCAGCAGTGATAAAATCTCTAGAGTGCTTTATTTTGTTATTGAGTCTGTGTTAGATTCAAGCCGTAGCAAGCATGTGTTTTACTTTCCATGAGATCAGAAATAAACCCATGCTGGATATGACTTGTAGAGTACCACATGACTCATCAGTGAAAAGCAAACACTTCTGGGGTGCAGTGCAGACTCTCTTTGATTTTTAGTCCCCGGTGAGAGCTTAAGACAGGAAACAAATGTAAATGTTGCAGTTGTGCTTCAGGGTCTGTGTGAGTGCTCATATGTGTCTCATACGAAATGCAGCAATCTCAGAATTGTGTGTAATGGAGGCAGAGGAATTTTGAACAGCTATTTCCTTCCTCTGGAATAAAGGGGAGAAAAAAGGGGTGTGTGTGGAAAGTACAGCCCTGTAAGGGGAAACCATCTTAGTGGCATCCTTGTCATCTCTGCAGGATTTCACACTTAGTTTCTTTCTTCCTAGCAGAGGACTGCTGAAATTGTCAGATACTGTTTTTCATGGTCTTCTCAGCAATGACTATAGTTTTTGTCTGTTGGGAGAGCCACGAGGGGAAGTGCATGCCTGTCTCATGCAATAAGCTGGATGGAGGGGAGAGGAGGAAAAAAAAAAAAAAAGGGATGAATGCTTATGAACTCCTGTGCCTGTCCAAGCCATAGCCCTGAGGACAAGGAGAAATAAGTCATCACACCTGCACTCCCTCACATTTGACAGGGGAAAAACACACTCGAGTCTGGTCTGCGTAAGTCAGAAGACATATTTATTTCAGTCTCTTGAAATGCATTTTAAAATAGAAGTGAAAATGTTCACCCTGATTTGCTTGCCTCATTACTTTCATCACTTCTTCTGTGCTTTCAGCCTGCACTGTTTGAGAAAGTGAAAAGATGTCTTTGAAAGTTTCTGCAACTTGTGGTCTTCCAAAGCTGGAAGGAGGAGGAAGGGGAATGGGGATTGCTCCAGTTTAATGCAGTTAAACATAATGTGCTGAAACCCTCTTATAATTTGAAGCATGTCACATTAATAAATGCCCTATTCCTCCTCTCCCCTGCCTTCCTGGTAAAGGCTAACAGTGCTGTATTGCACTAGGGTTACCAAGAGAGTGGTGAGTAATGCCAGGTTAATGCCATCACCTCTCTGACCGTTTTTACCATTTCAAGTACCACAACATCTAGGGCAGAGTGCTGAATCTCACCTGTAGTTACCTGTTCACTCCTTGGACACAATGTGTTTAGTTTCTTACCTTTTTAGTAAGTTTTTTTTAGTTTCTTCTTTCATCTCCTTTCCACTTCAAAATTTCAGCTGTATTTTTTTTTTTATTTTTTTAGACTCCCACAATCTTCTAAAATATATTTTTCCTCACCAAGGATGCACTTCAGCAGGTGAAACCCTTCATCCATGCAACACTCCACAAGGTATTGTGATCCCTTCATGTGTCGCTGCTTTCTCATGTGGCAGAGATTCTCCGCAATGCCCTTGGCCCAGGCTGCTATTGATGCAACCTGCCAGAATTCCCATTAGGAGGCTGGTGTGTCGCTCTCTTCAATTACTGCTGGTGCTGTGCACTAACAGGTCATTTGGCAGTATGTGTGTGATCCAGTCAGGCATCAGCACGGGACAGCTTTCTTTTCAGATTAGCCAGAATGTAAGACTGGCTTTGCCATGATGTGATACAGCACATTGCTTCGTACCTGGCTTGCACGGTGTCCTGCCTCCACTCACCTGCCTAGTGCACCTATGGGATGTTCAGTGCACCTTGGTGCACGGTAGGTTGCTTGGAAGAACAACTTGTTACCAGCCTTAGCCACCACCTGGGGAAAAGTCTTGAAACAGTTTGCCTTCATGGAACTAAGGGCAAAGCTCTACTTGATGCTCTAAATCCCCAGGCTGTGCTAAGTATCACCCTCTGCCTGCCCCTGCAACAATAGAGAAAGGGACCGAGCACAGTAATTACCTAATTAAACTGAGTTACCTAATAACTGTGTGTCATCGGCTCACAGCGTAATTACAGCTATTGTTAATTGATAGTACTCCTTACTAGCTGAAAAACAGGTTGTAGGCAATTCTTTTAGTTTCACCAAAGAAGAGCCTCTGAATTTCGGAGATCCTGAATTGACTTCATAGGCTTTAATACACTTTTTGTCTACTAAGGAGAGTGTCATACTGTCAGATGGCAAACCTTGCCCTGTGTTATGTGTGCAGGAGCATAAATGAGTTGTTCCTATGAAATGGAGATGTAGCCCAATAGCAATAACCTCTGACAAAAGAACAGAGCAGGCTTCTTAAGGTTGTGGGAGTTTATTCAGCTAAAAACTCTTTATGTAAAAAGACATGAAATGAATATTTATCTTGTATATATGACTATTACCTCACATGTCTCCTCAGGACCCTGAAAGGAATCACAGGAGTATTTTTAGAACAGCGCTTTGGGCAAGCAACACATTGTTAGCTGAAGTCCAGGAGAAAGATTTGAGGACTAGAAGGCTGCGGACTCCCCCTTTTTCTTTACAGGTAGGAAAGCCACCATCTTCCTTTGCTCAGGGTTCTGGCCCTTCCCAGAAGTTGTATTACACCAGGAGGCCCTGTAGGATCTGAGGTTTACACAAGCAAACACACCTCCTGCAGGTGATGGGCGTTTTAGTGACGTGTCTTTGTGTTCACCACCTTAACCTGGTGTTACAAGAACAAGCCACAAAGGGAATTTCCCGTGAGGTCCAAGGGGCATCTCTTAAGACCCACAGTGAGGACCCACCAGTGTAATTTTTTTGGATCAAGGACTACAGTGAATTAAAATGAGGGAGATGGTGAGTGCTCCCAGGCACAGCTCAGCTTCTCTCAGTTCAAGGATCATCATTGCTTAGTATGTCATTCTCTTTTCCGTAGCACTTTTTTTTTCTCTGATTTTTTTTTTTTTCTTTTCCTATTTTTTTTTTTCCTCTGTACAAATGTGGAGCTGGACATCCAGCCTACAGCTGTTTGGCTGAAGCTTACTCAGCTGACAGAAAACTTATTTGGGAGCTGTTCAGACACCTGCCTCCTTCCTTCCAGCTTCTGTGGTTTCCGTAGGAGAGCATGAAGCTTTTTTTTTTCGCCTGAGGAGGTCACTGTGATTTGACTGGTATTTCTTAAGAATTTTTTTTTACATGTTTTAGTTCCTTCCTCGGTCTTCCTTCAGTGTGTGNACCCGGCAGGCACCTGTCCCGCCTGGAGACGGCTCTCCTAGACTAGCAACCTCCCCCGCCTCAAGTACATTTTGTGGACATAAGCATTTTTTGAACTTTTTAAAATAACTTTTATTTTTTCCTCCTTTTTTTTTTTTCTGTTTTTTTTGTTGTTGTTTTGCTTAAATAGAAAATGCTACTGGGTCGTTTACTATTTCTTCTGCCTCCAATCAGATGATCATAGCCAAGTTATTTCTACCTTAGGCAACTTCCTTGAGGCATGTTCTGGGGATAAAATCCCTCATGTTAGCGTAACTCGTGCTCGGCCATTGCTCTCGGCGGTACGCGGAGGCGCACCAGGCAGCCGCTGTTTTAGTACAGCCACTTCAAAGCAAAGCCGCCCTGCAGCCCCGCGGCTTGGCCTGTCCCCGGGCGCACCCACCCGCTAAGAAGCGGCAGCCAGGCTGAGGTCCCATCGCGTCCCTCCCTCGGCAGGCCCACCGCCCCAGCCAGCCTGACCCGGCTACCGGGCACCCCTTCTCCCGCAGGCAGTTCCCTCGGCTCTTCCCACCCTCGCTGGCCCAGAAACGGTGGAGCTGAGCCGGGGCCNGAGAAAAGCACAACCTCAGGGAGACCCGGCCCTGCGCACAGATACCTGCTGCCCCCGACTGGAGCCCCGGAGAAGGAAACCGGCCCCTTCCCTCGTCCTC
>VWZY01011341.1:12216-25511 GCA_013399075.1 Chloroceryle aenea | reverse complement strand
TGCCGGGGCCGCTGGCGTCGGAAGCCTTCAGACCCTCCGTGTACCCGGCAGGCACCTGTCCCGCCTGGAGACGGCTCTCCTAGACTAGCAACCTCCCCCGCCTCAAGTACATTTTGTGGACATAAGCATTTTTTGAACTTTTTAAAATAACTTTTATTTTTTCCTCCTTTTTTTTTTTTCAGTTTTGTTTGTTTTGGTTTTTTGTTTGTTGTGGTTTTTGTTTTTGTTTTTTTTTCACCTGGGATTTTTAGGAGCTTCCCCTTAGTTGATTTCACGCTTCTCCCACCTCAGCGTTGGTTCTGCTTTTTTCTTTAGTGTAGTATGGCGATCGAATCAAAATTGAGATTTTAAGTATTGCAGGAGCCCTCAAGTCCATCCACCTGTTAAAAGTCAGCAGTGCTGTTGCTGTCTTTCGTCTTTTCCCCCCACGTCGCCTGTCGGATGTGATGGAACTCATGTTCGCAGAGTGGGAGGACGGGGAGAGGTTTTCATTTGAAGACTCCGATCGCTTTGAAGAAGACTCTCTTTGTTCCTTCATCTCCGAGGCAGAGAGCCTTTGCCAAAACTGGAGAGGATGGAGGAAGCAATCGGCAGGACCCAATTCTCCCACTGTCAAAATGAAAGGTGAGGTCACCTAGTTTCATTGGGATGCTGTTTGGACTTGTGGAGGTTGTGGGGCAAGGGGGGGTTGGTGGGCAAAGAGATCTGCAGAAGTGTCGAGGCTGAAGAGAGCAATCACATGTAGGATCACTGTCAGGACAACTTTTGACCAAAGATTCAAACTGAAAATTTACTGGAGATCTTAAGACAAAGCCATCTGTTGGGTGAGTTTTAATTTGCATGTGCTGTGTAGTATTGTAGTGCTGCTTTTCTGAGTAGATTTTGTGGGCTTGCTCTTGGAAATTTGAAAAATTTTCTATGAACAAATTACAGACTTGGCTGGGAATAACTATACATAGGTTCTGACTTGCTTTGATTAATATACTGTAAAATTTCCTAGAGGTTTTTGTAACTGCTTTGAAGCCTCTCATGTAGAGGCATGTAAGCCATCATTGTGTAGAGCAGTCTATTTTCCTTGTCTGTCATTTATCTTTATTCTAGTAAACTAGCAAATGTTCTTTCACAGTAGTAGGGCAAGAGGGCCTTAAGACTGTCACAAAGAAGGCAGTCGCTACAGGGTGTCTGTCCCCTTCAAGAGTTGTTCTGTTTCCTTTCTTTTGATAATAATTTTTAATAGCAGGCAGGAAAATGGATATCAGCAGCAATTAAAAATATTTCAATTTATCATACAGCTACTAGCTCTTTGCTTTTTTGTTGTTGTTTTGCCTTTTCTTATTTTCTTAAAGTGAAACACAGTTTTTATTTTGTCCTGTTGCATCTTGGCCCCAGAATTCAGGTAGTGTTTACATCAAATAGAGCCAGACATACAGTTAACAGAAATTACAGAAGGTCTCTCTGCTCTTCCTTTTATCTCTTTTCTTTCAATCCAGTGGCAGTACTTTTCCTGTTATTGCTGACCTTCATGACCATCACCTGCCTCATTAATATCTCCCTATCTGGAACTGCAACACTTCATTCTCTTCTGAATGTTGGCCTCACGTGAATAGAGAATGCAATTTATATTGAATTGTGCAGAAATCTGGATGTGTTGTGCTATGGACAAATGGTCTCTTGTCATTGGGTTAGGACCAGAAAGTACACTTTGCATTAGTCATAAGCTTTCCATAGCAGCTTCAATTTTAAATTGTTAGTAAATTTGAGAACTGTCCCTAGTCCCAGATATGTAACTGCCTGTGTCTCCTGACTAGTCAGGATTAGAGCTGAGTGGAGGGTAGGATGGAAACTTAAAACCAAAACAAACTAAAAAACAAACAACCCAAAAGAAGATAGAGAGAAATGCTGAATACATGTCCAGGTTGGGTAACTCTCACGGATCCTGCTGCTGGGACACATTGGTTTTAGCGTGGAACATTCTCCTGGTGTAATGAAGAGAAATGGTGTTGCCATTGTGGTTTTGCTATGAACCCTGATACCTACAAATAAGTGTTGAGCAAAGCATATAAAGTTCATGTTTTACTTTAAGTCTTGTTGCATATATTGACTTGCTGGAAAGGAGCTGAAGTTGTGAAAACAAACTGCTGTGGAAATAAAGACATCTGTAGTTTGGCAGAGATGTATGAAAATGGTTTGTACAGATCTACAAGTCTGACTGATAGTTGAAAAGGTGATTGGTTTTGTTGAGCTTTGGGATGCTTTTAGTCAACTTGTGCTCCACTGGTTCAGTGTGTGATTATGTGTTTTTTCTGGGTCTTGGCCTAGTTCTTTTAGCTTTCTTGTCCAAATTAAAAGCAAGCAGCAATTGCTTTCTCTGCTGTCATCCACTTGTTGTATTGAAATGAAAAGTCATTTCAGTAGATTGTGCATATTGGCAATCCTCAGTCCTTCTTGACATCAAGAAACACAATAGCTAACATCATTGTTGTGATAATTGTAATTATTTACACCATATCGAGACGCTGCTGTTCTGGGTTCTGCAGAGCTCCACAGGCAAGAGTTGTATTGCTTGGACTTGCTTGATATTTTTTAGGTTTCATCTGTAAAGAAAATTCTTTTGTCTGAAAGTTTTACTTTAACACAGAAGGCATTCTGGATACCCTTGTAGAAAGGATACTGCTGCCTGCTTTAAGGCCTTTGCTGGCAATTCCCGGGCTCCCATCAGAGTTATTTGAAAAGTATGTGAGCATGGATTTGCTGCGTAAGTTATTTATCCGCTCTACAAAGTCACAGATGATAGTACCAGCATGGAACACTTGCAAGTACTTTACTGTACACAATGTGTTGCCAGTGAGCATGGTCTGATGAGGGATGTGTCGTCATCCAGGATCGCCTTGGTTTTAGGAGTCCTGTACCAATGTAATTATTTTTAACACCTCTTTTTTGACAGTGTTTTTGTAGTCAGAAAAAACAGTTTGAATTGAGAATTTTCTAGATCCTGAGGTTGTCAGTTGCAGTGAGTCTTCTAAAATGTGATCATTCTGAATTGAGCTGTGTGGTTTTATTTCACAGCTTACTCTTTTCTAGTGGCCTGTGATGTAGTTGCCTATGCAAACAAACAAAAAACCCGACATTAGACATGGAGTTCTTTGGTGTTAAATGCAAAGGGAAAACAAGATGAACTATATTCTGTGAGCCTTTTCCTCCAGTTTGGAGCTCAGCCTGTGTTTTGATTTGGAAGCAGCCAGACAAGTTATGTAATAGAAAGGATTTCTAGCTTTTTCAATTGTTTTCAGTGTGTCCTTGTGAGCGTCCAGTTCCTCGTTAATTAGTTCAAAGAGAATCCCCCTGAGACTGGTGGAAGTGCTGTTGGCTGGAGAGTACTCTTCTTAAATGAACTACCGGCACACACACCAGTTACAGCTTTCTTACTTTTCACAACTTATTTTCTTCTTGTGTGTTTTGAGTATTATGATTGTGTGTACTGTAAATTTCACAGTAAGACTTGGGGTAGCTTGTTGCAAATATATACAGTGTCCACTGCAGAGGGTCACCACATAGTTCAGCTGTCCATTTGTTTGTCAGTCACCTTGCCTGTCTCTTTGGAAGGTGGAGAAAAATGTCTGAGTTTCTATAATATGAGCCTTGGAATGGAATCCTTTATAAAATCAGGCATCTTCAGTAGTTGTATCAGAGAAATAGGATTGTAACCAATTGATTTTTTCCCTTGTTTGATTTTCACTGTGGTATCGTCCTCTGCCATTACTTTCTAGAAAGGAGTTTTCTCTTTAAATGCAGAATTGCTAATGTGAAGACCTCATTGCATTCACTTTTTGGATGCCCTCAGATTTTGAAACTGCTCTATTCTCCACTGTTTCACCTGTGCTGAAATTCCACAGGAAACTCCAGCAAAGCATGTCAGTTTTGGGAATGAATAATTTTTATGAATGACTTGTTTGTTCATTCATTCGACTGCCTTGATTTCGTGTTTTTACACACACACACCCCACCACACCCCCTCCTCACCCTTTTTTTTTTTCTTTTTGAAGGAGGTAATGCTTGTAACTGGCATTTGGCCATTTCAGCTGTACTAGGCAGGAAGGGGATAGAGCCCTGAAGTGAGGGTGAATGCATACAGTGAAGAACAAGCCTTTACAGTGTATTTGGAACCATCTGGTTCCCCAAGTTGTTTGTGACTCCAACTCACTTTGTTCCATACCAAATCACATTCCACCAGTTCGTTACCTTGCTGCCAGTGAATGTGCTCACTTGCCTGTCCTCCACCTTTCTGGACAGTCTTTTCTTTCCCAGAAACTGTTAGGGGAGACATTACAATCTTCTTCTTTCCCTTCTCTCTTTTTAACAGTTGTATTTTTCATTCGTAATTGAAATAAGTCTCAGGTTTCTGCAAATGTTTTGTTATCTTCACATAAGGATCTTTGTGAGAGGTCTTAAAGAGTAAATGTTCAAGTGCAGTCATCTCTCCAAGCCCACTGTGGCGTTGTTTCGTCTTGAAGTCTTTTAATCTCTTTCCTGCCCTTTAGTTCTTTCTATTTCACAGTTTCTGAAGCACAAGTGTTTACCAAACACTTAAGAAGTTACCTTAAATATGCTCTAATAGCATGTTCACAGTATTTTTGCTCAGGTCATATTTACTTATTCACACTGGCTTCTGCTGGAAGTGTGCTGATGAGTTGTGTTTAAACTATATCCAATAGGCAGCTAGTGAGAAGGCTTGATTTTTTTTTTTTCCCTTTCCTTTACTGTAAGCTTGAACTATTGTTTACTGTATTGCAAAACCCCCTCAAACTTAACCAAGAGTTGATGCAGGCAGTGATCTCCTAGAAAATGTTCCCATTATCCAGACCCAGACACTTTTTATTCTTCCAAACTGTTAAAGAGCGCCCACAGTGTTAAGTTTTGGGCACAGTGCCTCAGAAATACAAGCTGTAGAGAGGGGATTGTTGGCAGAGAAGAGACAGAGCCTGAGGTACAGCCTGTTTAGAGATGACCTGATCAAAGACTGACCAGTGTCTACACTGGTAAAATGACAGTGACTGATATTAATTAATAAATGACTTGCAGAGCAACACTTCTTCCTCAGGATTTCCAGTAACTCATACATGAAAATTAACCCTTGCTCAAGCAGTGATTGCAGAAGACAGCAGGAGAAACAAGTAGTCGCTTTCAAATTCCTACTGTGCTCTTCAGACCCTTGTTCTTTTTGTGAAGGAATACTGGTGTCCTCCAGTCCTGCAAAGTGTGTCTGCTCCTGGAGCTTGGTGAAGCTGGAAATGAAGATGTGGTGTTTCGCTGCTGTTTTGTAACTATTGCTGTGTGTTATAAAGTTACTGTTTTTTTTTTTTTCTAACTTTTTTCTGTGCCTCTGGTATTAACAGGGAGATTCTGTAATCAACTCACAATTCTGGGGGTACAGATCTAATATGTCTTGCTTGTTGTGTTTTTTGTGTTTTGGTTTTTCTTAATTTAGCACAACACATGACAAATTTGTTTAGTATATCTGAATTTACTAATAACATTTAAAATCTAAGAGTGTGTGTTGAGCAAGAGTATTGTATAGCTCCCTAATCAGTCGCTTTATAAAAGCAACACGATTTTTAAAGTATAAATGTTAGTGAGAAGATATCACAAATACCTATGGAATAAGCAGAGATCAGGTGTCCAGAAACTAAACATAACATGAAAGTGAAGGCTTAGCTGCTTGGAGAAAACAGGATTCTCTGTTTTCTTACACTAGTAAATAAATTTCACCTACTTCTGTACTCTATTCCATAGTGGTTGGTGATATTGACACACGATGTAGCAGAAGCAAAAGTTCAAGTAGAGGAAGAGACCTACTGGGTTGTAGTACAAGGTGCAGGGAGGACATTGATTCATTAGAGCTGAAGACACCGCAGAGAAGCTCTAGACACAGCCGTTTATCAAGACTGATGGGCATAATTAAATGCAGTGATTCAGAGCTGGGATGCAGATTTCAGAATCTGTCTAGAAGTTTCTACTAAACAAAAAGGTAGTTTCACAATGCAGTAATACCTCTGTCTTTTTGCAAGGATGACAAGCTGAATGACTCTCATGCATTTGTTCTTTCATTTGCATTTTCCTGTGCCTTTCTAAGATACAGGAATTGTGTACCCCTCTCTTCAGAAGTGAGTACCAGAGAAGCCACTTAAAGGAGCTATCAGAAAAAGATGCTTTTTTACTGCTGAGATTATAAACGGACAGCCCAGTTGGAACTCTTGTGATCTTCTGTTTTTTTCCTTTACATAAACTTCTCTTCGCTTCACAAGAACTCTTGCACATTCTTTACATACTTTTTTTCTACTGGGACATGTCTAATTCTCCTGTCTCATCTTTCTACTCATCCTTCTTCCAGGCTTCCATGGATTGTTCTTTCTGTGTTTTAATCCTTCCTTTCACCTTGAGGAGATCCCTGTGTTGCTGAATGTCCAGAGATCCCAGATGCTCTACTTTCATTTCAGACTGACTGAAGCTCCAGGGTTTATTCTTCTCTGTGGCATGTTTACTTCTGGGGAGGCAAGGATGAGGTTTGATTCTAGACACTGGATTGTGCACTCAGTTAGTTTTCTATTTTTTTTCCTCTTTGACCTGTTCTTCATTGCTAAAAAGGTAGTGTTTTTTTTATTTTTTTATTTTAATTTTTTTTTTCAATTTATTTTTTACCTGGAGGTAACTCAAGGTATCCTGAAATAAAAACAGTGTGGACAAAACATCTCAGGATTTCTCTAGGTGCACTTGAGAATTGAAATGTGTGGTTGTCTGGGCAAATGTAATTCTACATTTTCAGTATTTTTCTCAGAATAGCACAAGTTAAAACAGATTTTTCTTTTTGTGCTTAGAAGTGGGTTTTTTCATGCATAAATGTACTGCTCATGTAATTTCTTTTAATGCTGTCACCAGAAGTTGTTTTCTTTGTTAAATTAATGTATTTGAATATTTACATGATCTGACACTGTTAGCAGGAAGAACAGTCAGGAGGCTAATTTTGTGTGTCCTTTGCTACCCCAGAGAGCCCTGTGGTTTCAGGTGTGCCCCTCCGTGTACTTGGAGTCATTTGTCAGTGAAGCAGGGAGGAATGAAACTGAATAAAAAAAAAATACATGCAGCTTCTGGAGTGTTGCTGATAGAGGACAGGAGCTTTTTTTTCTGATAGATTAAAAAAATGTGGGGGAAGATGTAATTCCTGCCCTGATGAAAACCCTGAAAAGACTTAAAATTAGAGCCGCGTTACTCTTGAAATGCAAATTCATTTCTAGGCAGAATACTCTGTTTCAGAAACTGCATTTTCTGGGTCTGCTTTTGGCTAATGTCATACAAGGTGGGTGAATCTTTGTGACTCCTCACTTGACTGGTAGGGCTATTTTTTGAGTTCATAAAGTGCTTGGGAGGTTTCAAGAAGGCAGGCAGACTTGTTCAGTAGGTGGAGGTGTCCTTCTAGCTTCACGAATTGCACTGAACTGCTGTCAGTTCCATGCTCCTCTTGTGCTGGTTTGGAATTGCCTCTAGTCTTAATATAGTGGCCTGATCTGCATGTATGAAGAGCTATCACTTCAGTGTGATTTAATATGCGAGTTCACAACTTTGCAGTTCCAGTTTAGTTTGAGGAACAGCAACAAAACCATAGCATAACCTTTATGCAGAAAAAGAGCACCGTCTGTAGGGTCTGCATTTCTTGTGGCTTAAAGGAAATTAACTGATTAGCCTGAGGAATGGCTGTTTTCAGAGAGAATATACACACTGTAAAAAATATTTTGTATATGAGTTGTGGAAGTAAAACACACTTGTTAACTTGTGGCCGTGCCCTTTTTGTATAGCCTTGTTTATGAACCTTTACTTGATTCTGATTTAAATAGTTAAGTGACCCTACTAGCTGCTGACTCTAACAAAGGTGTCCTTACATAGAACTGAAGGGAAATACATGCACATTAGTGTTAGTCTAGTGAACAGCAGAGAGCTTTCTTGTCCATAGCAAGTTCTTGATAGTCCATGGTTGCTGAGTAATACAATTTGTACTAGTTGGCCAAGGAAAGTTAATGCAGTGAGTTAAATGGAATAAGGAATTAAAAAAAAAAAAGGGAATGTCAAGGATCACAAGGTAGCCTTTTAAACAAACAAGCAAAACCCCCCTTCTCCCTCAGTATACCTTTGAGGGAACAGAAACAGGCAACTATGATTTGAACAGTGTCTTATGTTGCTTATAATACTGGGAGCAGAGACTATCTGTTAATTATCCAATGTCCTAGTTAATATACAGTACTTTGTTCCAGAGGAAGAAAGGGGTGTACAGCTTCAAAAGATGTTTTAGATACTTTAATGGATTTTTGGGTGAGTATTTGCTTATTTAGAATAATTATAATTTGGATTTTTTTTGTTCATTAGTTTTGTATTTTTAAGTAACGTTTCCGAAGAGTTAAAACCAATTTATTCTTTAGTTCTTAAAGTGCAAGAATGTTTTTAAGCTCTCATTGCTCTTTTTAGACAGACAACTTTTTTTCCCATCACCTATCTACCTGTGAGACTGTAAAGCAGTTATAAGAGTAATTTAAATTAGTGGCATGGCCAGAAGTTATTTTTAACTTTATTTTAGTGTATTACTTTATCTGTATTAATTTATTTCTTCCCTCCTCCTGTTTTGTCACCCTTCCAAACCCTCCAGACTTAAAACTAGATAAATAAACTAGATAAAATATTAAGCCTAGATTTTTTTTTAAGATTGAAGAGCTGTGATACATAATATAAAAAATATTTAAAATACTGTTTCTAATTTCAAAACACAATATCACACATTTCTAAGTTAACCTCCTCTGAAGCTGTGTAGTTTTGATGCATCCTTTCTTCCTCTTTTCCTCACCTGCAGAATGGCAGTAACGTTCTGGCAAGGCTGTGGATAGTTGTTCTGCATTTTTAACAGGAAATTCTGAAAGTGATATCTTTGAGCATGTTTCTTGATGGTGCTCTAAATGTTATGGGAAAAGCTTGTGGAAACTCTCATGTTTTAATTATGTACTTAAATATGCATCCCAGAGATGCAGAATTGTAAGCAGTTGATCAATTTTTTTTGCCATCCAGAAATACTCGTGAACAGGAGTAAATAATTGGTGGAGATCTGAGAATGAAGCCACTGTTGTTTAAAAATCCAGCTAGTATGTTTGTTTGGTTTTTTTTACCAGATACACTAGTGGAAAAAGTTAATTGTAGTTTTTCTGTTTGTTAGGCTTGAGATCTCTGAAGATGCTGCTTTGAGCATGTCTCCCTAGCCAGAACCAAAGAAAAAGTGAGGTGGCCTTAAAGTAAATGTAGTTAAGTTACCACCTGGAGGTTTTTTTAGATACATTCATTAAAACAGTGCCTGGCTTCAGCCAACCCATTCTTACTGGCATCTTCTCAATGTGTGTGGCAGAACAAGATTCTTCTTTCAGGTACAGAAAAGTTTGCTAAACCTGTGAATATTGAGTATTGTGTGACCTGCTGGAATCTGTCCATGTCTCATTTCTGGTCTTCGTAGGACTTCAGGCTTACTGTTCTCAGTATATGCTCATGTTTGCCAGACTTCGTGTATCACAAATTGGGGTTCTCAAGACTTAGCTTTTAATCTTTTTTATTTTCTTTTTGGAATTCTTACCTGGTAGATTTGCATCCATCTCATCCTCTGGAGAGCGTGCTAACATGAATCCTTGTTAAACCATGTTAGAGTCTCGTTGAATAGCTTGATGATGGCTTGAATGCCCAAATTCCGTGCATTTTGGAAAAACACCAATTGATGATGAAAAAAAGATTGGTAAATATTTGACATTTAAGCTTCATGGCAGTCCTGCCAGTGGGTTGGTACATAGTTAATAGGTGTAAAATTGAAATGATGACTTTTTCTGATAATCCGATACCTTCATAAAGTTCATAGGGCATCACTTAGAAATTCCATTGATCTGTTTATTGTTTCAGCTGCATATTGTGTGTAATTCCATTTTCCTACCTCATATTTAGGTCAGTAAATGCTAAGATGGGAGAAAGGAAATGCACCTGTAAATTTGTTCAGCAGAGCTCCAGGTGAAAATATTTGTAACTTATGTGTAATTTTCATGTCTGGCTTGAACAGAAGTTGCTGTGACATGGAGAAGATAGTTCTGTTTGGTGTGGAGTGCCTTTGGAAGCTGTCATTGACTAATTGATTGCATTTAAAGCAGTAGTGCATGGGGTGAGCTAAGCTGCTTATCCCTCTCAAGGACAGGGAGTTTTCCCTGTCTAGTTATGAGCAGCAAGTGTTTCAAGGCTTCTGCTGATGTTTTCAGAAGACAGTTGACTGTCTCATGATGTTGGAGATCTTGGGAGATACCGTGCATTTGTCTATGCAGATTGATGCAATGGACTGTAGTCAATCAGTGCCTCACAGTTTTCCAGTGCAGCTTTTCTTACCATTTTTGTGCACTGAAAATTACAGACATAATTAGTTCTCCTTGTAAACATTCTGTAGCCTCCTGCTTGATTTGTATTATTCCTTGGTACCCAGGTTTATTCCCCCTTTTTGGGCTCTCTATAGGTTATGCAAGGGAAACAAGACAATTTGTTCTTGTTAGAGGCAGCATTTCTCCAGCCATAGGCTGCTAAGGAGTGATTAAATGGATGCCTTACTTTGAGCAAGAGGAAATGCAGTTTCTTCAGGGTGAGAGCCTGAGGAGGGCTGGCTTTGGAAGCTTGTTTCCCGCAGCTGTGGCTCAAGCTGGTCAGGGGCTGCTGTGCTGACCTTTGAACTGCAGGGGTAGAGCCTAGAATTGAAGGCCATCACTGAGTGGGTTCTCTAACCTTCCATAAAGCCATAGGCCTGGGGGTAGATATGGGGAGATTTTTACAGAACCAAAGGAGATAAAAAGAGGAGTCAGGTAAGATTTTTATTTTTTTTTTTGTCCCCAGAAGCATTTAGATATCAAACCTCTTTTGACTCCTGACTATGAAACAGGTTTTTAAACTCCAATGGTTTGCTGTTGTTGATACTGCATAACCAGTATAACCATTAAGAGGCAGTATCTTATTTTAGTTCCTGACAGATGTTTAATTAATTTATTTTTTTTTCCCTAGAGGTGAGAATGCCTTGTCCTTGATTTAGTCTTTTCAGACAATAACCTTCCCATCAGCCCCAACAAAATTGGCCCCATCCTATTCTGATATGCTCAGTAATGCAGCTCGGCAGTGTTTGGCAGTGCATTTGTTTGGTGGCCAAGTGATACTGCTCTGGGATTTAGACACAGGAAAAAAAGCTGTTTAGAGATTAATTTTGTATGTAATGGTAAGGACAGATACTAATGGTAGAGAGCGGCACAATCAGTAGTAGAGGTTGCATGGTGTTTTGTATGAGTTTGTATCTGGATACGTATCTCTACTTCTTGAAATTCTTCTCAACACTGACAGTCCTCAGCTGTGATGCAGTTTGACTTTTTGATTTGTGTTTACATTCCATCATCTACATTAAGAAAAATAGCTGGTCCCTGTTGGTCCTTATAGCTTGGTGGGTTTTCTTTTTTCTTTTGTTGTTGTTGTTACTGTAGGCCACTGGAGATAATTTGGAATTCTGAGGTTTTAAAATACCTTATATAGGGCAGAAGTGCTAATAGCTGGTAGTACTGAGCCTTGCCTCCAGGAAAGAGGAGCTGTGTGATGCGTGTGCTCTGCATGCACAATCCCAGCTATGCAGTGTGCTTTCTGCCCAGGCCGAGTGCAGGGAATGACTCGCCTGGAGCCTGATCCGCTTCAGCAGCAGTAGCATTCTGAATGCAAGCTGCCCAATTTGTCATGAAACCTTGGCCAGTGCTGGCATGAATGCAGGGTTTTGTAGCACTGTCTGTCTGGCTTTACAAAAATCTGCTGTTCATTTCAGGATTTCTAACAGCTGTCGGTTGCTTGCCCAGGCTGCTCTTTTTTGGAAATGAATTTTTTTTTTTTTAGGAGGAGAAATGGAAGGGCATTTGGATTTAGAATTTTCTTGTCTTTATTTCCAGAGGAGGTTGTCAAGTTGTGAATGTTGCATTGCCTGCCTAATGCTGGTATTACAGTTTTGGGATCTCAATCATGTTAGAGTGGGTGAGAGTTGAGTGAAGAGCTAACTGACATTTTGCTCTTGAGATGCAGAGCAAATAGCTCTCATCTGGCTAAGGCATTGACATGATGTCGAATACATAGTTTCTTCAGCACAGCCCCGTGCAGCAAAGTTTCATGGGTACTGTGTAGGAGAAGCAATAGAGTTAAACTGAAAATACACCTTTCTGTTCTGGATTTGCCTTGTATTTAGAGAAGTTCCGACATTTGCTCGGACCAGATGTTTTCTGTACATATGTTGTATGTGATTGCAACAAAATCTTATGGGAACTGTGAGGCAGAACTTAGGTGACTTGGATCTTAGGAATTCAAGTTTAGTGATGGAGAGATGTGCTGGTGTTTCTGTCCTGGACTCAGGAAACTCAGTCATGGATTTTGGTTTCATCTCTATTTTCCTCTCCAATCAAATGTGGGTTGTGAGGTTTTTTTATGTTACCCAATATAACTTGCAGCTTTCCACCTTTGCCTTGTCCTGAAGTTTTGAAGACTTGGTTCAAGTGTTTGGTTTTTAGAGCTCTGCTTTCTAATATAGTAAAAGTGCTGTAGCTACAAGTTTGCAAGGAAAGAAAACTGTTCTTCAGCCAGATGACCTTTGGAGTTCAGAGTAATTTTTCAGATGTGCATCTCTTCTTCTGCCTACTAGTTGTTAGGGGACCTTTAAGGGTGGTTACACAGCAGGTTATCAGCTTGGCAATCATTTGGAGAGAGTGTGGGAAGAAATACTGTTTCTCCACAAGTCACTAGAAGTTCAGGGAAAGTAAACACTGTGTGTATGAGTGTGCAGCTACGCAGGCAGCATAAGAACCNGGCACTGGGAACTAGAGCATCTCAAACACAGCTAGTTAGATCAAGACCACTTCATACAGCAGTAGAAGGTTTTGCTACTTGTAGAAGGTTTTTGCAAACAGGAAAAAATTATGAACGACTGTTGGGAAAGTTGAAACACAGCTGTGGAATTTTTGGCATACTCTTACTGATTTAAACTCTTAGTGGGTTAGAGGGGTGATGAAACAGTGGAACAGTTTGCCCAGAGAGGTGGTAGGTGTCCCATACCTGGAAACACAGTCAGGTTAGATGGGGCTCTGAGCAACCTGATGTCCCTGCTCACTGCAGGGTGGTTGGACTAGATGACTTTTAGAAATCCCTTCCAACCCAAAGCATTCTGTGATTCTATGACT
>VWZY01011341.1:0-12022 GCA_013399075.1 Chloroceryle aenea | reverse complement strand
TGTAGAGAGTGATAAGGTCCCCCCTGAGTCTTCTGCAAGCTGCACAACCCCACCTCCCTCAGCCTCTCCTTATAAGACCTTCCCTCCAGTCCCTTCACCAGCCTCATCGCTGCAGTCATCATGTAGTCATCTGTGTCTGATTGCTTGTTTTAACATTGTTTCTGCTTTAGAAGGAGAGGCACTGGGAACTAGAGCATCTCAAACACAGCTAGTTAGATCAAGACCACTTCATACAGCAGTAGAAGGTTTTGCTACTTGTAGAAGGTTTTTGCAAACAGGAAAAAATTACGAACGACTGTTGGGAAAGTTGAAACACAGCTGTGGAATTTTTGGCATACTCTTACTGATTTAAACTCTTAGTGGGTTAGAGGGGTGATGAAACAGTGGAACAGGTTGCCCAGAGAGGTGGTAGGTGTCCCATACCTGGAAACACAGTCAGGTTAGATGGGGCTCTGAGCAACCTGATGTCCCTGCTCACTGCAGGGTGGTTGGACTAGATGACTTTTAGAAATCCCTTCCAACCCAAAGCATTCTGTGATTCTATGACTCTTGGACCTTACCTGTACATCATGTGTCTTTTAAATTGTAGTTCTCTGATAAGTAATTATCAGCATAGCATTATAAAGCCTCATCAGCTTTCTTTTGGGCTTTTTAATGCCTCGTAAAGTCTTGGAATCATCACCAGGAGCTGGTGTAGTACTTGACAACACTTTATGATTTAAAAGATGTAACTTTAATAACATAAAATACTTTCTAACTCAGTTTAATATTGAAATAGCAGGAGTTGAGCAGAGTATATGGGATCCCTCCTCTGTTAGCTGACCAGATTCTTTAAGAAAAAGTGGTTTGGGATGCGGTCTCTGTGCTCGAAGTTAGCACGATGGTGATGCCAATTGTCCACGGGTGAGCCAAGTTGTAAAGTCAGATGGTTCTTGGTTGTGATTTTGGGGGTTTTTTTTGAGCTCTGTATGCATGCAGAGAGAGTGTAGAAAACTGTAATGGGATGGATTTGTCAGAAATGTTTAGGGTTTTTTTTTTTAATATTTCAGATGACCAGAAGAGGAACTGCAAACCTTAACAGGTTTAAAATTGCTGTCACTTGAAAAAAAGCCACCCACTCATCCACTGCAAATCCACCATGTGCTTTAGTATTGTGTTCTGCAAATCTACAGGGCTTGAGTGCAAATAAAAAGGAGGGGGTTTTTTTTGATATTTTGATGTATTTTAAGGTCTGCCTTACAGAAGAAACTAATTCTTGCTTCCTAAAATGTCTTACTCTTGGAGGCGGAAGTTACGACGTTAGGATACGTTTATGCATTCAGCCAAATAATATAACCCTCACCTTTTGAAGGGAAATGTAAATACAGCAACAAAAAGATAGTTTGAGCCATTAAATATTTTTACTTACACGTATGAGCTGTTTGTGATGTAGTGTTGAGCTGTTACAGTGATGGCTGTAATGGAATTTGTGTAGTAATAAATGGCTGCAGTTTGTCAGTCAAGCGTGAGGTTTCCAGTTCTGGTCTGTAATCTGACCATCTGGGATTTGTATTTTTAATGGTTTTTGGCTATGAATCTCATCAGTCTTATCCAGTAAACACTAATGAAAATGTTCTGTTGTTTATTTATCTTCTCAACTGTTTTGTACATAAAGATGTCATTCTGGGACTTAGGGCTGATGTAGGCCTGCCCTCAATTCTTGTTGTTTTTAATGTGGTCTTACATATCTCTGCATTTGCTGCCCTGTGACATTATTCTCAGTGTAATTTCACTGCTGCAAAATTTTTATGGGATCCAGATAGAGTTGTATAACTCCAGGAAATAAGTTCAAGAAAGTCTTGTAAACACAGATCCCATTAGGGTTTTAGTGCTGTTAGTAAGCTTACAGGGGTAGTAGCAGGGAAGAAAAAAAAAACAGGAGAAGCAGACCTGTTCCTAAATTAAAAAAAAAACAAAAACCAAACCCAGTTAATTGATAAGTTCCCTTTGTGAGAGTTCTGTGGTATTTACAGGCAGTAAAAAGGGTAATATGCAAATTTAACAAGTGAATTCCATGGACAGAAAAATAAATCCAAGTAACCGTTGTAGTTCTTTATTGTTTGTTTTATCCTGTGAGCAAATCAATGTACTAGTGAGTGAAACTGAATTTTGATTTACCCTCTGGAGCACTTTGCTAGTTTGTTGATCACATAGTTCTCTTTAGGGCTATGTTTTCAGTTGTTAAAAAAAAAAGTGTATATGTTTGTGTGTATGTGCATATATACACATTTTCATCCTGCATAGCAAGTATCTCATCCTGCCATACAACCCTAGTGGAAAAAGCTGTACTTCTAGAGCTTTTCCTGTGGCTGTCTTTGCCTGAATTACCTGATGATTGCATTACAGTGCCTGTCCTTGTTGGTTTTGTGCGTCACAGTTTAGGGTCAGGGTCATCTGGTAGATCTATAACAGATTGCCCCTCTCCAAAGGGGAAGAGAGAGGGAATAAAGGAGAAAGATTTGGGGATTAGAAAAGAACAACTAAACAGCTTGAATGAGAATAATAATAATAATATGAAATGTATACAGATGTGTACAAATCCAGTATCGAACCCAACCCCTCTGGTGACAGTTACGTAATCGTCACCACTGATGCTGTGGAGCAGGCACTGAGGAAGTCACACATTGCATTTAGTGGCAGACAGGAACCAGGTTCAGGAACTGGATTCAGGAACGCACGGATTGGGATTGAAGGCAGAACACAGAGTTCCCTTCAGACACTGGCCATTGAAGAAGAGGATTGACCCTCGTGGTCCCTCAGCATTATACCAAATGGGCAGACAGGAACCAGGTTCAGGAACTGGATTCAGGAACGCACGGATTGGGATTGAAGGCAGAACACAGAGTTCCCTTCAGACACTGGCTGCACCCCCAGTGTGGTTCACAAGATCCAGCAATGGCCTTGGTCTGCACCCCAACCCTTGGTAGTGACTCTGACCATGCGCTGTTATCACTGCCAGCAGCAGACACTGCCTGTGAGAACAGGCTGCTGACTGCAGACAGGGCAGTGAGTTAGAAGAACTGAGCTGAAAGGTAATATCATTGAACAGAATCAGCCCTGTTCTCATCCAAACCAGGACGTTCCAGATCAGTTCAGCTGCACTTGCTATATCCTGCTATGAGTATGTGGACATTTTAGAAATACAGAAACATTAAGAGAAAGCAAAGCCAGAGGAGCCCTCAAGTCAGAATGCTCCTCCAGTCATCTTTTTGAGGAAGCTTGATTAACAGTCAATCAACAGAAGTGTTTGCAGCATTCTTTCTCCATCACTTGGCCCCTAATGTTGTCGTCTTACCTAACCTTCTTGGTCTGTCACAGCATGCAAAAAACAGGCAGAAGAATTCCACTACTGCAGACTACTGTTCTTCACTTTGTGAACATTGAGGTGTTCTTCAGGGAATTGTTTGGAGTGGGTGGTATCAGGGAAACAAATAGCTGAAACTTTATTTTGACTTGGTAGAGCGGGTGTTCCAGTGTGAAGGAGTTGCTTTATTTTCCTAAGACTGACACAGCTTGAATAGTTGAGAAGCAAGGGACATGTATCTTTGCAACAGTTTCCTTAATCTGTAAAAGGAAAATAAACTCCTAGTGTGGTTAGTGTTTGGTTGGGTTTTGGTGTTTTTTTTGGTTTTTGTTGTTTTGTTTTTACAAGGAAGGTTGTGTTGTTTTTTTTCTGTGAGTGTAAGATGGCACAGAATTATTAATCTGTAGCAGAGGAAGGCCAACTGAAGACAGCTGGGAGTCAGTACTGGAATATTGTGCTGTGTGTTCAGCTTTTCAAGCGCTTCATTCTGCGCATAGTCGAGCTAGACCAGGACTGAGTGTGAGGGCTGCTGCTTCTGTCTGTTCAGCTCTCGGGTCTTGGCTCAGTCTTGGAGTCCTCACCCCTCGACTTGCCAGTTTGGCTTCTTCTCTTGCATTGTACTGCAGTAAGAAAGTTCATTCTTGGTGCCTGTGAGTACTTGACATGTCTTCTGGACTGCTGCAAGCGTGCCCATTGTCTCTAATTGTGCAGAAGGCCATTCATCATTTTCACCTTTGAGCCTTTACAACAGAAGTTTCTCATGATGTTCAATTCAGTTTGAACTCTTTTATCCCAAATATTCACTCCCCTAACTTTGGCCCATTTTGGCATAGGTACTTAAAGGTGAATACTTCTGTTTTAAGTGCTTAGAATCATAGAATGTTAGGGGCTGAAAGGGACCTCCAGAGATCGAGTCCAACCCCTCTGCCAAAGCAGAATCGCCTAGAGCATGCCCCACAGGAACACATCCAGGTGGGTTTTGCTGTATGTTCTCTCTCATCTCTACATTTATGTTAGGTATTTCCATTTCTTTTTTTTTTTATGTGAAGTATTTAGTTTCCTTCTGGAGCTTGATAGCTGTAGTTCAGTACTTCATATGTTCCAAGTAAAGTCTTCATATATTCTGATTCTTACAGATACGGACTAGAGTAGCTGCAATGTCTCTTGTACTGAGGTGGAGTGTACCTTTCCTCGACCTCTTTGAAAACATAGCTATCCTGTTTGTGATTGCATCATAAAGCTTACATTTAATTGTGCTTAGTCTGATTTACTCCCAAGATTGTAATCCCAAAACTATTTGAGGATACTTTTAATATTCCACCATTTTTTTGTATTATGTACTAGTGGGTTGTAGATGTGCTGTATTTTTAAAAAACATTGCCTGAATTTTGGAAAGTTGTTTGGGACAAATGTTAGCTACCCATCTCACAAGTCTGTGTTTGAAAGCCACACACCAGCAAGTGAACAGAAATGGACCTTTACTGCTTACTTAGGCTGCAAGTGTATTACTTCATTTCTGAAGATGCTCCCTTTCTGATGACTTTGCACATCTGGGACCTACCTGGGCAAAATGTTGATGTGACAGAAAACTTGACTGGTAGTGGTGTGTCCATGAACCATTGGATCAGTTCTGCTCTTAATTGAATACCTCTTTGAAAAGAGAACTAGAGGTAATGAGTCTTGTGGATGGAGCTTTGGGTGAGAAATGCCTTGGAAAGAGAGAGAATATGTCTAATTTTCAGGCTTTTGCAACATGGTTCTGTTATGTACTGTGTGTCTTATCCTTAGTTCAGAGGTGAATTTTGTTTATTTTTAAGAACACATGTTGGTTTATAAAGGGTGTTGATGATGCAGTAAAATGGAAGAACAAGTAAAGAAGTATAAGTAATGGCCTAAATACCTTCAATCTATTTTATTTGAAAAGATGTTTTTAATTAAAAATTTACTCTTCATGTTTCATTTTGCAACATTCACCTTGGGAATTTTTTTGCAAGTACATTCAGAGCATTCATCTTTGAGTATTACGGAGTTAAAGACAAAGGTGAAGGTTTCCAATGTTTCTTGCAGAGTTTGAAACACAAAGGAATATATTTCTATGGCACGTACTTCTTCAAGACATCAACTCTGAGGAAAATGTCTAGAAAGTAAAAAAAACAATGAAGTAAAACCAACAGAAGGAAATGTAGAAAAATAGAAAACAGTAAGAAACCAAACATTTTGGAAGATTTTTTGTTTAGATGTGTTCTAGTTGAATGTAATGCTTGCTCTGCTTGCCCACATTTGAGAATTATCAGCACTTTTTGGTTTTAAAGGGGTATCAGAGAAAATACCTCATTCACTTAAGTCAAGGAGCATATTACTGGTGGGCACTTAGCGAAAATAAAACAAGAAGAAATTCTTAAAGTGCACTCTGGAGTAACAAATGTCTCTTTCTACGTGGCAAATCCTGTAAAAATCAATGTAATATTTACTAGTTTTAAGATAAGGTTTCTACAACAGGCTTTATAACACCCCACACATGTTAGTCAAGATTGCACTCTGCTTAGTTCCTGTTAGTTTCACTGTTCTTCTCCCTGGAAGCTTTGATATCAGAAGTGCTTCACTTAATTTACTTAATTTCCTTGCTCTGTGTACAGTTGTCTTGTTTTGTTCCATGCTGTTACATTTTGGACTGAAGCCAGTGGGAGAGGTGAGGAGAAATGTGAGATGGGAACCAGGGATAGCTATAAAATCAAAGTTACAGACTTACCTCCAGAAGGATAATGCAGCCTAATGTGCCATTTTTGATAACGACAGCAGTGAGTCCTGTCTTTGTCTTACCTGTGGCTGTGAGATTTGTTTACCTGCAGTTGTATTTATTTACTTGTACGTATAGTTTATTTTTAGAGATGTGTGTCAAATGAAAGTAACCCAATGGAAATATTGTAATTAGATAACAAACACATTCAGGGCCTGGCCCAGTTTGTTTTTCTTTCAGTCCTATTTAATAACTCTTTGGTATTCTCCTGGCCCCTATTTTGCTGATTATTCAAGCAGTTTCTTCTCTGTGTGTCTATCATGGAAGCTCAGTTACTGTACCGAAGGAAAAATAGATCAGTTTGAACATGATCTGTCTTGATGAAGAACTGTCAGCTGTGACTTGTTACGGCCTACCCTACCTTAGGACAGGTTAAGCAATGCAGCTACACCTGCATTCCTGTCACTAAGTGCTGCTGGCACTGAAGTGCTTTCCACCGGTGAAAATGCATCTTTGTGCGCATAGCTTGTGTTGGCTGTTTTGGGGTTAGTGGTGGTGGTGTTCCTGCAGGTAGAATTATTCCTGTGTTTAAGTTTCAGCTGTTATATAATGGTGAGCAAAATCAAACCTGTAATTCACATAAAACTGTAGCAGAAAGGGTAGAATAGCCCTCATCAAAGCTGCCTGCTCCATGTGGAATGGATCTCTGTTTAAGACACAAAGGAGAATATTCAGAATCTAATTGAAGCACCTAACTCAGACTATCCAGCTGACCATACGGGAGACCTAACGTGAAAAGGTCTAAGTTACATTCTAGAGAAGTGGCTCACCTTGGCTACATGGGGGACTACCCCCTTGAAATTTAGGGCATTTAACATTTACATCGTGTGCCAAGTTAGCTACTGTGAATTCAGCCACCCTTAAAGTATCATTGAAAAACTACTTTCTACTTTTCAGTTATTTTCTATTATATTTCTTTTCCATGTCTGTTTCTTTATAGAAAAATCTGCATTTTCATGGTCTCATCTATAAGATTATAGCTTTTTAGATTACTTTTTTCCTCCACCAGGTTTTACTGCTTTCACCTTATTCTTTAAGTGTCTTAAGCTGTGTGCTGTGAATGCCTGGCTGTGGGGTATGATGTGCCAGATAATTGGCCACCTGTCTTCTGCAGATTGCTGCTAACCCACTACAGCTGATGAATCAGTTAAGAGTTCATTGCAGAGTCAGCCTCTGAACTTTAGTTCACACAGTGAGCTGAAGTCAAGCTGGCTGGCTTGCACTGGACTTGCACGGGAGCAGATGAGGAGGGCTCATGTTGTCTTCCCACTTGGAAGAAATGTTTTCTCAGGAGAGGTAATTTCATTAACATTTGTCAAAGTACTTTCTTGAGCTAGTTTAGTTTAACTTGAAAGAGAACAGCCACGCTATGTAATGGTGAGATTGGAGCGTAACTGCCGTGATCGTACTACTGCTAGTACTGCTCCTGCTCTACTAGTACCTCTGAGACCTACTAGCTGATTGTGTGTGTGTCCTAGTCCATTGCAACAGTAACATATTTTTGCAAGTAAGGTGTACTGGTAGAATAATACACAGAATGCATTTGCCTCTTTTGTTGTTAACTCAGTCTGTCTCTAGCATTTCTAATCTAACCTTCATACTCCAAACCAAATCTGTGTGAGAAGAAATACCATCCAGGCTGTGGGCTTGCAGCTCTAAAGAAGGTGCAGGTATTTCATCCAGTACTGAAGTCTTTTTTTGAGCCTTCTACCTTGTAGAGGTTAGTTAGGTGCTATCTCTTTTTTATTAATATGCAATGAAAAACTGGGATAAAGTGCCTCTGTACAAAAAGTGCAGTTAAAACCCCAAGAAATACCTCTCTTTTCACTGTTCAGAGTAATTTCAAGTATTAAAGTGCCTCAGTTTGGACCTTCTGTAGTAGTAGCAATGATACATAAGTTGACTATGTTGCACTAATTAAAAACAGTAATTTTTTTTTCAGTGATTAATTAAAAATAGTAATTTTTTAGTGACTCGATGAAAACTTTACACGTATTCTGGTTGTCAGAAGTGGAAATGAGATGCCTTTTCTGCCAAAATCCTGTTTATCTGCTAGCTGTATAGGAAGGGACACTCGGCTTTTCCATTGCTGTTCATGTTACAATCCACTGCTCTCCCATTTGTGGATGGGATTATAGCACTGTAAAGCAGAGGCTCCCTCTATAACATGGAGTAAAAGTCACTTGTGATGGAGAAATGATCCTGACAGTAAAAGACTGTCTCTGCTGGTGGGGAGGAAGGAATGCTGCAATCAAAAAATGATAAATGTGGATGTTTGAAAACTTCATTTTCTTTCTGTATTTACATAACCCTTCCATTTATCAGGTCTGCTCAGTACTGGTGGAAATGTTGGCTGCTTTGTTGTGTACATGCACTTTCAAAGCCTTCTCCTTTCCTATCTGATTCCCAGCTGTTTGGAGGGAAGGGTGTCTCTAGGCAGAGGGTGAGAAAACTCTTACTGACATCAGGGCTTAAGTTTTCCTTTGATATGTTGCCTGGAGGCTGGTGGGGAGAGAAAGCTGAGGGCTAGATTGGTTTACATTCTGGCTTCCAGTGGTGTTCTAGAAGCTGGTTAGGGAGGTGAAGAGACATAACATTGAATATCTGAAACTGAGTTAATTAGGATCTTGGCAACAGGGTTTGGAAGGTGGGGGAGCCAAGCTTGCTGTGGTGATGGATCAGGAAGTGATCTCAGTAAAGCAGTGAAGTGCTTGCAGATAAGACAAGTCTGGCATTTTGTGTAGAGTGTAATCTAGCTCAGAGTGGAACAGAAACATTAAGGCTTCCATAGCCTGATTGTAAGAAATCTTCATCTGCAAGACAGTTATCATACAAAAGGTGGTGATGAGAGAAATAAAACAAATACTAATTGAAATGAAAATCTTATAAATAGTTGAATACTGAGCATTAACTAAAAAGTCAATACTAAGGTCCTTGGATAACCTTTCCATTGCTGTCTTGTGCATATACACTGTAATAATTCTTCCCTTTGTAATCACATGGTGGTCACAGGATGTTGCTGCCAACAGAAATGTGTGAAAAATACTTGGTTACCTTAAGTTTGCTTGATGGCTTCAGTTTTGTCAGGAGTTGAAGTTTAGGCCACTGATGTTTGCTAGGCTAGTGCATCTCTCCTGACAAAAGCCTGGTTTTTTTGGAAGGTGTAACCATGCTCTAAGAAGCTGAAAACAAAGTTGACAGGCAGTTCTTCAGAAAATTTCTGTGCTGCCTTTTATTGTCTATCCCAATTGGTCTTTGAACTTATGAGGTAAGAGAGGAAAAGCTTCCTGCTCTGATCTTTCTAGCCTCTCATGAGTTTTGAACAGCTAAGTGCATTTTGTCTCTTGTCTTGCTAGATGGGCTGGTGATCCCATTGGTGGAACTGTCTGCAAAACAAGTTGCATTTCACATTCCATTCGAGGTGGTGGAGAAAGTTTATCCTCCAGTGCCTGAGCAACTGCAGCTTCGAATCGCCTTCTGGAGTTTCCCAGAAAATGAGGAAGATATCAGGTAATGAATACTATTTCTGTTTCAAATTGATGCTTAAGGAAAAGTTCTATTCACTGGAGGAGGATTACTGTCTGTTTGATGCCCTGTATGTTTGCTGCTTCTGCTGTTCTCATGTGCATTTTGTAATACGTGGATGGATTACTGGAGCATATGCTATGATATGGGGATTTATTTCAGGGTAAGCTGCCCTGCATATGTCCCAAGAAAAGCATGTGCAGCTATTGCATGTAAATGAGAACAGAATCAATGCACTCTTTAATTTGCCTGGCAGTAACTAGTTTGCAGAGATTTGTCCTTATGTTAGTCTTATGCAGTGTTCTTTCCAGTTTGAATATGTTGCTTGAGTATGAGCTTTAACCGGGCTCAGAAATTACCATGGGGGGCTAGCTCAGTATGCTGTGCAAGCCTTCTGTTGGTCAGAGTAGGAGAATCAGAATTTGCTGAGTATGCCAGTGATCAGAGCAGATACAGTCAGAGAGGTGACTGCATTTCGTATGTTTCCTCATAAATTGTGTGAGTATATAGTCAGAAACTCTGCGCTTTTAGATCTGCCACCAAAGCATTTTTATTGAAGCTTTTATACTGTAGGAAGCCTACCAATGTAACTGCACATTCAGAATTTTGTTACAAAGTAGTGATACTCCACTCTTTTTAGAAAAAAACCATCCCAAGAGTTCTCGGATGCATTCACCAAGGTTTCTGGTATCAGAGGGAGAGTTGGTGTCAGAAGTGCTGATGTTACTGGTAGGATCCCCCTGGGGAAACAGAACATGCCAGCTTCTTGTAAGTGTTCATTATTCCAGTGAGCACAGGTGTAAAAACTCACGTGAACAAGCAGGTAGCTCATCTAGAAGTACAAGGAATTTTTATCGTGCTAACGTTGGACCTGGAATTGATATTATACTGTATATAAAAGCTTAATTTTAGGCTGTGAATGAATTTGTATTTCAGAGACTTAGGCTGAAATTCCCAGAAACGCCAGTGACTATGCACAAACAGTTAGGAGGAGACTGTTTTTATGTTTGAATTGCAATAGAGAAATGGCAGAAAAGAGATGGACTTCATCTTAAAGATGAACACTTTCAAAAGCCACGTCAACAAAGAATGCCAGAGGGTAATACTGTGAGGTTTCTCAGAACCAGACTGATCTCAGCGTGTTCCGTGTGTCCCTTGCAGATTGTACTCGTGTTTGGCGAACGGCAGTGCAGATGAGTTCCAGCGAGGGGAGCAGCTGTTCCGGGTGAGGGCTGTCAAAGACCCTCTCCAGATAGGTAAGGACACTGCAGCTCCATGTCTCGAGATATTCTGGGTTCCCCAAACCATATCTGTGGTGGGGCAGAGCGGTATGGCCATGTCTCAAAACGAGCTTTTCTGGCATCCTAGGCTAAACTCCCTGCCCACGCATACTCGTCGTAGTATCTTGAGCTAAATACTATGTTTATTTCAGGCTCTATCAGCTCAGCTGTGAAACTGAGTGAAAAACCAGAAATGTGCTGAAAATTAGATTCTTTATCATCTTGTTTTGCTTTGTTTTTAAAACTCTGCGGAATGCTTTTGCTTAAATTGCTCAGTGATAAAGAGAACTTGTTTTTCTAGTGGTCTGATCAAACGCGTGCCTTGCCAAAAGCATATATAAGGCAGAGAGGAAGTTTGCAAGGTTTAATTCTTCTTGTAGCAAAAAAGTTCTAGTGATAATACAGTTACCCATGTAGTATTTTGGCAGAAGCAATTCCCTGTTGCTGGACAGTGGGCTTTACTGCTTTTCCTTGCTTATCTTATTCTTTTTAGGTTTTATGGTTATAGAAACTAGTATTATCTTAAAGAATTGGACCCTGGATCTTTCATTAAATCCTTTGAAGTGAAAGAATACTGATCTGTCTTTTCCAGTGACAGCTGTTAGATATGAAAGCATTATGTGAAATAAAGACACTAGTATGTATATATGGGCCACATCAATCCAGTGAAGATGTGTTGGTTTTTCTCTGCCTGTTTGTAATAAAAAAAAAAATTATGTTGTCGTGGTTTAGGGTCAGGGCAGCCCCTAAGACCCAAGAGACGCTCTCTGTTAACCCCCCTCCCTCCCCAAAGGGGAAGAGAAAAGGAATAAGGGAGAGAGACTTGGTGATTAGAAAAGGAAACTAGAACAGCTTGAATGGTTAACAAAAATAAAATAGAATATGTGCAAATCTATCCAAAACCAGTACCAAGCCCAACCCCCTGATGGTAATGACATCACCGTCACCACTGGTGTTGTAGAGCAGGCACTGGGGGTCCCAGACCGGGCCCCCCAACAGACGGGAGCTNCAAGAGGTTACTGGACGACACTTGACGAGGCTAGCTTTTGTTTTTGCCATGATATTGTCCTGGAAGAC
>VWZY01011337.1:0-21927 GCA_013399075.1 Chloroceryle aenea | reverse complement strand
TTCCAACCCAAATGATTCTGTGAGTAGTCTACATGTAGAATTTTCAACTCTATGATAAAATCACTTTGCCTTAAGTTGCTGCAGTTATAAGTTCTTAATCTCTAAAGCATTTTTTAAAATTCTATTTGAAATATTCCAAAATTGCAGGAATTGTTAGGAAACACAAGGTAACTTTTTATTATGCTTAGTCATCATTTAGATAGGTTTATAGTATTTTTGAGCAGACTATTTTAATCTATTATTTCCAAATTATTTCATTGCTTCAAGAAAAAGCAGAGGTAGAAAAGCCTTTCTCAATGATGCCAGGTCCTTCTCTGTTTTATGGATAATACATTTTTCTGATTCCAGGCTGATGGCTAAAATTACCAAAACTGTAAGAGATAACTAAAATTTGATGGATATATTTTCCCCATGCTTATGATGCCTTATAATGCATTTTGTTTCTGAAAGGATACGACTGTAAAACTGTTTCCATTGCGCTTTTTTTGAGGTTTTTTATGTTTGNNNTTTTTATGTTTGGATGTTAAACTGTAAATGTCAACAAAGAAGTAAGTATTTCTGATCACAACCATGATAAAATAAAGACAGTTATTTCCCACGCACATCTCCGTTGACATGGAAAACTCTTTCTTCTATAGAAACCTTAAATGTACAGGGATACTTTTATATTCCAGTCTGGCTGTTACTTCTTTGGTATGGCTTCAATAGGTTAGCAGTAAATCAGGAGTATTTGTTTCCCTTGCGAAGAAATACTCTTTTCTGCATTTCATGGAAAATTCAGGATTTGCACTTGGTGCTAGGTCTGTGCATAGGTATTTGATTGAGCAAGTTTTTTTAATGCATATGACTTGCTTGAAGTTGTCCATTTGCAATTTCTGAAAAAAAAAAAAAAAGGGTGAAAAGAAACTCCAGCGTGTGTCAGTTCTTTTTGCTTCATTTAAACTCTTTTGATTGATTTGTTGGTGTTTTGGGTTTTTTTGATTGATTGAGGTGTTTTGGGTTTTTTTGAGAATAAGTACACTTTGGTTTTGGAATTTATCACAGAGAAATGAACCACTTAAGAGATACATGGATACAGTGTTAATTCCTTTGCAATATCAGAAATACGTCCAAGAGTTTTAAACAGGTGGTTGAAGTCAGCTGAGACAGGATATATTCCTGCTGAAAACCTTTCTGCTCTAAAATCTTTGTGGAAAAGACTGTAGCTAAGAATGCAAAGAAGAGACTTTCCACTCTATTTCTCTCATCGTGGATTGCAGGGCTATTGTTTATCCAACAGAAAAAATGAGAATTGGTGGAAGTACATATTTGAACATGACATGCTCCCAGCCTTTTCTGTCCTTGAGATTTGTCCATCCTGGGGCCTGCTTTTTGACTGTTAGTCCTTTCTTCTATACCCATAGTTCTGATGATCTCAAAAGTCTGTCTGATTACAGGGACATACTGTTAAAACTCCTGTTAGCAGTACCAGTTATTTGAACCTGCCTGCTCAACTATTCAAAAGAACAAAAAAGTTCCTAGTTTGACAGAGGTTTTAAAAATCTTTCCAAGATTCACCTTGGGCATGCTGAAGCAGAAAAATATGACTTAAAATGAAATTGATGTACAGTACCCTGGGAGCCTCTGTCACAAAGTTTTCCCTGCAAAAACACATTCTCTGCCAATAGATTTTGCAGAAAACACTTGACCTGTCTGCATCTTTCTATATAGCAGGATAGAAAAAAAAAAAAAAAAAAGTGCTGGAAGAGCTTTCCCATTAGAGCTGCTGACTGTCTCTCATGCATAGCAGTTGGGTGGTGATTCCTATGATCTGGACCCATTTATACTCCTTGCAAGGAGTGAGACTGCCCAGTGGACTCAAGTAACAGAAACTGTAAGGGAGGGTGAATAGCAGCAGGAGAAGAAAAGAAGCAAGCCTGAAAAGTCTTCAGTGCACAGTCTGGCACACAAAGGTTACACATATTCTTACAAGCAAAGTTACTCAGAGAAGTAAGCTAAATATATGGAAACTTAAGTAGGTAGGTAGGGATTTGGAGTTTAAACAAAACTCAGGAGTTCAACATTTAATTTTAATTAAGTAATTGATGACTGGAATTAAAATCCAAGCTCCTGCATATGTAGATGAGAAGGTAATTGCATGTAAATGCTCTTGAGATATTGTCAGTAACTGCTAATGGCTAATGATGTCTAAGAAAGGCTGGATTATAGAATCTGTCTGGTTTTTAAATATCAAGATCATAACTCCATTTTCTTTTTCAAAGGAGCTTTTTTTCTAATCCTAAAAATAAAGTGTGAGTAAAAACTGTTATCTACAGGAAGTTCTGAAGGAAGAAATAATGTAAATTGGTGTTTCTGGGTCACTCCTTCCTAGGCAAAGTGAATTATTTTTGAAGGAGGTAGCATAATAACCATAGAGAATTCCTTTGTAGGCCCCATTAAACAGGGGGGTTGAGATCAGTTGGAGCTGGAAAACTTTCAATCCAAAAAGCTTCCTTTGGTTCCCTTACCTTTGAACCCACCCAGGGATGTCAAATCCGTTGTCCAAACTGTCACTCTGGGGATTGGGCAGCTGAGCAGCCAGTGACCAGAGGACCTTCCATAACATAATGGACAAGGTTTAGTGGCTGCATATATAACTATGCAAAACTCGCCAGTGATGTATAATCCCTGTTGACGAGCTCATACATCTGTTCTCTAAATGTTCTGGGAGTCTGGAGAACTTGGAAATTATGTAACTCAGAAGCAGACTCAGCTTTTCTTTGTTCTGAGTGTTCTCAGACTGGTAACTTTCTGTAATTTTCCCAGTTCCTTGCTTGTGTTTTCACTTAAATTCAGCAAGTTTACTTCTTTGAGCTCCTATGCTATTTCCTTTATCTCCTCCAGTCTTGTTTAAGAAGTCATAAATCACCGTGGCAGCTGCTCATTGTCTTGTTACATTTTGGATTCAGTCTAGGTTGCTTTTATTAACTGCCAGCTTCCTGACCTACAAGAGGCCAGGTGGTAAAATCAGCTTTTGCTTAGGACTAAATGATCTATGAGTCATTCTCCTTTAGTGACAGTCGTTTACTCAGGTGGGAACTGTCACCTAATTTCCTCCAATTCCCACATATACAACTCATTTATTGGTTTGTTACTGTTTTTCTAGTGTTGTACAGTTAATGGGCATAGTTATTCTCATTTTAGCTCTTTTAAGATTATAGAAGTTTATGAACAATTGAACACACAAATAAAAATATAAAAAGAGACTACAAATGAAGAAAGCAATGGACACAATAGTCAAAATCAAAACTTTCCTTTATATTTCTTTGTTTGGCCTTTGGGTTAAATGTATCTCAAGATCTTGGATTTATAACCTTTCTACATGCTTTTCTATTTCAATAAGCTAAAATGGTTAAGAATTCTAATACACAATCTGGATTAACTCTGCATTAGTGATTTTAAGGGCATTTTTCTATTTATGTATTTTCCATCTGAAATGTTACTTTAATAAATCTGTAAATCAGTCTCAGGCAACTATTTATATTCTGGAAGACTAAATTGAGTGAGGGGTTTTTTTATCCAAACAAAGATGGCTTTACTGGAAGTTTTGACTCCATTGAGAAATACTTTAACCTTTTAAGTAATCTTATTGAAGCCAAAGAAAGCTCCCTGGTATTTTTCTTAATAGTTAATATGTGTTAAATGGCATGTTGTCTAGCATATGTCAGCTAATACATCAGGGTGGGATTCTGTAAAAATCACTAGCTCTCCCAATGTCAAAAGGCAAACAAATTTTCTTTCAGTTCCCTGGCTTTCATAGTCTTGTCTCATCTGATATAATTTCCAAGTGTCATTTGGAATTTGCAATTTTATCTTTAACATTAAGCTGGAAGAAAAGAAGAACTTCTGAATTCCTTAATAAATCATAAATAGACAAGATAAAATGCAATCCCAAATCTTCTTCCCTTTACAAAATATCATAAAATTCATCTCTTAGAGACACCATTATTTAGGTAAAGAAATCTAGATACCAGCTACATCAACACTGCAGCTTTTAACAGTCTGATGAACACTTTTGCATAGATTATATATTTAGCATTTGCCACAGCCTTTCCTGATATTTTATTTAATGACCTAACAGGGTGCATAATTATCAAGTAGGATATTGAGAAAAGTGAGTTCCTCTTCTGAAAAAAGTTTGTCAGATTTTCCTTACATAAATGTAGATAAATTTTGAGTCTTTCCTAGAACACTGGTTTGATGTTTGGAATGATTTTAAAGGAATTGGAGGATGGTCAGGTCCTTTCAACATTCTGCACACTTTACTTTTGAAAAGTGTATGCTTTTAATGTATTATGTATGTGTTACTTCATTAAAGTTGGATTGAATTAATCATGTTCTTATTTTTCTTTATCCAATGGGCAGTATGGTATGTTTGTGAGACCAAAAGAAATTTTAAAGGATAAGAATATAGTAGTAATAGGTTAGGCTGACAATAAATTATATCAGAAATATTGTGATGCAGTTTTTCTGATTATGATATGCATGTCTGTGCATGTTTGCATGCATAGTGTATTCGCTATGTGTGTCTTGTGCAGTGTACAGATAGTTCTGTAAGCAGATTACTAGTTCAATCGTATTAGAGTACTTTAGACTCTGAAATTATTCCCTTAATCTCATTCCTTTAGCACAGAGAAAATATGACAATAGCAGTAATGAATGTCACTTCCTCTCCCCAACCTCTGTAGATTTAGAATTTAAGACAATTTGCTTGAGCATACAGAAAGAAGAAACCAAAACCAAACACTGACACTGTTAGAATTCACATAATTTTCTGCCCTCTGAGTTGTGTAGCACCATTAGACAAAATAACTATTTGAGCAGCTAGGAAGGCTCTGTTGCTGAAACAGAAAGTAATACACAGTAAAGTATCATGTTTTACAGATTATAATACTTTATTAGCATATGCAGCTTTGATGTTATATAAAATACCACATACAGCTTGATAGTCATAACGTGTATTTTAAAAAGTTAAATACTTGTTTATTCTTTCTTATATATACTTTAAGTATAATATCACTATACTATACTATACAAATTAAAAAGTTTCAGCATTCCTTTCTGCCAGGCAGTTATTATAGCTGCATCTGTTTTAGTAAATTAGATGAGCCCAAGAATATTGGCTTGGAGGCCAACTGACATTAAATACTCAATGTTCAGACTTTTAAATTGTCTTGCCCTCAAAACCACTGCAGTTACATGCAGACCATGTACTGGGAATAACCCCTTGTGCAGGCTCCAGATTTGTATCCAGATCTGCAGCTCTTTTGGAGATTAATAGATAATTTGGGCTAAATCTGTGTCAGGGACAATTCCAAAAATTTAGCAGTATAGGCAATCAAGTTCCAACGTGCAGAAATGTTCCTGGATACTCATGTTCTTAGATTTACAAGTATGGATGTAGACATTGCAGCTAACACGGAGTAGTTTCACACTGTAAAATTCAGTGTGACCTTTTTAGCATCTGAGTAATATGTGATGTGGTTTTAGAAGAGATAAATGTGCACTTCTTGAATGATGTTGCCATCTCTGTTGAAGTCTACAACAGCTTCAGGTTCTGAGGAAAAGGAAATTAATATAGTTGAATCATTTTCTACCTTCAACATGAACCAGGTTGACAACACAGAGTTATCACAATGAGGACCTAATAAGCACAATTAACCTAGAAAGATTAAGAAAACAAAGCTTCTCATGAGCAACTAGCAGAATCATCTAACACTGTTATTGACAGTGAAGGTTTTTGACTACTCAGATATCTTTTGATTAAAGGAATGCAGCAAAATAAAACCCTGTTATTCCAAATTAGCACATTTCACAAGAACTGAGTCTAAGAAAAGACTAAAGGAAAGCGTGTATCACCTTAAATACAGTATACTATTATACTAACAACACTCTTCTAATGCAGAGGATAGACAGGTTAGAAAGCATCGGCCCATATATACCATAAGTTCTTTTTTTTGATCTCAAGTATTAAGAAATAAGCACAAAGGAAGCAGAAGCTAGGTCAAATGGCAACAGATAAATATAAAAGAATCAAACAAAATATGGAACAAATCCAGAATACTTGGAGCAATCATAATAAAAGAAACCGCTGTTTAATTAGACAGAAATTAGTGGCTGTGTCTATACCAGTATATAGAATGTGCCATTGACTATTCTGTAGCCCCAAGAACATGTGGTGCCACACATCCCATATACATATAGCTAAACTCTGTCCTTGTCCTACATTATCTGTAGGGAATAATGACTAGTTCGTGCTTCATCCCAAGCTCTTTGGTGCACCCCTGGAAGAGTCCTGATTTGAACAGGCTATAACTGGACCAGGAGTATGCTGTTAAATAGTATGGACAGATTTATCTTCCTATGTTTAGTCCCTATTTAAAGCCTTTGAAGACAAATGAATCTTCCTCAAATTATTAACAGCATAGGGTTCTGCTTTTCCTATCTATCAAGGTTATCAGCTTTCCTAAGCACAAGACATGAAATGAGATGTGACTAAAGAAGGACAATTTGGGAAAATGTGAAATATCTTTCTGTTAAAATAGCATAAGAGCAAGACCAAGAGAATTTTAGTTCTCCAAGAAGCACAAAAGCCAAAGATTTTAATTTGCTCTCATTAAAGAAGTTCAGTCTCCATGAGCTGCTGAATACTGTTAATAGCAAAAGGAAGAGCTAATGGTATCTATTTAATTCTGAATGTGAGAAGTAGAACAATATAATCAAACTACTTACCTATAAACATCATGAGGGGAACAAGGAGGGTCATGAATAAATGATTTCACATTGCTTTGATTTCTTTCTCTGAGAGGACATTTTACAGATAAACAGTAAATATTAGGTATCTTGATTTTAGTGAAGCTTTCAATTCTGTATCATAAGTCTTTCTCATAAGCTAGCACGGAAACATTGTCATGTTTAGTTTATGTTAGAGAGAAAACAGAACTACTCAGAAAATCAAACCAGAGGTAGTTATCAATGGTTCAGCATCTAAAGTCTGTATCAAGTGGAGTTCTGTATTTGTCTGTCCTGTATCCAATACTAGTCAGGATTTTTATTAATATCCTTAATCACTGACTTAAAAAGTAAACAAGTGAAAGAAACTGGTATGGTGGAGCTGCAGTGGTAGGTAATCCAAAATAGCCTTTAAAAATTGAAATCATAGTAGGAAAAAATAAAAGACAGCATAACAAGAAAGGATGGAAATTTACGAACTTGGGTAGGAAAAACTAGCCACTCAGCAATAGGATGGGGAAAACTAAATACTAATTATGCAAAAGTGAAAGAACTCTATAAGACTATAGCAGATCACAGGCTAAGCAAGAGTTAAGCCCATTGATTACTGGTTAGTGTCTTTCATGTCAAGTATCTGAATATCAAATTTACTTGCACAGTGAAATCATGTATGCCAGATGTTTCTGTTATTGTTTGCAAATAAACATTTTATCTATAGACTCGTCTAGGATAGGGTTAATTTTCACAAGCATTTAGGAGGGGCCAGGATAAACAACAGAACCAGCCAATGGGATATTCAATACCATGCTGACGTCATGCCCTATATATGAGAGGAGGGCTGGCCCTTGTGTGGCTTCAGCTGGCCTTGGAGAAGCAGGGTCAGCTCATCTTGGGGAGCGGTACAGCTTCGCTGTTTCTATCACATGCTTTACATATTATTTCATTATCATTATCGTTGTTACTGTTGTTTCATCTCTCTTTGTGATGTACTATTAAGCTGTCCTTATCTCAACCCAAAGGGTTCGCTTATTTTTCTCCCCATTCTCCTTCCCATCCCCCAGTAGGAGGTCAGGGGGGCACAGAGGCGGAGCAGCTCTGTGATGTTTAGTTGCCAGCAGAGATTAAACTGAGTTAGACATATGGCTACTTCCTGATTTACAAGGAAAAACTGACATTTGTGAGAAGGGTAAGTTTTATGTCAGAAACAAAGAGGAGTATAGTTCATAAGCTGTGTATTTTACTTTCTGCTCTTCAGCAATGGTACTGATTAAAGTACTTCATTCTGTTTTGGAGTGTTTTGCTTCAAGAGGAGGTAGAATAATTTCGTAGAATCTAGGAGAAAGTGGCAAGCTTTGTCAGAAATCCAGAGAAATCTTATGATAAATGAAAAACTTGAAATCTTTGGTCCTGAGAAGACAGGAGGATGAGAGGAGAGATATGATAGCAATTTTCAAATACTTAAAAGCCACTGCAAAAAGGAACAGGTTAAACTGTTCCCTGTCTGTGGTGCACAGAGCAAACAGTAATACTTCCAAATCACTTAGGTGATTTGGCTTAGATGAGAGATTAGAAAGTCTCTCAAGGAAGAGTTTAGGTGAGCTGAGGGAGAAGGTAGATATTTTTTTTAAGATTTGTGGATTTCTTGTCAGACTGTGGAAATCCATCACTGTCATTTAGAATGGGTTAGAAAAACGTCTTTCAAGAATGGAAAAGTGCTTTGGTATTGGAGATAGAGCAGATTCTGGGTTAGGGCTGTCTGATCCTCTTTTGGAGTGATTCTTAGGATGAAGCTCCAAGTTCAACAGCAGCACTGGCATAAGACCTTTCCATTTTTCCATATTTGAAGGTATATGTTTTCTTTCAGGCCTCATTTCCCTACATTAAATTACAGTTCTTTCAGTTATCCGTCATTGATGATTTTTCCCTGCATACTCCAAGTCATGGAATATTGCCTCTCTTTTGCTTTGACAAAATTGACTGGGGTTGAGACTGTGGACCAAATCGAGCAACTAACAAACCCTTACTTTGTGGAAGATCTGATAAAATTTGAAATTTTTTTCAGGTCAACCAGTTCCTAGATCCATTTCCCTATAGATTTTGCAAAATATGTAAGCTGATACAAAGAGGCATCAGAGGGGAGGAAATAAACAAATATAGGTTGTAATGAAAGGCATTAAAATGAGCACTGGACAATGTACAGTTGTGGAGTCAAGGTCATACTCCTGCCCTCCCAAGACACTTAAAAAATATTGTCTGTATATTTCCATATACCAGTTATCAAGCTTCTATTACTGTTGTTTTAAGGAGGCTCAGGTTACATTACTACAAGGAAGTTCCAACATCAATACCTTGGAGGCACACTATAACATTGGGATTGAAATTTCATCTGTGGGCAGCTCTGGAGAATTAGCTGCTAGTATTTAAAAGAAAGGGGAGAGGGAAGGAAAGGAAAGGATATATCAGTTGGAAGGACCATATGACGATTTGCTAGTCCAACTGCCTGACTGGTCTAGGGATGACCAAAAGTTCAAGCTTGTTAATAATGGCATTGTGCAAATACCTCTGAAACACTGACAGGCCTGGGGCATCGACCACCTCTCTAGGGAGCCTGTTCCAATGTTTGACAACCTTCTCAGTACAGAAGTGTTTCCTCATGTCCAGCCTAAATCTCCTTCAACACAGTTTTGTCAGTTGTCCTATCACTGGATACCAGGGAAAAGAGATCAGCACCTCACTCTCCATGTCCTTCCTCAGGAAGCTCTCGACAGCAATGAGATCTTTCTAGATTTCTCTGTCTTTATAAAGAAATGCATCTTGGCTTCCTAACTGCATCAGCAACACTTTAGTTCTATTTTCCTTCTAAATAAGAAAAAAATTGTATGTTTGAAAAAAAAAATAGAATATTTATATGCACATGTTAAGTGTTAGAATATTGTTACAAGTAATCTTCACTTTGTTAAAATACCAACCAGGAAATGTTCATCTAAAGATAAACTACGCTTACCTGCTAACAGTAACTGATGCATATGGGTTCTGGGGGAATGAAAAACAACTCATACTTAATGGATATAAAGCACTTTTTTAAAATCAGAAATACAGTATTTGTTCAGATATTTGAGATGAACCACTCAAATCAGCATTTAAAACATTAGCTATTTTTATAATTTCCAAGCTACAGCCTGCAAAGCAATGGATACTTAACATGGATCAAATGTGGTCAATCATTCTGAAGTTTCAGGTGGCATGAAACTAGGTCTAGTAAAACAGAACTATGTTATCTTGATACTAGGTAAGGAAATGAGATATGTGGAGAGATTGACTAGGTATGTATCTTAATACTTCAAATTTTGAGTGACATTAATCATCATGGTGTGATTCACATCTTGTATTTATTACGTATTGTTATTGTAATTAAACAAACAAGAAAATAAATTAATGCATCATATTAAAACATTTCTCACACATGCTGCAATATTTAAGTGGTTTTAATCCCAAAGTACTGTGATACAATCAACTACATTTTGCAGTTTGTATTAACACTTAGAATATTATTCCTCTTAAAGTCATTCAGTAGCAGATTCATTTCTTTAATTATATTCGTTAGAGATTTTCAGAACTACAAGTAATTCCTAAATGTAGCATATTGTCTTTGTTTTAAAACTTTTGTGGAAAGACTTTGTACAGTCTCATGTCTACAATGTACATGACTCAGTATAAAGCACTGGTCAAATGTGGGATATAAATACTGTTTCCTGAATATTCAGGAGTACATATGGGTTTTCCAGTAGCGTAGGACATGCATAGACAAACGCACTACAGATTCCTCCAGTAATGGGCCTTAGGCAACTAGTCTACCTAGTAGCTGATGATTCCCCTGGTCTCCCAGTTGCTTCACACACCAACACACACACACAAATGGGTTTATTCACCAAAGCTGGTCCAAACTTACAGTCTTATTGGTAACTAACTGTGTTAGAGTCCATGAGCGAGTTTGAACAACGTTCAGGCCCTTCTGGTCACTCCAGTGTCCAGACCAGAGTTAAGGATACTCCAGTACCAAACTTTGTCTCGTACAGTAAAACTGTGCAGTACAATTTCCTGCAAACTGTATGAAATGTCTTGATTTGAAGCAGAAAATTAAGGAAATCTGCTTTATAGTAAAATGCATCAAGAAAGTGTTTTTGTCTATAGAAATGCAGTGATTTTCACTTGCAATATTCTGAGCATTTTTGGTTATCATAGCCTGTATAAAAAAAAGACAACAGGTATCATGTATCTTTATTTTGTACCATATTTTCTAGTATTTCTTTGAATTTCGGTAGTCTTTAGCCTTTGTTTTCCAAGATCTATTTTTTTTTCCTCTGTGTTTATTCAGTACTCAGATTGTTTCACTCAAAATTCTATCCAGGGCTTCTTTGTTGTGGGTTTTTTAGTTCAGTGATGGTTGTATTGGCATGTAGAGGTTGTAAACTATTAATACTGATTGAATCAAGAAGGTGATAATTGGATCATTTTAAATAACTTCGTTAATAAGAAGGTTTCCCATTAGGTGAACAAGGATTATGTGAGGAAACAAAGATACATAAGATAAAAATATGTGCAAGTCCTGCTTAATAAAAGAGAACCCCACAATCAGTTGTTTGCCATAGACATAGGTAGTACCAGCAGTGTGCTACTAACATGCATTATCAGCATGCATGCATTCTTTGAAATTAATCTCAGTATGGTACACTAACATTCAGTTACACACAGAAAAAAAGCAGAGCATCTCAGACCCCAAACAATATACTGTCAAAGTATGGCAAGAGAGTACTATAGCCAAGTGCTGCTAGTATTTGAATGAGCTCCCACCATTTCTTCTCCTTGCAGAGAGCTGAAGGACTGGACCATCTATTAGTTTGTTTTCACATTTAGACAGAAGCATTCTTTCATAATTGCCACTAAATGAAGCTGGCAATTTTCTTCAGGGAACAATATGAAGGGCACCCACACAATTTACTCTCAAGCAAAAGAAAGAGAGGGAGTACAATAAAAGAGCAGTTTTGCTAAATCATAAGTTCTGCAATGACTAAAGAACCTAAAAATTGATATGAGAAATGGTGTGTCACATAAATGGTGGAAACTAGGTAAGATTACAGACAGAATGGAAAATTGGTAACATGCATATAGAGGTCAAATCCTCTACATGAGAATGCATTGGAAGTATAAAATAATTCTCAGCTAGTACATGTCAAAAAAAAGTCAAAATGTGAGGCTAACTTCCTGGGGGAGAAAATCGTTCTTCTTTGATTTTTAAAGTATTTTCTGCTTAGTATAATGTGATGTAAATATAAAATCAATCAGAATTTATGGGAGGAAATATAATTTCCATAAAATCTCCCATAAACATTCTGCATTCCAGTTAGGAAAAAAAAAAAAAAAAACAAACAAAAAAGTGTTTTAAAAAGCATAGAGAAGAGAAGGAATAATGAAAAATGTATATGCCTTTATACTTTTTTTAAAAGTACTTAGGACAAAGTACCTTCTAGGACTTTGCTTGAGAGATACTACCCTCTAGTCTATTAGCAGGAACCTGAACTAATATTAACAACAATATTTTCCAAAGCATTATTTCTGTAAGATATTTTAAATAGATTACTCCAGGGAATTAGCTCATATATTTAATCTACAAGTAAAACCAGTTCTGTATAGTTAAATATGCAGATTTTCTGTGGGTTGTTTTTCATTTGCATGATACACTTGTAAAGACAGACTTAAAAATTTACATAGACATGTGAATACTTCCCTATGCCTATGAATCAGGTACGCAGCTATGCAGACTATCTGTCTAAATATTGAGTGCAATAATTTACAGTAAACAGTTGCAACTGTATTAAGGCTGCATCAAGTGTCCTAAAATCTTAGTAAAAGTCAGGCTTTTTCAAGAACAGTGGACAAAACTCCAGCATTGCTTGGAATTGTAGAAACTCTGTTACTAAATATCTTTGAGAACAAGAAAGAGAAATATTTTTTTTATAAATGACTTTGGCACATTTGATTATACCTTAGAACGGAAAAGTGGTTTAAAAGGACCTCAGAATATCAACTGTGGTCTGTGATTAACTGTTTAAATTGAAAACTTCCACAGGCTGGCTTCTTGCTTTAAAAATCAAGAAAAAAAAACTGAGCATTCTCCAAAAGCTTGGTAGCTACAAAATTCCTTACACAAGGAGATTTGGCCTATGCCTTATTTCTTCCATTTCAAAAGCATTTCCTGTCTCTTGTATAGTATATATGGGTAAGAGGAGAAGGTAGCCAATTCCATACATAAATAACTTCATTTAATCATCCTTCTGCTAATGAATTCATGTGCATATGCACATGTCAAATGCTGCACGTATGTTGTAAAGGGTTGCAGTTGCTGGGGGTTACCAGCTGTTAAAAAATGCTGTGGTTTGTAACAAAGGAGCAAATCTATTATATCCATATTCATATCTTTGCCTCCATTTAATTATCTGTGCACATCAACAAACTAATAATAACAAAGGGTTTTGCTTTTAATTCTCTACAGCCAACACACCTTCTGCAGCATTAGCAAGTTTACAAGAACTGGTAAATTAGGGGGTGAAGTCAGGATGAGGGGACAGGTCACAGAGTGTCAACCAGATGATACTTAATAAACTTGAGAAGTGGGCCAAAATAAGTCTTGCACAGTTCTGCTTCTAACATAGTATAACTTCATGCATTAGTACAGGCTGGGAACAAGGGGGCAGGGTAGCATCCCCTTTGAAAAAGTCTTGAGATTTAATGGATGCTATGCTGAATATGAATCAACAGTGCACTCTTACTGTGAAACAGGCAAACATTCATTGTTTTAGGGAGAGGGTAACTACATCCGTACTGTTTGTCAACAAACAGGAGTGGAGGGCCCCAGGGTGGTTAGGGGATTGGAACATATGATGCACAGGGGGAGGCTGAGGGAAGAGGGTTTGTCTAGCCTGAAAAAGAAAAGGTCAATGGAGGATGGAGTTCTATATCTACCTAAAAGGCCAGACTCTTCTAAAAAGTGTGTAGTGGGAGAAGACAGTGAACTGAAGTTGCAACAAGGAAGATTTACACTGAACATAAAGAAAAAATACTCAGGTGAGTGCCTAAACACTGGGTTGCTTTAGCTAAATGGACTGTTGAAATCTCCATTTTTGCAGTTCCCAAAGGCACATCTCTGTATTGACTCATGAGAAATGAGGGTCTTACCCTTACTTAGATTTCTCTCCTAAGGTCAGAAGGTTGATTTTAGATTTTATTTGATAGAGAAGCAGTACCTCAAATGGGTGCTTAAATTGAGCAAGGCGTGTTTGGCCTTAGGGGAGTATAGCAATAATTTGCTTTAAAGAAATTGCTTTTGCTGCCTTTACAGTTCATTTTTCTATGGACTACATCTTCTGTAATTTTGTTCCTTAGCCTTTGCTAGGAATACTTCCCTGAGAAACAGTATGAGCAGACAAAATTAGCATTATTTTTTCTATTTGCTTTTAACTGAGAGTGATTCATAAATGATCTTACAAGGCTTTGTATTTTTAATTATTTTGCCCACAATTTTTAAAGTATTTATGGAAACATTTTCAAATATGTACTTCTACTGAAAATGCCATTTATTGTTATGCAGAAAGATCAGGGCGTGTACATTCAATAAAAAATCTTATTTTAGATTAAAGAAAACAATAAAATATAAAAAACAGCTGCTGACCGTGTAGATAGACAGTCTTACAGGGATATTAAAGCTCAAGTACCTAGATGTTCTACTTGTTAGAGTGCTCTGAGTGTACATTATATTGTTTATTTACCATGTGTTTTATTTTTTATTTTGCTTTCCATCAAAGTTTTTCTGATTAGTGTGTTGCGCCCCGCAAATGGCCTCAGCAAACTATGTGAAGTTACTGTTTTTTCAGTCCCTTTTTCCAGAATCTGTCTCGTTAGGTTCTATCCTTGTAAAGTTTCACGTGTTAATTCTTCTCTTCTGGTTCTGTTTTCTTAGAAATTGTCACAGACATTTTCATTGCTAGTGTTCTACTGTGTGGCCATCTTTGTCTTTTTGCAGAATTGTCTTTTTGCAAAGCAAGGATACCCCACTTATAAAACATTCTTTCAGTTTTGAACTACTACCATAGAACAGCATTGGTTAAAAACATGAATTAGGCATTGCACCTACTTGTTTCTTGTTAACAAGCTATAACATTCAAAACTTGATTGAATCTTAGGAAGAGACGATAGTAATTACCAAGAGAGAGACAATGATCATTATGGACCATTTGTTTTTTATTACAACTATGCGCATCACATGTAGGGTACAAAGAAGAGGGGGAGAAAGAAACAAAACAAAACAGAGAAAAAAGGTAGTAAAGATTAATTATTAGAAATTATGTCAGTATTAATCTGATCACCTGGAATGCTTTTAGTATGCTGATGGTCCTGATGTGATTTCTTCTAACTAAAATACTGGTCAAAAGGTGAATCAAATCTCCCCAGGTAATCACAAATAACAAATTATTTTGGTCCAAAATAATTAATTGGAAATTTGGATAGTCTAATAAGAGAGACTAATTTCCAAATTTCCTATTTGAGATCCAGCTTTTTCTTCACTGGTTCCTGAAAGATCAGGTAGTTAATGATGGCAAAGACCTCTTTCTTCAGGCTCACTTCATGGGAGAGGTTTGAGAACGTCCACGTGTGGGAAGAAAAAATTGTATTGTACCTCCTACTGTCATTTCTTGATTTAAATTCTGCTAAGTCCTGTTAGAAGGACAGTGAAACTGAGTCAGATGAAAGGTCCATCTAACTCACTATTTCTTCTCCAGCAATGGCAAATAAATGTAACTTGGGAAAGAGAGTAATCTCAAGCAAATATATATTTCTGCTTTATAAAGTTGCACATTAATCATTCAAGCTAAGGCAAAATACAACAGCTTTGTTATTAACATAAAGAATACTCAACAGGCAATAAGCTATTTCCCACCTACAACATTTTTCTACACAATGTTGATTCAGATGTGAAGTAAGAGAGTAGTAAGTTTCTTAATGAACATGATTTTGAATAGCAATATATTTTTAGGAAGTGAGTATGACTTTCTATTTTGTAGTGGATTTAATACACTTATTGGAAGTAATTCCTAAGGGAGAGTTTTTTGCTATAGATACATCTCATAATATTATGTATTATATCCTATGATATAGATGATATTACTTCGGAAACTCCTAATATAAAAAAAGGCAAAAGATTTTTCATCTCTTTTCTCAGCACAGCTGTCAGGTCCAGAAGGTAGAGCAGAGACCTGAGATTGCTCTGGAACAAAGAACACAAATAAATTCATTAACACTTAAAGATATTTAAGTCGCCATTTGACTGTAGTCATGGTTGAATTTAAACATCACTCAGGAGGCACTGCTCTTGGCCATTGGGCTTACACTGATGGCCATCAGGGAACAGCATGGAGAGGTACATTAGGCCAAGTTCAGAATAGATCAGAGTCAGAAGGAATCTCATCTTCATTGCGTAGTTCTGCCTCCTACATATTACATACTTTATTGATTTCTCATATACCTCATCTACTACAGCAATTTCTGATAGATTTAGAGAGCAAAAGACTGAAGACAGTTTTAATGCAATTTTAAGCATTTGAAGAGGATAAAAATATAAGGACGGCAATACATAAAATACACTTTCACAGCTAATGCTTGTTAAGTCAATCATGTACATTAGGAATTAAGCAGTACTTATGTTTAGTGTCCTTTAAAAAGCTGTATCTGCCCCACAGTAACATACGAGGCCATTTCTTAGAATATTTTAAGAGACTGAATCTGTTCAAGAGAGACTGTAAATAGGAGACACATCCTTTGACAGCCTGTTTTTATTACCACCTCTTTTTCTATTTGTCTTTTCTAACAAGAAATTCTGTTGGGCATACTGTATTAATTAGAGGTTAAGTATTGTGGAAGTAAGTTCTCATTTAGAGATGTAAGTAGATTCTTTGTAACAATAAAAATATCCAATAAGAAACAGCTCATTCTATGATGGTGTAAGATTAGTTATAGATCAAAGAGATGAAAGCAGTTAAACTCCAAAAGAGTTTTCAGGTCTGTCACTTATTAACAGTACAGAGAGATCATGCTATTGTGCAAATGCTGCTTTATGTTCATGACATCCCTTTTTATCAGTCAGATCTTAAATTGCTAACCCAGTATTTGTATATGTGCATCTCACATCAACCAAGCAGTTGAAATACAGAAATATTTCAGTTCATAATTTAAGCAGAAAAAAAAAAAAAACAGGATTAATATAATTTTTATTATTTCATGTATGTTCCCATGAGAAGAAAACATGTTTCTAGACAATAGAGCTTACTGCTTGTCCCTTTCTCTGCATGATTATATTGGAGGAAGAGAGATTTGGACACAAAAATATAAGAAATAATGAATTGAAATACAAATGATGGATGTGATCCCTATCCTTCCACCATGTTCCAGTTCTGTTTTAATAAAAATATTTAAAACTATGTGTCAGTTGTGAGGAAATGAGATACTCAGTGAAGGCATCCATGAAAGCTATGGATTTGTTACAGGTCCACAATTAAAAGAGATAGGAACATTTAAGGAATTTCTTTAGAAAGCAGTCAAGTGATCAAGCATGGCTTAGTGAAGTAGGAAGCTGCCATATTGTACAATGATCCCATCCAAGAAAAAAAACCAACACATTATCAGCAGATAAACTCAGCTGGACACACCAGCCTTGTACAGCTGAATATGAATTTACAGAGGTTCATAGGGCAAGTGATAAAACAGTGAATTAGATGTTACACTTAATATTCAGTTTGTATCAAAACATATATCAAAGTATTTTATATGCATATCGGACAAAATGAGACAAGGATGATTCCTGAAGAACAGCTCTGTGATGACAGGCATATTCCTTATAGTTATGTAAATACCAAAGATGTGCTTATCACTTTGAAACATATATATATGGAAATTACTTCTGTAAAATTAGAAGATCTGATTAATTATTTTTTTCATTATTTCATTCAGGCCTTAAAAATTTTAAAGTCTATTCAACATGGTTATGTCTAGTTAGGTCTGCTTATTGTACCTCACCTAGTAGGAGCCCAGTTTTCTCTATTATACCAATGCAGACAAGGAGTTGTACTAGCTCCAGGCATGAGCAAGTGTGGTAGATGGAATATTTCATCACTTTCACACAAGAAGTGGTCTCACTTCTGGCATAAGTCCTGCCTGCCACAGGCAAATGGCAGGCTTACCCTGAGAAAATGCCAGTCCTCATTTCCTTTGCTCATGTCAGCTGCCACTTTGCCACTATCAGTCTCACACACATGATCTCCTCATGAATGCCTGGCTCGTGAATCCATGGCTGTTTATCAGTGTGGTCCAGGTACCTCTGAGATTCCATGGCGTGACCATTCACTATGTGTTAATACAAAGATCAGCATGTCTGAGGGTTAAAATTAAAAATACTGGGGGGTTCTGTGGCAAATGGAAATCCCACATACCACAGGAACAGGAGTGTAAGATTAAGGTTATCTAAGACTGCCATGGAGGATGGTTGCAGTGGCACAAGGCCTTGGCTATTGCAGGGATAGCAGTTTTTATCTGAAAGGTAGAAAGTGTATGTGGGAAAGACTCACAAATTTAATGACTGTAAATGTGGTATGTCTTAAGAACTTTTCTTGCAAATAAACCAGCATCAGTGCTTTTTGTCCTTGACCAAAAATTCAGAAACAGGGAAAAGCTGAATTTTTGATGGCAAGGAGTGTATGCAGAATGTCATGGACTTGTTGGCCTTGGGGTACTTCTGGGTAAAGGAGAAGGCATGACTTCAGCTGCCGGTTCATCATAGGTGATTCTCCTGTAGTATGGACTACAGCTCTTCCAAAATGGTAGCCGCCATGCGCTAAAGACTCTTGGTACTCTTGGTTCTTCCTGTACTTGTGGTGTGAACTTGCCATGTGATGAGGAAAGGTGCAGGACTGTTGAGGCACATGGGTGATGTGAAACTGAGTGAGCAGCCACAGTACCTACTATGTCTTCTCTTGTATGATAAATGTCCTGAAAGTGCATTCTGTCTGTCTCTAAAGAGACTCATCAGAGAGCTTTGGTGACTACTTCTTCAGAGGAGATCACAGTTAAGGAAAGTAGGAAAGAGCAGAAGTAAATATCATCTTCTCTGTAGTTCTATGTATTCTTATTCCTATTTTATTTCTTATATTAGAAATTTCTTATATTAGAAAACTGGTTGCCCAGTTTTTGGTTTGGTTGGTTGGTTTTGGTGGGTTCTTTTTTTGTGTATGTGTGTGTTTTGTTGGGTTTGTTTGTTTGGTTTTTTGTGGGGTTTTTTGTTTCTTTTCTTCTTTTCTTTTCTTTTCTTTTCTTTTCTTTTCTTTTCTTTTCTTTTCTTTTCTTTTCTTTTCTTTTCTTTTCTTTTCTTTTCTTTCCTTTCCTTTCCTTTCCTTTCCTTTCCTTTCCTTTCCTTTTCTTTTCTTTCCTTTTCTTTTCTTTCCTTTTCTTCTTTTTCTTTTTCTTTTTCTTTTTCTTTTTCTTTTTCTTTTTCTTTTTCTTTTTCTTTTCTTTTTTGCAGGGGTGCAGGGAAGGCCAGGACCAACAGACACAACCCCTACACAAATTGTTACTTTCTGAGGAAGGCTGAAGGATTTTAGTATATATGGGCTGTGGGAAAGACAGTCTCCTCTTAAATGACCTTTCAATCTCACTGCCTGACATGCTTCTTTTAGCGTTTTTCTAACCTCTAGAGTCCTCTCCTGAAAACTTTTTGTTTCCTTTGACTGGTTTCTACAACTTGTCTCTTCTTCCCTGACATTCTCCCAGTCCTGCATGCTTCCTGTCATGACCCTATTTTGCTCTTTTTGAGGTCAGTGAAAATCTGTTCTGCCTAAATGTCAGAAGTCTGATGGAGCTCTGATGCAGAACAACTGCACTGAGGCTGGTAAGGTTATACTGATACAAATGTCTTTATATTGAAAATAAATTTAGGCCCTTGCTCTCTTAATTTACTACACCTTCCTTTCCATAAATAATCTGTTACATTAAGGACTGCTGTTTGGAATTCGATAGCTTATTTTAACAGACTCCAAGCCTATAAACTTTTCTAAATACATCAGTCTGTGGAAATGAAATTACTTTCTCTGCTGACTATAGGGACAGATTATGATTCTGACCTAAATCATATTTATAATGTGGATACACCAGTTACAGGATATGGGATGAGTCAAATTCATAATTCCTTTCATAGACAGACCAAGCTCTCTATTCTAGAAGTAGCTATGTTTTATTTTACCCTATTGAAAGCCTGCTCCCATTTTTCATACTCCACTGGTTAGCAACATTTAGTTTATTGCCTGATTTTGTGTTCTGTTTCTGCCTGTTGTTTATGCTCGAGTATTGCTTCTTAGCCTAAACATATACTGGACTTTTCCAGTGCTTGCACTCTTTTGTATTTATAAACAGATGTTACCTTCATAGTGACATGTAAGTGCCTGTTCCATTTTATGCCTCAACCTTTTCTTTGCCACATTAAACCAACCAAGTTCCATCCATCACTTTTTAATAGACAGGCTTTAGAACCTCATCTTGCTGATCTTTCTTTTCTCCTGTCCTAACTTGGAAAAATCTTTCTAGAACATGGGTGACCTGTGTTCTGTGCATGAGTCCTTACTATTACCTTAAAATATTCTCCTTAATCCAGAGCTCCTGGGATCACAGTTGTCTTTTCTTGGCAGTATTCCACCAAAGGCTGAGTCTGCCTGCACAAACCTGCCTGACTGGCTTGTCTATTGCTAGCAGTGTAGCCACAGGCACACAGTGCTCATTAAAAGCTGAAAAAAAAAACCTTCAAAACCCCAGGGAAATATTTAAGAACTATCTCACACTGCACTGCCTACTGCTACAGTTACCAAGGCTGCATTACGTTAGCTAGCTATAAACTGGATAGTACAGGTATAGATGTCTAAAGTTATCCTTTTTTAGAGATCTTTATAACAGTTCATAAGTCTCATCATTTATCTTTCACTAAATAACTAAGGATTTATTTTTTGGTCTCTTTTTACAGTCGATCAGATTCCAGGGGTATAAAGCCTATTTTGGTTAGGGAAAAAATGTACATGACACACCTTAACATTACATACTCCTCTTACAGAAATTAAGATAGTCATGGTGTGGACAGCACTTCTTGATTCACCTTTGTTTAAAAAAATCTCTTCCCAGAGTAAGATCTTACCTCTCTTCCCTACCTCCACATTTTTCTCTCCATGTGTTTAGCAGAGGCAAGCAGATGCAGAAATAAAACAACCAGCCACAGCTTGCTACATCTTTTCTGCCTGGTGAAATATCTGTTAGGTGCTACTTTCTGTTCCTTTTCTCATTTCTGAGGTGATAGCATCTTTTCAAGCACACATTCCTATTTACCAGCAGTTTCATCCCTTTCAGCGCAGAGAGTCACTTTTGGAATTTGCTAAGAGCTGGCTGAATGCTGTGAGCATGTGAGCAAATTTAGGGCATGGTTTTATAATACAATCAACTGAGTCAGTACTGCCAGCTATGTGTTCCATTCCCCTACCAGCAGTATGACCTCATAGTGAGTGTGTTCAGAAATTTACAATAGGAGATAAAAAAAGGATTTTGTCTTCCACCACTTTATCTCCCTGAACCATCTTTACATGGAGTCAAATGGATAACACAACACATGTGATGAGTGGAAGGGAGTAAAACAGGTGGAGGTGCAGGGTGAAACTGTTTCCATGCAGCAGCTGGCAGTTAGAGCCCAAATCGTGCTGAAGAAACACACCTGACAATTTAGTGTCTGTGTGGATAGAACTCGAAGTGTGCATTCATTACTTGAAAATGCCTACCTTGCCAAGAAGATGTTTATATGACTAGTAATTGTTGGAAATAGTCTGAATGTCCATTTGGTCACAAGATCTCAGCAGTTCTGAATTGATTCTGACTTGACTCTAATAACAACATCCATACCACAAAAAATTGCCTCATTAAGAAAAGGAATGTTCTTTATCAATCTTCTTGCTTTTTTTACTACACATGCATGCATTTTAGTTCCTATTCAGCTCACTGGCATGAATACAGAAAATAAATAAATAA
>VWZY01011336.1:34604-46690 GCA_013399075.1 Chloroceryle aenea | reverse complement strand
AATCTTTGCTGTTGAGAAATGGCTGTATCCCCTTTCTCTTCCTCGCATGATTCTTGCGTCCCCAGAATATTGCTGAGCTTTCTGCAATCCAAAAATACCCCCAGTTATTGCTGTAGCAAAGTTCAGCCAAGCAGCCTCTGCTGGAGCAGGCGCAGCTCGGGAGGGATGCTGGCGGCGTTCGATGCTCTGAATTCCCGATATGGAGCTTGGTGCTGTATCCAATTTAGCTTAGATCTGAGATCCTCGGTTCCTTCCCTGGTGGATTCATCGCCCTGACAGGGAATGGAAATGAGAGGAGCATAGCAACGGAGTCTGGCAAGTGCAAATCTCCTCTTTCAGATAATTGTGATGAAAAAGGAGCCCTTGCGCTCGCTCTGCTGCGAAACTTTAACAGTCTCCTCACGCTGGAGTGAAAATACCAAGTAACATTTTTAATGGCTTCGGTAGGATTCGTTGTTTGGGAGAGTGAAAACAAGGTCCAGATGGGTTTGGTTTGAGGGGTTTGATTTTTGGTTTGGGTTTTTTTGTTTGTTGTTTGTTTTTTTTAAAGCACTTTTGGCTTTCTAAATAAAGTCGATGTGGAATACCAGGAGTAGCCACCATGAGTTCTGGAGCTGTGACAACAAGTATTGTGCTATAAACAGCAGAGATCTCTGTCTTGGCAGCTGCTGGGACTGGCAATAGCTGTCTTGTGTTCGTGGCTGGTCCCGACAACTGATTAAATTCAGGCATTTGAGTCCCATCTTGCTTCAAGTTCCTTCCTTGATGAGCTGAACTGTTTAGAAAATAAAAATTCTTTGGGCTTTTGGAAGATATAAATATTGGAAATCATCTGTTAGCTGATCCCCTGAGATATTCCAGTGTCAGCTCAGAAATAAACCGTGTATGTTCTTAATTTAGTTGTCCCATCTTTATTCCGTTTGCCTGTAGAAACAGGAAGTAGCTGATGCAAATTTCATGCTGCTGACAGCGCTTTGTGGGGCTCGACAGAAGCTGAACAGAGGCGTGGGTTTGACTCGCCGGGGCTGCAGCGACCGCGTCTCTGCCAGAAGGGCTGCGGGAGGACTGGGGTTGGCGCTGCTGCCGCGGGCAGGCTCAGCAGTGGCCTTTGTGCTGCTTTCCTGAGAACTTGCTCCTCGCCCTCCTGAGCACCGGCCACCTTGGGCTGGGATGAGCTGACTCCTTGATATCCTGCAGGCAGGAGAGTCCTCTTGCTGCGGTGGTGTGCAGGGTCGTGGGGGCAGAGCTGGTGTTTTCAGAGAGAAATCCCCTCCCTTTACCGCTGTGGCCAGTGCCTCAAAGCAGGCATGGTGGCTGGAAGGCTGTTTGCTGCACAGCACAGTCCTGAGCTGCTGTGGAAATAAAGGCTCGTTAATAGATTAACCAAACGTGCTGTGAGGATGAACGGACGCTCTGGCTGAGGGTGAAACGTGCACTTGCTGCGAGCCCAAAGCTTCCGCTCCGTTGGGAACCAAAGTGCAATTGAATGTAAGCAAGACCTAGATATAAACCCTGCATTACGGTCCCAAAAGGGAGGGTTTCATCTTCACTCCTGTCGGCCGGAGAACGCTAACCCCTGGCTGCAGGGTGAAGCTTGGGAGCCTTTTGTGTGCCTCCTGAGCACAGGACGAACAGAAGTGACTCAGTTTCCCCTTTAAAAAAGGCAAATGAGATCCAGTTATCTCTACTGAGAGCCCCGAAGTTGGTTTCTCTCTTACTGACAAATTATGTTGCACTCAAAGTGATTGACAGAGAAAACACTGCTGGATGGAGCCCAAGCAGGTCTGCTTGGGATCTTGCTTTGTTTTGGGGTTGTTGGGTTTTTTGTTCCTTGCTAAATGTTCATCTCTTTGGACTGCAGACTCTGGGTTTGATGTTAGTTACAACTCAGCCTTTATTTCCTCCTGGAGGGGTGCGCAGACAGCAGACAGAGCTGCATCCACAAGACAAGGAGCATGGTAAGGGCGAGTCCCGACAGCTTGGGCGAGGAGTGACCGGGACAGAGCTGCCTGCCCAGGACTTTGTGCTGCCTGCACTTCAGCTCTGATTTACCCCTGCTTTATCCCGTGAGTCGCCCTAATGCTGCCCATTAAACAGAAACCAAAACGAGTTCACCATCTGCCAGCTAGCGCTGGGTTTGAAAGCTGCTGTGGAGCACGGCGAGTTTGGCTCCTGCCAGGGAAACCCGGGCAGGAGATGGGAGGAATTTCAGGGAACGTTCCCTCGTTAAAGGACACGAATCCCAGCAGCGTATCGCCGGCGGATGCGAGCTGCTTCTTGTGCAGCCTGTTTGATGCTGGGGTAGGAAGCAGCTTTCCATCTGGACTTTGGGGGTTGTAATCCTGATTGGAAAGGCAGTTTGCGACTTTGTACCGGGGCTGATCAGATTAGAGCCTGGTGTGGAATGCGGTGGGGATCAGTGGCGCAGAGCAGCAGCTTTGTCTGCCTGATGCTGGGCAAACCTGATGTCCTTCCCCAGACCCCGCGTTCCGCCTCTGTCTTGCTGAGCTCTCGAGGCACGGGAGAGTTTCTTTAACAGGTGGCTCTCTGGGGAGGGGAGAAAAACACCCCCCCTGTCTTTGAGCACACGGAGAGCGGGGGAAGCAGAGCCCTGCTTTTGGCTGCGCTCCATCTCGGAGACGTGAGCCCCATTCTGGATGCGTCCTCCTCGGCTGCGGCAGAGCGCTGACGATCCTGTGGTCAGGATTTCTTCACTGTACAGAAATAATAACAACTGAGGAAAAAAGGCATTCGTTACAGTCAATTATATGGGTGACTGCCCACAAGTTTCAGCCTCTCTGAACTTTTTCTGTATCTGGAAGCCACCCAGTTAGTGCTGTCCAGTTTCATGCAGAGTGTCTGCTCTGGCTCAGCTTTGTGCAGAGGAGGAAACCGCGCTCTTCCTCTTGGAAGGAGGGGGGCCCTCTCCCCTGCCCCCCATCAGTGCTGCTGCTTCTGATGCAAACAGGTGAAAGAGGGGTAGAAAATGGCCTTGTTTGTCTTGTGACATCAGTGCCGCTCGTGACTAATGCTGGAGCTGCCCCACATCCTCTGGGAACTCGGTGAAAATGTGGTTTGGAGCGTGGCAGGGAAGGCTGGTGAGTAAAAGCAAAACCCAAGGAAGAAGTTCAGGTTTTGTTTCTGAAGGAGATCCAGTATCAGTTCTACACAGCTCTTCTAACTCTGCCTTCCTCTTTGGGTATGCTGAGGAAGGTGCTGCGAAGGACCTTCTCCCCCAGGCAGAGCTGGCAGCTCTCTGGGCAGTAGGAGGAAGCTGTGTCCAGGCCATAGTCGAGATTACCAGCAGTGATAAGATAAAAATGCAAAGGTGACTTGCTGCTCCCTCCCTGCATTCCCCGGGCATTAGTGTGCTCCGAGCCCTGACTTGTCTTGCTCTGTGGTGCAGTCTCTGCAACGTGCAATTAATGGAAGCTATCCATGGGTCTTCAGACTCTCCTGGATGAGATGGTGCCAAGTGACTTGGGCACCTAAATCTCTTCCCAGTGCAGTGCCTGCAGACTGGGTGCTGCAGTTCAGAGACCAAAGCTGGGCGAGGGAGAGGATGAACAAGGGCACATTGTCCTGGAAGCAGCTCCGCCGCCTTCGCTCGTGCAGCTGCTCGGCTCGGCGTGTGCCAGGGTGGCTCGTCTGTGGGCGCTGATGCTCTGTGCTGTAGCAGTGCTGGAGTTGGAGATGTTCCCTGGAGGAATTTGGGACTCCAGGAGGTCCCTGCGGATGCGTTTGCAGGATCAAGCCCACTAGTTCTAACCTGAAGTGTGTGAACTCTATTTTTTTTCTGATCTAAATTGTTTCCAACCTCGAGTCATTTCCAACTTAAACCATTCTTTGAACTCCCAGTGAAGCCGTTGTACTCGATTGGCTCTATGGCCACAGCTGGGACTTTGGCCAAGAGCCGACTGCAGCGAGAGACTCTGCAGACCTGGTTTATTGAGCCGTGTCAGCACAAGGTTAGGAGGTGTAGGTTTTGTATCCTTATACACGTAAGAAGTTCTTAAAATGGAATAGAATAAAATTACATGGCCGTTAAGGAGCGACTGTGGCAACAGAAGGTGGCTGTTTGCTGGCTGTTATGTAACACAAACGTCCTTGCTAACGCGAGGGCATCGTCGGGGTGCAGAGGCAGGTAGAAATTATTCTCCTGGAACTGTCAGAGCTTGTACCCGACGGCTGATGCTCTCCTTGACATTTGGCATCCTGAGTTTCTTATCAGAGAACGCAAACAATGAATTGTCTCGTGTCTGTGCAGGCTGTGGACAGCGGCAGGCATGGAACGGCTGGTGGAACGGTTGGAGAAGGCCGTGGAGCGCCTGGAGACGGTGTGCCAAGGGCCTGGCAGGTGTGGGGATGCCGCTCCCGAAGGTAAGGCCCGGTGCTGAAGACGAGCTGGGCAGCGGGGCGGCCTCAGACCCCAGCAGAAGCCGCGGCAGAGCGGGGGGTGCTCGGCGGAAGGGGAAGTGAGTTTGCAGCAGAAGCTGCGCGGAGCGGCCTGCGGTCACCGTCTGGCTACAGCGAAGACTTCCCCTGGCTGCAGCAGCTTCCTCAGCTGCTTCAGGCTGCGCTGGGTCGCTGCGAGCTAGGGAAGGCTCGGCGTGGAGCGGGTGGGAGCTGTGGCCCGGGAGCAGGGGGGGTGTGTGAGTGCTCCCAGCCCAGGAGCCCACCCCGTGCCCCGGGTGACCCCTGTGCTCTGGTTCTCTCTCTGCAGGGGTGGCTCAGTACGTGCAGGCTTTCGATGCCCTTCTGGCTGGACCGGTAGCTGAGTACATCAAGATCAGCAAAGAAGTTGGCGGGGATGTGCAGAAGCACGTAAGGACTGGTGTTCCTCTCCCTCCTCGTCCTTCAGGGCCGTGTTTGCTGTCGGTGTTTGCATTCCTTTAGCAGTGTATTCTAGGATGTTTATAATCCCAAGGATTCAGAACAGATGCAGATGCCCAGATAACCTCCAGCAGATTGCACCCTCCAGGCGCACGGTGAATCAAGCTGCTGCCTCGAGATCTTGGGTAGTTAGGTGCCTAAGCTGTCTGCAGCCACTGCTGTGTGCCTTGAGGAGGCCTGTCAACTGCCCAGCCCAAGCTGCTGTTGCACCCTTGGGAGTTTTCTCTGGGGATGGGAGTCTCCAGGAATAAGGGCTTTGAGACCACAGCTGCTTTCCTGCGGAGCAGGAAGTGCAGGCAGCAAGAGCTGGAGCGGCTGTGAGCGTTAGGCTGGGTACAAGGGAAGTGCTCTCATGCTTCTGCCTTTTCTTAGGCCGAGATGGTTCATGGGGGCTTGATGAGTGAGAGGGCTCTTCTGGTGATGGCGTCACAACATCAGCAGCCAGCAGAGGTAAGTCTGGGGGATCCCTCTTCAGAACCATTGTCTGCCCTCGCCCCGCAGCTGGGGTGGCTGCAAGAGTAGGGGAATCGGGGCCGTTACGGTGGTGAGAAGCTGGAGGAGGACTGGACACGTTTGCCTCTGAGGTGGCACCTGCTGAAAGCCTGAACTGCTCTGGGTACTCGCCCAGTGCCGGACACAACTCCGGAGGCTGATTCCCAGAGCTGCCCAGCTGGCATTTTCCAGCCATTAGAGAGACAGGTTTTCTGTAGCCATCAGAGCAGCTTGTGAGTGACTTCTCACAGCATCTGCCTCGAGTTCCACCTGGCACCAGCACCACACAATCACTGTTCCCTGAGATGCTGCCTGCAGACAGGAGCTTGACTGAGACAGGAGCCATGGAGGGGTTTGTGTAGAGCCTGCTTTTCATTAGGAGACTTTCAGCCATCAAACTCCTTCTGAAGTCTAACAGATGCTTGTCTCTGTTGAATGGCCTCTGAATAATAGTGAGGCTTTTAGGATCGATTTGTCCTTAGCAAGTAATTTAACACCTTACCCTGGGCCGCTGCTTCTCAGCAGGATGTGTGGCTGAGAATCTGATCCTGAATACATTGGCTTTTCCCTGCTGGGAATGGTTTTTCCTGAGCAACAGGATCCCACCTTGCTTGTCTTTGCAGTTATCTGGCTCAGTCACGGCTTCTGCCGTTGCGTTGTGGTAGCTGGATTTCTGTGCTGCTTTCCTGTTCTCCACAGAACACATCTGCATGTTTTCCCCCAAGCTGGTGTTGGAGGGTTGTTTGTCGCTCGCCAGGCTTGCTGGGACGCTGCTCTGCACAGCCTCCAGTCTGAGAATCTGTTTAAATTCCACTGACACATTATTTAAATAGAGGATTGTGCACAAACAGCCTTAATCTAGTAAAGGTCTTTGTGCAGGCTGTCGTGCAGGGCTCTTTGTCAGGTCTGGAGCAGCCAGTTTAAAATGCTAAACGTGTGAACTCTTGTTGCTCGTGGCAAAGAATTTCCCCATCCTGCTACTTGACAGCAGCACTGGGCTGGAGCTTGTGAAAGTGTGGCCTGGCCAGTGGTGCTCAGAACCTCTGTTTTCATCTGAACAGAGGAAGGGGCAGCAAAAGGAAGAGCTGAGGCTTTGAAAAATTTAGCTCAAATTTGTCTCTCGCTGCTGCCATCAGCAGGAGAATTTCTGATCTTAAAGGAAAGAAGAGTTGCCCAAGAGGCATCTCTGGAAATGTGTAACTGGCTGCTCTGCTCTGACTTCAGAAGACTTCCAAACACTCCCAGTCATCAGCATTTCAAGTGGTGAACACAGAGAAACAAGTTTTATCATCTAAATGCTAAAGACTTGGACTGACTTGAGAAATAAGTTAAATCCTGAAGTCCAGCTTGATACAGGGTGACTTGAGAACTTGCTGTGCCTCTGACTGTCGTTCAGGTTGTAGATCCTGGAGTGCAGAACCCTGCACAGCACCCCTGTCTGGGAGGGTTTGAAAAGGAGAGGAAAACATTGACAAACTGTCTTGGAACAAAAGAATCCAGGAACAGCAAATGCTATTTCTGTCCTCGTTGCTAACAAGCTTTGTCAGTGTCTCGGATTGGCCATGAGTCACAGTTCTTGGCGTACTCCCACAGTCCCAATCCGGCTGGGAGCTGTGACTTCAGCCCTGGAGGAGCTGAGCTCGGTTCGCAGGGAGGGCCCAGCCTGGAGAGGAGCTGCAGCAGTAACCTGTGCCAGTTGGAATCTTCCTTGAGTGACCATCATCTCAGCAGAGCCACCCCTGAAGCCGTGCAGCTATTCCAGAGCAATACTAATGGTCTTAATTGTTATTGTCCCTCTTGCTCCGCAGAACGCGTTCTCATCGCTCCTGAAACCGATTTCAGAGCAAATCCAGGTGGTGCAGAACTTCAGGGAGAAGAACCGAGGTAGCAAAATGTTCAACCACTTATCAGCAGTCAGCGAGAGCATCCCAGCCCTGGGCTGGGTGGCCATGGTAAGGACTCCAGAGGGAAGTGGTTTCCTCAGGCTGGTGGGGAGTCCGGCTCCCTGGTCAGCAGCTCCATGCCAATGTGCTTGTTCTGCTCTAGGCTCCAAAGCCTGGTCCTTACGTGAAGGAAATGACGGATGCTGCCATGTTCTATACCAACCGGATCCTCAAGGAGTACAAGGATGTGTAAGTTGATGTTCTCTCTTAAAGATGGACTGAACACAGCTAACTGGGCGTGCAGGGGCTGCTCCAGTATCTAACAGCAGCTGCCTTGGTCTTTAATTCATTCTCCTTTGTAAAGGCAGGGCCTTTAAAGCCTCACTTGGCTGAAAGGACTTTCCTGGTCCTTGGGGACAAGATTCCTTGCGCTCAGGTCGCAGCTGGAATCGCTGGTGGCAAGCACATCACTGCTCTTGTCTCTGCATCAGCTGGTGGCTGAACTGTTTGCCAAGGCAGCAAGTTGTGTCTTGGGAACAGGGCTTGCTGGAAGTGCCAGACTCCTCAATTCCGATGGGTTATGGTGCAGAGCAGGCCGGTGGCCTTCTGCCAGTGGCTGCAAGATGGATATTGAAGCTGGAGGTGCAAGGCTGCTGTGCTGGTCCCGCTGCATCTTGCCCGTAGGCTTGAGAGGTGTCAAGAGCTGTTGGTAGTCCTTGGGTTTTAGAAGCAAATGCCACTGCTCATTCCTCATCATCTCCTTGTGTCCTCAGAGATAAAAAGCAAGTGGACTGGGTGAAAGCTTATCTGAGTATCTGGACAGAGCTGCAGGCCTATATCAAAGAGTATCACACCACGGGGCTGACTTGGAGCAAGACAGTAAGTGCTGGCTACATCTGCAGGAGCTTCCTGGATGACTATTGCACGATTATTGCAGCAGATACCGAGNACACCGGAGTCTTCTCGGCCTCCTCTCTCAGGTGTGGCAAGAGGTGAATCTCCAGCTGGGACAGAGGGAGGGAGCCCTTTGGTCCCAGTGCAGAAGGTGCAGTTTTGCACCTGTTCATCTTTGCCCAAAGCGTTTCCCTGTCGGGTGTTACCTGGTTAGCACATCAGGGCGAGTGTGAAACAGAGGCAAGGTGCTCGGCTTGGGGCTTTTCCCAGGTGCAGAGTGGAAGAGCTGGTGCCTTCTGGTTCTACAGTACACCTCGTGTGCTCGTCAGGATTGCATCAGAGTTTCTTGCTCCCTCTTTTGCCGGTGCTCGGGCTCCACACAGGCCCAGTCTCAATCCTTTATTTTGAAATCATTTGCATTTTGAACAAGATGCTTGTGCTGGTGGCTGTCATCACTGCTGTCTGGTGTTTGTGAAGCTGCCTTCTCGCAGGAGAGCTGGGTCTCAGGCTTGACTTCTCTTGCAGGCTTAAGACATGTTTCAGATGACATGAAGACCCACAAGAATCCAGCACTGAAGAACCAAGGGGGTCCTGTGAGAAGTGGACCCAAACCTTTCACTGCTCCCAAACCAGCCTGCAATGCTAACCCTGCCCCAAAAACCTCTCCAAAGGCACCTGCACTCCTAGAATTAGAGGGCAAAAAGTGGAGAGTGGTGAGTGCCTGGTGTCGGCACGAGCGGGTTGGAGGGGTGGGAGCTTTGCAGCACTTTAGGAGGGTCTCCTGAGACCCTTTGGAAATAAAGTGTGTTTTCCCTGCCTCCTCAGGAAAACCAGGAGAACGCCACTAACCTGGTCATCAGCGACACGGAGTTGAAGCAGGTAGCTTATGTTTTCAAGTGCACAAATAGTACACTTCAAATCAAAGGCAAGATCAACTCCATCACCCTCGGTAAGCGGGGAAACCCCGAGAGCCGCTGCTGCGCGCTGGGCTCTTTGCAGAGGGCCAAATCTCCGAGCCCTTTCTGTGACCTGCTCTGTCTTTGCTCTGCAGATAACTGTAAGAAGCTAGGTCTGGTGTTTGATGACGTGGTGGGCATCGTAGAGATCATCAACAGCAGGGACGTTAAAGTTCAGGTGGGTGTCTGTGGCCTGTTCTCTGCCTACAGCGTGGCTGCCGACTGTACGACAGGGCAGCTGCAGCACCTGCTGCTTTGAGGAGCTGGATTTGCAGAGCAGGAACGTGCTGCTGTGGAGAACGTTCATGAAACACCATCTGTGCTACTGCTCTGCAGCTCGCCCTGCCCAGCCCTTAGGAAAGGGCTGGAATTTGCTTCACTGAGCTGCTCCAGAGCTCTAGGTAGGAGCTTAGTCTCTGTGAGGCAGGCAGCATGCCCAGGCTGCCAGAGCAGGAGGCCAGCAGTGGAATCTACTCTGATTCCAGTTATGGGATGGTCAACTTGTCCAGTGTTCACTGTAGTGTTGTTCCACAGAGATCAAAACAAGAACTAACTTTGGATTTTTGCCAAAGGTGGGAGCACTTGAATCTACCCCATCTGCAGGAGGTGGGAGGGTTGGAGTCCAACCTCTTGCCTTGAAGGCAAAACCATTGTGGTGCTCCTCTAACCGCTGCCTTGACCACCCTGCCAGGTGATGGGTAAAGTGCCAACGATTTCCATCAACAAGACCGACGGTTGCCACGTGTACCTGAGCAAGAACTCCCTAGACTGCGAGATCGTCAGTGCCAAGTCGTCGGAGATGAATGTCCTCATTCCCACCGAGGGTGGTGACTTTGTAAGTGTTGGGCTGGAAATGACGGTGGGGGGCTGCCCGGGGTTGGGGTGGTGTGGAGTGGGATTCCTGTTCCTGGCCCTGCGGGGAATGGTGGTTCCAGTGAGGTCTGGAGGGACAGCTCTAGACTTTGGGAGTTGTGAATGGAGATCAGATGTTAAAACCAGCAAATCGAGCTGGCCGTGTTTACAGGGAGGTCTTTGCAGTTCTGTGAGAGCTGCTGCTTCCTCGGGATCCCCTGGGGGCAGAGCAGGCAGCGTTTGTGCTGCAGGAGGGGACACAGCACCTATCAGAGAGCAGAAATGTCTCAAGCAGTGAGACTTCTTCCTGGTTTCAGTCCTGAACTGTTTTTTGACCACAGATTTCTTTCCCCCCCCAGACTGAATTCCCTGTCCCGGAACAGTTCAAGACGGTGTGGAACGGTCAGAAGTTGGTTACCACGGTGACGGAAATTGCTGGCTAAGCAGAAAAGCTCCAAGGCTCATGCCCTCCCCTGGCCCTGCTGTGGGACAAATCTGCTTTCAGATGATTCTTTTAGATTTCTTGTACCTTTCTGCTCTCAAACTGCTTCTCTTTTACCCGAGAGACACAGCTGCCTGCCGTCACTGAAATACCTCTGCCCGGGGTCGCCGGAGGTGGCGGGTCAGTCATTGTCCACATCTATTAGCAGGAAGGTGTATCTTCATTAATTTCTTCATTATTTTTTTTCCCCTCCCTCCCTCCCTCCCCTTGTCCAATCTAACTGCACCAATTGATCAGTCAGATTTGGGGTGACGTTCACAGCCAGTCCTGGCAGTTGGCTTTCAAGAGAGTTGTTCGGTTTGGTTCTTCTTTTGTATTGCCTTTAAGAGAACTGTTCACGTGAGAGAGGAATGTTGTCCCTTTTTTAACAAGTACTGCTTTGTGGCAGGGTCCAGAGTACCCCGTGGTTAGGGCAGATGTCTCAAGAAGGTCCTGGAAGCTGCTAATTCCAGCTCTGTGGACTAGGTGGTGGCATTACAGGACATGGGAGTGGCTTTGTTGGACCAAAGGCTGAGGACCTGGGCCATAGCATTCCACCCTGATTTCTCTCTTCATCATTCCCACTAGCTCAGTGTATTTCTGATGTGCCATGACAGGAGGCTTTCTGTTAACCAGTGCCACAGGAAGGCTGCAGTGGAGTAACTGTGGTTACACCCCCAGCAGTCCAGCTGGTACCTTGGAGCTGAGCACCTCCTATTCCATGAGCCCTCCACCCTCACAAGGGAATTTTTACCCCAGGGCTTCCTTCTCGGAGCAGCTGAACTCAGGTTCAGTCTTCCAGGACGGTTCTTCTGAACCTGGCCCCTTCTGCAGAAGGGTCTCCTCCACCCCAGGGGCAGTCGTGCAGTGTTGTAAATACCCGAGCTGGATCGAGTCGGTTTCATCACTCCTCCTCCTCCGCCGTCAGTCCCCAGACAGCCCCTCCTCTCAGCCTCCCCTTCCCTGTCGCTTGGCTCTTTACTTTGGTGGAAGCTCGTGGCTGTGGACCCCACAGTACTGTACTGACCCCTAAAGGGAGCTGCACGTGCTTTGACCTTCATTTTTCCAACGCCTCGGGTGGCAGAAGCATATCTGAAATGCATTTCCTCTGTAAAGTGTCAATGTTCTTTTTCTCTAGGACAAAACTTATGGAAAAAAAAAAGAAAAAAATATGCAATTTTTTATTTTGAGACTGTCCTGTGACTTGTACTCGTCTTCTCCTGAGGCTTGTGGAAAAACCTTTCTTATGTACTTAAGATTATACGGAAGATAGAATAAAGTTAATGCCAACTTGCTCACTCCCGTGGCTCTTGGTGACTCTCTGGGGGCAGACAGGACCAGGTAGGAGGCTGCCCCTTGACTTCCCCTGGGGAAAGCAACTTCCCTCAGCTCCCCCCGAATCAAGTTCAGATCTCACCTTTCGTTGTTTTTTGTTAGATGTAAAGTTCTTTATTGATTTCAGTTGCTGTACAAAAGTGCATAAACCAAGCCATGAGCTGAAGACTGTTCCAGCTGTTAATGCAAACCCTTTTCCCCTAGAAACCCCTAGATTTGGTTCTTTTCCCAGCAGGAAGGACAGGCTCTCATCTCTGCATACAGCCAGGTTAGTCTGCTTGCTGACCCCTACACGAGTGA
>VWZY01011336.1:3798-17693 GCA_013399075.1 Chloroceryle aenea | reverse complement strand
CGTTCGGCCGCGTCCGTGGCCGACAGCAGCTCTCCTGCTGGGCTCTGGGGTTCTGAGCTGGTTCTTTTCAGCTGCAGTTTGGAGTTGGGGCTGAGCTCAGGTGTGGGCCCAGCACGTGTTGTTACCCCGTTCTCCAGGATGATGCATTCCAAAGGCGGAGCATCTGCTGTGACTGTTTACAGGTGTTGGGCTCATGTTTCACTTAATTCGGGTGAAAGAGGAGGCAGCGAGGGCTGTGCAGCTGCTCTGCGCTCGGTTAATTTTCTTTAACTCTGGCAAACCCCCGTAGATCCACTCGCTTTCCGGGACTGCCCTTGAAGAAGGGTGATACCAAATAGCTCAAGTGTTCACCTTCTGAAATGGAAGCCCCTGTCCCCAACTCCAGCCGAGCTGAGGGTGAAGTGACAGGAGGATCCGGTTCCTTTTCTCACTCCCTTGGCCAAGACCAGTGCAGGGTGTAATCGAGGGACTGCTGAGGAGTCAGTTCCAGGGGGCCTCGGGCTCTGCGGTGCTGGGAGCACGTGCAAGGCTTCCCATACCGTCTTGTCCCGCTGTGCACAGAGGTGGTGCTCCCGTTTCCTGACCCTTGTGTCAGGTTGGGGCAACAACCGCTGGTCTGTTCCTTGGGCAGGGAGTCCTCAGGTGCAGTTTGCACAGGCTGACTCTCTGGTAACCTTGTGCCGTTGGGCTGTTTCTTTCCCTGCACTTTTGCAGGCAGGGGGACAGAGAAGTGGTGGCTTTCACAAGCTGTTCATGGCAGAATAGTGGCTTTAAACCTTCTCCCTTCCCTGGCAGAAAGGTCCCATGACCTTTCTTCTCAGTTCTGATACTTTTTCAACTATATCCTGGGAAGTGTTAGTGATTCTAGGCTTGAATTTAGTTGTCCTTGTTTTGTTTTGATAGTTTTTATCTTCCGAGTGCCTCCCTACATCGGAAAATGGCTTTTGGCTTTTCTGCTCCGTTTCCACCGCAGTTCTGTAGCAGGTACAGCTTTCCCTTGCCAGCTCCTCTCGGAGCTCCCTGCATGTTACACCATTCCCAGTCTTTGTTTTTCTTGCCTTGTCCTTTTGAAGTACTTCAGCAGTAACGTGAAGCAGCACTGTTGGCTCCCCATCATCCACGGCTCTGCATCGCCTCACGGACAGGTGTTAATGCCGGGTTTGGGTGAAAATCGGGCTGCTGGCACCAAGCTGTCTGAGTGAAACTTTGGATGCTGCTGTAATAGTTTGGAAATGGTCTTATTTTATTTTTTTTTTTCCAGCAGAGAACGTACTGCAGGACTGAGCGGGGAGAGAGAGGGGGAAACATGAAGGAGAGGGAGAGGAAGAGGCCAGGCCGTGCGGCAGTAATTTGATATTAATTGTTGTTGTGTTGTAACAGTCTTGGCTGATTTCTTGTAGGAAAAAGAGAACAATCCAGCTGCGTTAAAACTTGATGGGAGCTGGAGCTAAGGGAATTTTAATGGTTTGTGTCTTGGGGCTGATTGACTGAAGCTCTACCCTGCACTGGGGTGTTTCATTTGGTGTATAACCAGGCACGAGCCTCGTGTTTTCTGTCTTCTACCTGGTCGCTTTTCTGATAGGACTTGTGGGATCTTGTTTATTTCTGAGGTGAGCTGCCAGGTTTGAGTCTGCTGGGCCAGTTTCAGTGGGGTGTGCTCCACCAGCTCGTTTCCATAGGAATACAGAATCCTAGAGTTCTTCAGCCTCGCTGCACTGGAGTTGTCTCACTCACTGCATCTCGTGTACCTAGAGCTGTGGCTCACAGGGGGTGCAGGCAAAGCCAAGATTTGCTGTTGCATGAACACAGCTCCCAAATATCTCCCTATCTGGATATTGCCAGGCCACGTGGCACTTGGATGGCATCACCAGGCGCAGGTTCTGAGCTCTTGGATTGTTTCTGGTGACCTGGGTACCAAAGGTGCCTCGTCTCCTGACGGTGCCATTCTGATTTACAGTGTGGCTGGGAAGTGCTGACCTCGAGCCGTGAACACTTCTAATGAAGGCACAGGTGCCAAGCGACGCGTGGGCAGAGGCGTGCGTAGGGTGGCCCCTCAGGAGGCCAATGTTTGGGTTATTTCTTTTGAGATGTGCTGAGGCTTCCAGCCATTGACCGCAGTGGGTACGGAATGAGCCAGTTCCCCTGAGATGTGAAGATGCCACAGTGGGATGTAGCTAGAGCGGGGCTGGGGAGCGTTCAGGACACCAGAAGAAGTTTTCTCTTGTCTCTCACAGTGGGATTTTGTAAGCTCTGAAACAACCTCTCTAGGAAGGTGATCAGCTTGCAGAGATGTGTTTTACTCTTTTTCTATCTAGTATAAGATCCATCCTTCTTCCCCTCCCTTCCAAACAGGGCCTTCACACACACTAACCCAACCCCCTGCCTGCATTACTGGTACCAGAAGGATCTCGGCCTTCCCGGAGGGATCCTGGCAGGGCCTGCCGTGGCTGTTTGAGGGGCGGCAGCAGAGCTGGAGCTGTCTCTCTGCCTCTGCTTCTGCTTTAAGGGCTTCCATTGCCAGGGGGCTTGTGAAGCAGCAGCTGACAAAGTAGCAGCAGTTCTGGGAGGTGAAATGTCTGTATTTTTCAGCTCAGCTGACTTCTTCCCCCCATCAGTTAGGTAGGAGCATGCAACCTGCCCCAGATCCTGTGAATCCTAGGGGAGTCTCCACTCCAAGCCTGGAGTTTCAGGGACAGAGGGTCTGAACACCCAGTTAGCTGTGCTTACATCACAGCTGGAACTGTTGCCCCTCAGCATCCCTGCTCCAGAGTGCTGAAACACCCCTTTCTGCTGCTGTCAGTGTTTCACTCTTCTAAAACATACAAGAAAACCTAAACCTTTGGTCACTGCAATGAAGTCCTAAATATAATAGAGATGGGGCACTGGTTTCCAGTGAACAGAAGCTGTCCTGCAGTTCATCTTAAGCCTTATCTCTCTGCCAAGGAGTATTTTCCCTCTGCCAGTAACAGCTCTCTCCAAATGGGTTAAAAGAACCGATTTTAAGAGGAAGGAAACCTGACAACCTCTCCGATCCTTGCAGGGTGGCGGTGGGGGTGACGGGAGGAGCTTAGGCCAACGGTGCTAATTTGAGCGTGAGGACAGCACTTTGAAGAGAAGATCTGGCTCGGGGACAGCCCTTTGTATGGCATATAGCACAGCAGTGCTGACCAAAGCCCGGGCTGTATAGGGGCTATAATAATGGGAACGCTGACGAGGCCGCTCTGGGGCTATAGCTGAGCCGTGGCAGTAGCGTGAGGGGCTCTAAAGGAAAGGTGCTTGGGTGTCTTGGTGAAGTCATGTCCCAGGTCACCTGAGTGGCAGAGGTCCAAGCACGTCCCCTTCACATGCAGCCCTTTGTTGGGGTGCAGGGGGGAACAGGGCTCCTTTTCCCTGCCCGGCCTGCAGAGCAGCTGCAGGGGCTGGCAGGGCCTCGCTGGCAGCGTGTGTGTGAAGGAGAACAACATTCTTCACTGGTGGGTGGCGAGGGGAAGAGAGTGGGGTGAGAGGCAGTGGTTGTGGAAGGGATGTGTGGCCTTCAGCACAGACTAGCTAAGAGGAGAGGCTGTCAGCAGCACTGACAGCAGAGGGTCTGCAGGGTATGAGATCAGGGTTCCCTCTGAGATCCTCAAGAGAATATAGAGATCTTCCTTCACTCAGCATCTAGTTTGCAAAACTTCAGGAAGGACTCTCTAATGTTTTTCTTCCCCCTCCTCTCAATAAGTGGTGTGGTTTTGGTTTTTTTCCACCACCTTCTGAGAGTCACAAGTCTCCGAGTCCTTTCTTCCACTCACCGTGTGTCTGTTCCTGTCACGTTAAGCCAAAGTGAAGTCGCAGTCTGGTGCGAGGAAAGCATTCACATTTGAGTGGGTTTGAAGATTCTCAGGTGGGCCCTCGTGGGCAGAATGACAATAATTTCTTTCGTTGTTCCTCATGTTCAGCTCCTCAGGAGCTAGGTTTGGATCGGTCTGCCCCTTGGAGCTTTCTAACAAGCTCTTGCACGGTGTGGAATTTTCTTCCTTTCTAAGTGCAGGACTTGGTTCTGTATGACAAGTCTGAACACTTCCCTTGTCTCTGCAGCTGCTGAAGAGTCTGAAGAGGCTGTCTGAGCTGCCCATCACGGTTGACATTCTTGTGGTAAGAGCTGTGAAATCTCTCGCGCTTTCATCGCGTCTGTCAGCTCCCGGGGTAACTGTTTGCCACGGAAATGCTGCTTTCCCTGGAACAGGGGGTGTTGCCTTGGCCACCTGCTCCAGCCCCGTGTCCCCGGTGAGGCTGTGACGAGCTTCTAGAGATCCCAGACCCGGGGAGGAGTGTGTTAGAGCGTGTGTGAAGCCATGGCGGGCAGCCTGTCACCCTCACGTCATCCAAAAGCTTCTCTGGGACACGAGAGTTGGGGCAGGTCCTGCGATAACCAAATCGGCATGAAATTGGGAAGTGATAATCCCTAAAACAACCAGCCACTTCTGTCCCCAGACTTGCCAGCAGTCGTGGTAAAGACTGACTGGGTTTATTAATAAAACAGTCAGCGTTGGGCTGAGGCAGAGTTAATTCCTTGATTCGCAGGGCGGCGATACCGTCGCTGTTAGCTCACAGAGGTTTCCTTCTGCCCAGCAGCCGTGGCTAGCGGGTTAACTCGATTCCCTCAGCAGAGGGGAGAACAGCGACTGTTTTGCTGAGAGGAATTCATGTCTCTGCTCTCTCATGAAGGAGACGGGCGTTGGGAAGACTGTGAACAGTTTACGGAAGCACGAGCTTGTGGGTGACTTTGCCAAGAACCTCGTGGCCAGGTGGAAGAAGCTGGTGCCGGTGCCCCAGGAGGCAGACAGGTAAGTGGAGCTGTTTGGTTCTCCTGGTGGATAACCTTTGTTCTATATTTATTTTTTTTCAGTGGAGATTATAAACTTCCCTGACCAAGGAAAGAAGGGGAAAGCTCTGGAAAAAACCCAAAGTTGTACCACAAGTGTGCTAACTCTGCGTGGGGTTTTGGGCTTGTTTTGGCACACACCTCCTGCCACAGAGCAGCGAGCTGCTGACGGCTGCAGTTCTGCGTGGAAGTAGAGGCCAACTTTCAAGAACTTGATGAAGAGATTACCAGTAGATGCCAGGAAAGTGCCCTTAATAAAGCAAGAGATTCAATCTGCTTGCTTCCCGTATTAGGATACTAAAGAGAGGAAGTTCTAGCCCCGAGTAAAGGAAGAGGCTTGCTCTGAAGGAAGGCTTTTAGGGACACAAATCCTATGGAAACTGAAAGTTACCTCAGCATGCTGGCTAGTGTTAAGAAAGCCATGCTGAACACAGCAGTGAGGCCACTTAGATGGGTGTGCTACAGGCCTGGGCATCTGCGATCGTTTCACTTGTAGCCTTGTGTGCTTAACTGGTGAACTGGGGATGTTTCCCATGGGCACCACGCAGCCAGGAGCCTGTAGGCACAGAGGTGCCTCTGTGTGTGTCTTTTGCCACTTCCCAGTGAACTGTGAAGTCTCTGGTCCCAGTAAAAGCACTTAATTCCTGCACTAGAAATGCACTTTGTGCTTGAGAGAATTACTCTGCCACAAAACTACCAAAGACAACCTTAGCTGTCTGTAAGAGAGGCTTGCATCCATGGGGAGTGGCTCTTTGAATTCATATTGTCAAGTTCTATCCATTTTGTTCTTATCCTTTCAGAAATAACCTAGATTCTGAAGAGCGTGACTATGAGAGGAGCAGCTCAAACAAAAGACACCAAGAACCCTCCCTCAGAGAGGAGGAGGAACCTGATGAGGAGTACTCAGAACCCTTCCAGCCGTCTTGCAGCCAGTCCTATAGCCCAGATCACAGGGAAAAGAAGTCCAAAAGGTGTCCCAGGCCTGAGAGAGCTCATGAGACTTATGGCTACAGCAGCCACGAGGGGAAGGGTTGGGGCAGATCTTCCCCGGTGCTCTCTTCAGACCAGGAGTACTCGGACTATGGACAGGCTGTGTCACCTGGGCCAAGCGAGAGCCCCCAGGATACGTACGCAGACCCCTACGCCTCCGAGGAGCAGGAGGAACCGACAGCATTTCACCGGAAAGCCAGTAAAGGCCACAGCTTTCAGGAGAAGCTGGGGGGAGGCCGGGAGAGGAACCCTGGTGAGTTCTGTGACAAAGGGAACTCGAGTCGCAGCAAAGAGCACAAGGCTTCTCACAAGAAGCAGCGACTTGATGGCAGAGGGGAGGACAGGACCGCTGCCTTCAGCCCAGAAAGATTGCACAAGGCCTCTGCTAAAGAGCAGCTTCGAGAAGCCCCCGTGGCAGGGGGCAGCAAGGAGAAGCAGAGGGTGTCAGACGGCACCAAGAAGGAGAAGAACCGAGAAAGCAGCACCTCCAAAAAGGAGAAGTTGCACGTCTTGCCACACTTGGAAGAGTCTTTGGACAACCACGTTAAGAAGCAAAAACATCGGGACTCTGAAAAAAGTAAATTGGAAAAGCCCAAGGTGAGCCTGGAGACCTCTAACCCGGAGCGGGAGAAGCGGAAAGCTGAGAGTGACTCATCAAATAGGATCAAAGAAAAAGGGGTTTCTGGGAGCCTAAAATCTTCGGAGGGGAAGCGCAAAGTCTCCGAGATGGACAAAAAGTCGATGGGCTTTTCCTCACATTCTGGGGAGGGGGAAGTGGAGGATGAGTTTGAACAACCTACAATGTCCTTTGAGTCGTATCTCAGCTATGACCAGCCCCAGAAAAAGAAAAAGAAAGTGGCAAAACCCCCTGTGTCAGCTGGGGAGAAGGACCGAGGGCACAGCAAACAGAATGGATCCAAAGCCGGCTCCAACAGCTCAAGCTCCAGTCGGAAAAGTCCAAGCCACAAGCGAACAAGTGAGAAAAAGGCAGAGAAGAAAACACCAGAGCCTCCTAAACCAAAGAGGGTAAGGTTTTGAAGGATCTGGAAGCGAGCAAAGCAGGTGGGATCAGCTGCTCTCGGTCCCCTGTTGTCTGGGGCTGAGTAGATTCCCCCCGGAGGTGCTGGGCTCTTCCGAGTCGGGATGCGCTCGTGCTCGGTACTCGGGTCTGTGAGTGCCAGCTCCTGCTGGAGACACTGTGTGCTTCATACACAAAGGCAGGACCTTGTGCTGTCGGAGGGGAGCTCTGCTGGAAACGGGGGTGAAGAGGGAGGGGGAGAAGGAAATGCAGGAGGCAAAGCCCTGTTTATCCAAAAATGGGGAGAGCAGCTTCAGCCAGACACTCGTATGGAAGCGCAGCGGGCAGGATGTGCTTGCTGAGCTTGCAGAGCATCTTTAGATGCGAGTCAACTTAGAACCAGGCCTGATGTGGGGCATCTGCACCTGCCAGCAAGGTTCCCATGTCTCTGCTCTTCAGTATTTATACCTCTCTTTCTCTGGAGGCTTCCAAAACCCACCTGGATGTGTTCCTGTGTGGCCTGCCCTGCATGATTCTGCTTTGGCAGGGGTGTTGGACTCTGACCTCCTACCCCTGCCATTCCATGATTCTGTAAAATGGACCTTTTTAAAGTACTACAGTGTTCACTAAATCTGTTGGCCTCCAGAAAGGGTGGAGAGACAGGAGAACTGGTGTTAGAGTGCAGCTAGTTCTGGAAGACAAGTCTTTCCTTGGTGAAAGCTTGAGAAATGTGCACGCTCATTGCCACGCCTGTGCCGGGGGACGCAGAGAAATGGGGACTGAGCTGTAGCACTTTCACTGCTTCATCTTCTCACTCGACTTTGAAACGCCTTGCTCTCCAAGGAGTGTTGTTATAATCTTAGCAGCACTTTAAAATGAACAACAGAGCAGGATTTAATAAGTGCCTCGTATCAGTTTTGGGTTTCCCTCAGTTTTTGAGCACTGCGGAGCCTTTTGCAGGAGATGAGGAAGAGCCAGAGCAGACAGAGGAGTGTTTGGGATCAAGGAAATGTTTCTGCCAGTTTTCTCTTCTGTTTAGTTTTGTTTTCTCTAGTTCTTTGCGTTGTTAATCTGACTTGGGCGCTTGCTAGAAGCCTTCAGCACTGAACCCAGTAGGTTGAAGATGTGGATGGTTCTTCCTGGAGGGAGCTGAGTGATTCCTGCCCCAGTCTGTCTTTGTATCAAAAGCCAGAGCCACAGTAATGTGCCAGAAGCGCAGCCTCCGCCTGAGGCTACGTCCTGGTGTAATATTTTGTGGCTTATTCAAAATATCAGACAAAACACAGTTCAGTGCTGTTCTTAGCCTGGCAGGGTGTAAGATTCTCCTGTGTTCTTGGCTCACTTGCATGTACATCTTCTCCTTGCAGATAATTTTAGATGTGGTACCGACGTTGCCAGACATCCCCCTGCCGCCGATCCAGGCCAACTACCGCCCTCTTCCTTCAATCGAGTCCATCACCTGCTCCCAGACAAAAAGGAAAGGTGTGTTGGGCAGGAAGATGGGTCTGAAATGGGCTCTGGTCCCTGTTTGTGGGAGGGAGCTGAGGGCTGGCTGGGTTCCAGTCTTTCTGGTAGAGTCTGGTGTTCTGCCTTTGATGCCCGGACACCGGGTTTCAGGAGGAGAAGGTGGCTTCTTGCCCACGTGCTCGAGCAGAAGAGGAAGATCCTTTGCTGACACTTCCCAAGGCCTGGTCTTTGGACTTGTCCTTCCTGAACTGGGCTGCAGGTCTCTTAGAGGAGACTTGGCCCTTCGGGTTGCTTTTGGGTGACTCCAGTTTGTGTTTTCTGTGCCATTCCTGAGGACAGGCCCTTCTTTTCACTGCTCACTTCTTACCCCGAGCCTTCCTCTTTGTAGCAGTGTCATCACCAGTGGAAGAGAGCGAAACGGGTTTTACGGGCCGCCGGTTGAATTCCAAGATGCAAGTGTATTCGGGCTCTAAAACTGCCTACCTCCCAAAGATGATGTCTCTGTACCAGCAGTGCATCAGAGTCCTCAGCAACAACATCGACTGTACGTACAGCTCCGTCCCCCGCCCCGCTGCGCAGCCTCCCTCAGCGCTGCAGCTTTCGTCACCGCGTTTCGAGGTGTCGAGGCCTTTCCTTGGCAAGGCAGGAGCGGGATAAATACTGTGTGCATCTTGCCTTCTCTCTAGCAATCTATGAAGTGGGTGGTGTCCCTTTCTCGGTGCTGGAGCCGGTACTGGAGCGGTGCACCCCAGAGCAGCTGTATCGCATCGAGGAGTGTAACCACGTGAGTGCCTTGGCCCGGGGAAGGGGCGCTGACGGGCGGGAGTGATCTTCTGTCCTCATCTGCAGCAGCAGAATAGTGAAGAGCAATGCTCCTCACAGCAAGAGGTGGTTTTGGCTAGTCTGGAGTTCCTGGATTTGCCCTCTGTCCATTTCTCACTGCTTGCCCTCTGTTGTATTCCAGTGCCACTGGCTGGTGCTGAGGGAGAGGGGAACAAAAGTCTCAGGAGGGATGCCAGCTGACCCGTGGGTTTGTTTCAGGTCCTCATTGAGGATACAGATCAGCTGTGGCACAATCACTGTCTCCGAGACTTCAAGAACGAGAAGCCAGAAGAGTTTGAGTCCTGGCGGGAGATGTACCTTCGACTTCACGACGCGCGGGAGCAGCGGCTGCTCATGTTAGCACGGAACATCGGCTCGGCTCATGCCAACAAACCCAAAGGTAAAAAGGGCCAGATGATGACAGAGGGCTCTGGGAGTGCTGCCTGGGAGATATCTTTGTGTCAGGAAGGTCTTTTGGAATGACTGGTTTAAATCTAGTCCAGTTTAGGAGTCGCTTAGCTCTCTGTTCCTTATGGAGTGGCCTTTACTTCATGGCTTAGCAGACTCTCAATCTCATCTCTGGTGGTGTTGATGCAAACGAGACAGAGCAACATTTTACAGCAAGAACATGCTGGGCTGCAGATGCTCCTCCTCTTCTAGACTGTCTTCTCCTTGCTGGGCTTGAAGAACATTGTTGGGGGGGAGCATTCCCACTCCTCTGGTGAACATAATGAGAATGACTGACCCGATCGGGCTGATTTCTCCCAGCCCATGTTGTGACTGAGAGCTTCAGACCTTGGGGGAGACTGTCAACAGAGCTTTGGAATGGATGGGACTGGGAGAGATGGTTGGAGCCTCCTTTGCTTAGATCCAGCTTCTTGTAATGTTTCCCTCTGTCTTCCTCCAGGCAGAGTGGCCAAAATGGCATTTGTGAACTCTGCAGCAAAGCCCCCTCGGGATGTACGACGGAGGCAAGAGAAGTTTGGAACTGGAGGACCTCTTCTGCCAGAGAAGACCAAGTGAGTGTTTCTCAGTAGCATTTGCTGTTCAGCCCTTCTTTTCCTGTGGGCTCCTGCCAGCTTCCCCCTGCAGCCCCGTGTCCTGCCAGGAGAGGACACGGTGCCTGGGAGGTCCTCTTGCAGTGAAACCTGTAATGGTCATAGCTTCCTTCTTGCTGGGAAGTGTGGAAATCATGGTTACTGCTGGCTCCACGTGGTATTGGCCATGCTGTTGTTAACAAATGTGGCCTGTGTCTGAAGAATTGCATCAGCCCACGGTGATTGCTTTACTGAAATGTCTGTCCTGTGTCTCTCCCAGGATAAAGCCTGTCCTGTGCATGTCTAGCAAAAGCCACGCTCGTGTGAGCGAGGAGCAGTCCTATGATGGGCCCAGCACCAGCAGTGCCCACTCTGTCCCATCTTCAGGTAGCACCTTCTCCTCCTATGACCCCAGGAAACCACCAGTGAAGAGTAAGTACCAACCACAGAACATCCATGTGGTCTCCTAGGGCTCCTCCTTTACAAACACACAAATATCTGCTGCTCCTGCTGTAGGAAGAGTCCAGGCAGTGCAGCTCTGAATTGCTCTCTGCTCTCCTGGTCTGTGACTGCTGCTTTAATGTGGGGTTTTTCTTGCTTGATTTGTCATGAGTTGTTTGTGTTTTCCTTTCTCTGTTGCAGAAATTGCACCCATGATGGCAAAGACTATCAAAGCGTTCAAAAACAGATTCTCTCGGAGATAAGTTTGCAGTGCAGATCTGGGACTTTCCTGCTCATGGGGGAGTGGCACGGAAGGGGGAGAAGGTACCTAACCAGCCCTTTGAACTCTTTGGAGGCTGCAGCTGCTGGGGGAAGCTTCGATCTGCACAAGACAGCAGCACAGTATTTTATCTTTTATTCTGGTCCCTTTCTCAGTGTCAAGCCCCTCTCTTCCCCCCAGCCCTTAACAGCCCATTTCTGGCATTGTCATCCGTCAAAAGAAGGATGTACAGTCTCCTGACACAAGAAAATGTGAAGTCTTGGCACCTGCTGAGAGTGGAAGATCCAGAGACTATTTACTATTTAACCTCTTAATAAATTATAAAACGGTTTTAATTAATATTTTGCCCCTTTCTCCCACTGGTATTATTTATGTCGCTCCCAGTAATCTCCCCCCTCCCAGTCCAGTACAAGGGCCAGCCTCTCTGTGACTCGAGCTCGTGGAGTGGACACTGGGTGTCACTCGAGTCTTTCCTCGTGATCTGATGGTACCTGCTGGGCCCAAAGTCCCACCTGGACTCGGGGACGGGTAGGACTGGTGGCCCATCTGCTCACCAAGCCTTTGGCAAGCACATCGAGTCCTGAGGCTTTGCTCTCTTCTCGTATATGTTAATAAAATTTTAGCTCTTGACCTTCTCTCTGCTGTTCCTGTAGATCTTGTACAGACGCTTATGTTGTTGTGCAGGGATGCCAAGAGCCATTGGGGACTCTTTCTCTGCTGCTGTTGTCTTCTGCTGGCTACTGGGAATAAAACTGAGGGGGTTGGGGAGAAATTTTACTGTGCACCAAGTCAGATTTTAACTTGTTTTGTTTTGTTTAGGGTTTTTGTTGTTGGTTTTTATTTGAGTGAGTTACACGGGGGACTCTGCCCCTGGAATTGAAACCACATTTTTAAATACCAATGAGGGCATCAGTTTGCCTCTTGGCAAAAGGCATACTTTTATCTTGTCTTCTGTGTGGCATTGGGGAGGATTTATTTCCAGTGTGGAAGCTGATGCTCTAATCCCATCTGTTTGCTGTATGGTCAGCTCTGTCCCCTCTTCGCAAGAAGCGAGGATTTTGTCTCTGTACCCGGAACAACTTGACTGAGGTTGGAGGGAAGTGAAAGAAGGAATGTGGTTTGCTTTTTAGGTGCCTGTACTTCCTAGCAGGGGTTCGGAAAGCTTGGTGGTCCTTGGTGTCTGAGGAACTGGAGCTCTGGAAGGAAAGGGTGTGCGAGTTGGTGGAAATGGGTGGAGGTGCCCTGGAGCACAGCTCCTCTGGGGAGCACCGGTGTCGGATGAGGCGTGGGGCTGGAGGTGGACTCGCTGAGGCCGCAGCAGAGAGCGGGGAGCTGGATGTGAGCAGGCACTGGCTGTTAAAGGAGAAGCCTTACCGTGGTGAATGTTTTCCCCTTGTTGGTTGTATCTGCCTTGGAAGTGAATTTACCCAGAGGCAATGCAGGCAGGGGACGCAGTTGGTGAGACCCAGGTCATGTGGCAAGGGAGCCGGCCTCTGTTAGGGCTCAGGTCCAACCGGATCGGAAAGGGGAGAGATTCCCCTGCTCCAAGCCATATTTGCTGCCCTAGGACTTGGCTGTCTGGGTGGAAAAGGTGCTGGTAGTGGGTGCAGTTGCACTTGTGTGCAGCTCTTGAGAGGTTCCACTGCTGGCTTTCTGTGGCTGCCAAATCCTGAACCAGGGGAGCTGTCTGAGCACGCTGACCAGGGGAACCTTGCTGTGAAGAGTCCTTCCTGCAGGGCTCTACACAACCGCCTGTATGCTTCTGGTTTCTGTTTATTTCCTTCTTTTTTTTGCCAGCTCCTCTCCCCTTTTTTTTTCCTTTCAATCTTCTCTGAATTCTTGTGTCTTGTTCTTTTGCTCTGTTCTTTTCTTATTTTGAAGGTCTTGGAAAAATGTTCTCAGACTCTCACGTGCTGTAAGTTTGTTACAGTCCCAGACGCTTTAATGTTACCGTGCAGCATTTCAGTGTGTGTTGTGCTGTAAAATACTGGCTCCTTAGTCTTGCATTTTTGCTGTATTTAATTTTGCTGTATTTTTAATTAGGTAACAATATATTATCTTCTGCTGACTGTTGTGCTACCATTTATTTCTCCTCTGTACTTGGGGTAGGGGCAGAGGGGAGGGAAGGGGAGCCTGGCATTGTGTTCAGGCCCCAGTGGAGCCTTGAGTGAAGAAGGATTGGGATGAGGCCCGAGCCTAATCTTGGGCACTGCTAAACTGCCCCTTCCCTGATCCTACAGCTCTCTCCTCAGCTGTGGGTATTGCCCAGAGACTGCTGTCACGGAGCCATGTACCTTCCTTCTCTGAGCAGCCTCTTTGCTCTAGGCTTTGCCAACTGTGTCTGTACTTTCTCTTGGCTGGATGGCAGGGGAGGGTGCAGAGAGGCTCAGAGGGGACAGGGTGTCCGGATTGACTCTGCTCAGGGCACAGGCACTGGGACCGATGCCATCTTCTCTCCACTCCCTCTTGCTCAGCCACTAACTCCCCACAGCTGGCAGAGGTGGGCACCAGCCCTCATCGGGGAAGGCAGGAGGGTTGCTTCTACGAGACACAAGCTAAGCAAAGTCTAGGGTCAAAGGCCTTGCTCCCTTCCCCGGCTCTCACTGCCCAGGGTGTGACACTGGTGCATTTTTTTCTGTGCTACATGACACATGGAGCAACGGAGCTGCCCCGCTGGTGGTGGGATGAGGAACACGGGCGGTGGGGGGAGTGACTTTGACTTGCATTTGTATTTTGGTCCCTAACTGTGTATATACAATTTTCTATGTTCCTTTTTTTGTGGTAACGAAGAGGAATATTTTAATTAGATAAGTTATATGAAAAGAGGAAAACCATGTCTCAATAAAAGCCAAACACTGGACTGTCTCTGCTTGTTCTCAGTCTCTGTGCAATAACCGTGAAATATTTTCTTAACAGAATTCCATCTCTGTGGCCCCTGCGAGGGCTCCCCGCGGGCGTGGTGCTGCTCCCCTTCCC